>OX155899.1:55024649-55494375 GCA_944588485.1 Phosphuga atrata
CAGAAAATTTAACTTCAGTATATAATAACTAACAAATTATTGAAATGAATCCAACTAACATTTTATACATTTTAAATAAAAACAACTTATAACAAGCATAATGACATATGAAATACTAATGAGATTTATGTAATTGAGATTTTCCACTGACAATAGTTTGTAGTTGTGGACTAATTTTACTTGTACCAATTATTAAAAGAGATTTAAGATGCTCATCAGTTAATTTAGATCTGTAAACATTTTTTGTGTACTTCATTTTGGAGAAGGTCTTCTCACACAAATAAGTAGTACCAAAAACAGAAAACAGCCCACGAACAAATTTATGCAAATTATCAAATTGTGTCAGTGGAAGACTCTTATAAAATTCCAACAAAGATGAGTTTTTATATTTGTTCTTAATTATATCACTGCACTGTAGATCAATCATTTCCATTTGAAGTTCAGGGGCTAGGGTTTCAATGTCAGTATCAAAAGGATTCTGAAAAATCTTAATTTTATTCGCAATGGCATCAAAGTCCGAGAAACGAGTATCGAAATTTATTTTCAAAGCACTCAAAGTTTCGATTGCAAAATCGATAGGAAACTCAGTCTCAGTGGTGTGGCTGAATATTTCACATGTTTTAAAATGTGAAATACATTTACTTCGTAGTTGTGATTGAAACAGTATCAATTTCTTCCGGAATGATTTGATATTAGTGTATAAATCAGGAAGATGCTGGTTTTCTCCTTGCAATCTCAAATTCAGTTCGTTCACATGTTTTGTCAAATCAACATAGAATGCTAACTTCCACAGCCATGCGTTGTTTTGTAATTCAGTAAGAGGGCGATGCTTTTCATTCAAAAAAATTTCGATCACTGCTCGAAGTTCAAAAAAGCGCTGAAGGACTTTCCCACAACTAAGCCAACGTACGGCAGTATGATAAGGTAAGTCATTTTCTCCAATCTCTTCAATAAATGGTCGGAATTGTCGGTGATTCAGCCCAAAAGATCTGATAAAATTAACAGTTGATATGACTGGTTTCAGAACTTCAGACATATCCAAACATTTTCCGCACAAAGACTGTTGATGAATGATACAATGTAAGACTAATGGTTTTGAACCACCGTCATTTTCTACAGCCTTTGACACAAGAGCGACCACTCCTTTATCTTTCCCACTCATGTTTTTGCTTCCATCAGTTGTAATACATTTCAAGTTTTTCCATCGAAGGTTTTGATTAATGGCCATTTCAACTCCTTTAAAAATATCTGTACCAGTAGTTGCGCCATGAATACTATACATATCAAGAAGTTCTTCATGCACTTCATAGCTTTTATCTACTCCTCGAATATAAATCAACACCTGAGCAGTATCTGACACATCCGTTGACTCATCCAAGGTCAAAGAAAACCACTCAACATGTCCATTTTTGTCGAACAGTTGAGAGGATATATTTTCAGCGATGTTTTCTACCCTTCGAGCCACAGTGTTTGCTGACATACTGACAGTTTTTAATAAATTTACCTTTTCAGGGCACATTTCTTCGGCTACTGCAATTATGCATTCTTTGATCATTTCTCCATCGGTGAATGGTTTTCCACGTTTTGCAATTTCAAGAGCCACACGAAAGCTGGCACGAGTTGCAGCCTCTTGTTCAGTTTTGAGTTTTGTAAATGAAGATTGCTGCGATTTCAATCCGCGCTTCATAGCTTCGAATTTTTCTGTCCGCAAACTTCCTGTATATTTTGAGTAATTTTGAAAATGTTTTGTTTCATAATGACGTTTAATGTTATATTCCTTGAGAACGGCTATGCTTTCATTGAAAATCAAACATAGTGCCTTGTTACTGGACTCAATTACGAAATACTGAATGTTCCACTGATCTTTGAATTTTCTGCATTCACTATCAATTTTTCGCTTCTTTTCCATACTACTAAATCACACACAAAAGCAACAATTCAAATCAAAATACTGTTACAAAGATGTCTTAAACTTAAACACGCACAATAACGTTTTAAGGAGGTACGCACTATTTTATTTCACAACAGTGTCATAGGAACTGACTTGTGGTTGGCCCACTAGCCTTCTTATATATTCCAATTACTGCCATCTAGAAGTGAGTGGAAGACACCAGAACTTTCTCGAACCAACGAGATTATTATGTACGTGCTATTAGCGCCATCTGTTAGCGATAGAAGGTACTACCAGATGTCGTGTCACGTTACTCCTCATGGCTCGTACTCTACGACTAATCTAGAAATTACAGATAATGACAGGAAAATTAATAATATGTAGTGTTGCCGTTTTGCGGACTTTAGTCCGATTTGCAGCTTTTTTTAAACGTTGCGTACTTTTTCGGACTTTTTTTTTCATCAGTGGACTATTTCACTTTTTACCACCGGCAACAATGATAATATGGTTTTGGCCCTCGGAACTTACTGGAGTAATCAGTATGTCCCTAAGGCTGGAAAGTTTGGAGACCCCTGAGATAAAACAACAAAACCAGAAAGAACGAATACTGCTATTGTTTGTATTGCAAAATACAGATTAAATACACAAATGGCAACAATAGTAATAAACTACAAACAAATAAATGGAGGTCGGATGCTACTAGAGAAAAAACAATAAATTGATCGCTTGCAAAGTGTGAAATGACCCAAAATATAAGCTATTACAAAATACAAACAAATAAATGGAGAAACGCAAAAATCTAAATGACACAATCAGATCAGATGACAATTGTGAATTGACACGGCAGCCAGTGGCAACTAACAACTGCAAATGTATGTGAAAAGAAAGAGAGAAAAAAGGTTAGGTTGGGTTGCAAATGTATGTGAAAAGAAAGAGAGAAAAAAAGGTTGAGATCAAGAAGTAAATATAGTCGGTGTAAACTTCTCCTCGATTTAAGCCAATCACAGAACAAGGTTAAATAAGCCCTATCATCGCTGTACTGCATTCTTAAAAAAAATGGTCTATAGCATGTATAATTTACTATGTTTTTAACATTGAATTGATAAATTCACTATGTTTCAACCATACTAAATATGTTAAAATATTATATAGGGTTTTCCAATAAGAGGTTTCATTTTGTAAAAAAACGTGTATTTTTTAGCGAAATCATCGGATGTTTATCTAATTGTAAAGATGACGGTATGCATTTAATAATCCCCTGAAAACAATATTAGCCAAATGGATACGCTTCCAGGTCCATATTCTTTTCATGAAATTTTCCATCACCAACTCGCACATTTGCGGCTGTATGTCCTCAACGAATTCCATCTTTGAGGTCTTGAATCGAAAAATCGATCTTTTGGCCCATTGGCATAGACTTTATCTTCACATAGCACTAGGGCATCCAAAAAACCGATGAAATTTAATAAACCGGTTTTCGGTTTTTGGTAAATTAAAAAACCGGTTAACCGGTTAAAACCCGGTTTAAGTATAAAAATAAATAAATTGATTATTACCTTTAAAAACTTATTTCAAAAATAGTGCAGCTATAAACCAAATAAAATATTTTTTTATTTACCAATTATAATTATTTTATAACCTAGTAGTGGTTCGACCGAAGCAAGATCAACGGGGCCGAGCTGTTAGTGGCATACGCAGAGTAGTGGCATTGAGTCTGAGAGAGACAGATATTGAGCGGCGATACAAACGAAAAAGCCACCGAAGATAAAAGCCGCCTATGTTGATTGAGTCATGCCATTTCTTATATTATTAATTTTTTTCCGTTGTGTGCTATAGAGGGAAAAATAAAATGTTCAGTGATCCGAATAACGGAAATTTATTAACGGAAATATGATTTTGAAACTGAATTCTATCCATTTTTAGCGAGTCATGTTGCATACCTAAGACTAAAATTTTTATAAATTCGACACAACGCTGGCAAAAGTTAGTGACTGAAATTGGGAAAGAGAAAACACTAAAGAGAGTAAATTTTATACGTTGGTCACCTAGAGAGGACGCATGCAGAAGTTGGAGAGTTTCTTGGCCCGAAGTTCTTAAAGCTTTGGAATCAAAAGTTGCTAAAAAACATCACGTGATTAATGAACGACCCCTTACGTTTTATTTTAGTACAAATAAATCTACAAAATAATACTTCATGAATAACCATAGAAAAATAAAATTATTTTCCACTTGAAGAAAAATATAAAATAAATATAAGCCGACTTTCGGTTTTTCGAAAAAAACGGTTTT
This sequence comes from Phosphuga atrata, assembly GCA_944588485.1. Taxonomy (NCBI): domain Eukaryota; kingdom Metazoa; phylum Arthropoda; class Insecta; order Coleoptera; family Silphidae; genus Phosphuga; species Phosphuga atrata. The sequence continues at coordinate 55,028,830 of OX155899.1, forward strand.
ACGGTTTCGTAAATTTGAACAGAAAATCCGGTTAACCGGGTTCGGTTTTAATCGGTTTGGATGCCCTGCATAGCACCAACGAAAAAAGTTTAAAGGTGTTAAATCACAGGATCTCGGTGGCCAATTGTCATCGCTTCTTCGAGAAATCACACGGTCTGGAAACTTTTCACGCAAAAGAGCGATGGTATCATTACTTCTGTAGCACGTAGCGCCAATTATAAATATCTTCCAATTCAGGCCATACAAAATCATTAATCATCGTTCGATAGCAGTAGGCAAAGATGATTCGTTCTGGATCCTCCACCTCCACTTCCCAATTGCAGTTCCCATCCCCCACTTCTAACCCCCACCCCCATGTCCCACCCCAATCTCAATTTCCAAACAATGGAAAGTGGATGGAAAGTGACTGGAAAGTGGATGGAATGTAGATGGAACGGATGGAAAGTGGATGAAAAGTGGACGGAAAGTGGATGGAAAGTGGATGGAAAGTGGACGGATTTAAAAGGTTAACTTCGTTTTGATGAGTCATTGAACCCGTATAAGTATGGAATCGTGCGTGACCGTAGATTTCATATACAACTTCAGGAATCATAAGATTCCATGTAAGGGTTGTGCGGATTCTCGTACAACAGCTGTTCAATTTACTAACAAAGCTGTCTACGTAAGCTATCTACGTTAGCTATCAATCCCGCAAACCATCAATTCTATAGCTGATCACTCTGTTCTTAAACTGATACAAGCTTGGATGAAGTTCTGCTAGACCGGCTTCATTGTTGCTTGAAGGCGTTTCTGTGATCGTAGATCAACTACATACTTTAGCCTTGTTGGGGATTGCTGATTGCATATTTTACATATACTCGAACAGTATTCAAACCCCTCTTTTCACCATCATTGTTGATTTTATAATATTTTCTCATATTTCGCTATCTTCTCTTGTTAGGGTTTAATTGCAAACGGTGCATTTGTAATACATCCCTCATACATGGGGGTGAGGGTTGGAGATGTGGGCGGTGGGAACCGGAAGTGGGGCGGGGTGGGGAACTGGAAGTGAAGGTGGAGGATCCACAACGAATCATCTTTCCCTACTGATAGCACAATCCATTCACCGTAACAGTTGCTCCTGCATCATTTTCGAAAAAGTAAGATCCAATGATCCCGCTAGACCAAAAACCGCACAAAATAGTCACACGTTGGAGAGGCTTTCCAATAATAATTCTTGGGTTTTTCGAACCCGAAATGCGACAATTCTGCTTGTTAACGTAGCCTCCGAGGTGAAAATGGGCTTCATCACTCAAGATGATTTTTCGATGAAATTCCGGATCAGTTTAATGCATTTCAAGGACCGAAACACACGTCGTTGTTGATGGTCTGTAGGCGAGAGTTATTGTGTTAACTGAACTTTAAAAGCCTTGAGACCTAAGTCTTTATGCAAAATACGGTATAATGTCGTTTGTGGAATGTCCAATTCCAAAAATCGACGAGAAATAGACAAACCTGGGTGTTCGCGCCAATTTTAATATCTGTATTTTTAATTCAAGATTTGAATCGATTTCAGCATCGATTAACAGAAGGGGAAACCTGGGCCGAAATCTCGCGAATTTATTAATTTTTTTCGCCGAATTTATATTTTTGCGGTAGTCTGCTTCGAGTGTAAGAAGCGAGCGGAACAGAGTTGAGGCGCGTAGCCAAGTTAGACCGACACGTGCACGCAATTAATAGCGCAAGTTAATCAGGCGTGTAATCACGAGCCCAAAGGGCTGCAGCGGCATTCAACGTCTGGAAGACAACAATTTTAAGGGATCCCTCCACCCATTATCCTCATTTCCTCCCTTAAAATAGGCGCCGGAAGGACAATCACACGTGGCGGAGACGCGAGCAACCCTAACAGGTAAGTGATTAGACCAGCCCTGTTTTAAAACTGGAAAATTTGATTTTCGTGAGACACGGTCCAAACACTGGGTTTTCTTCAACACCATGGGCTACAAGAGCAATATACTCAGTGTTTCTTGAACGACGTGCACGAGTTCGGTTCTTCACATCACTAACTTGTCCCGACAGCTCAAACTTTCACCAGTTTCACAATTGCTGGCCGAGAAGGTGCTTCACGACGACCCAAAAATGCTTTCGTTTTGGGAACTGTGACCGCGAAATTTTCACATTGTTGTAGTAAATTTTAATAATTTAAATGCGTTGTTGAAGCGTATATCGTTCCCTTTTCATTAATGGCGTAGTATTTACTTGTCATCTGTCAAGTAGTTCATGTTGACTCATGAGAACTGTTAAAATGCAGGGCCATTCAAAATGAAACATCCTATTGGAAGACCCTTTCTAACTTGTTATCACTTATTTGGGCGTTTTTTTAGAGGTTTGTTTCTAGTGACAGTCAATTTGATAGGCGACAGCTGATTTCTGCTCAGCATGTTTAGCCAAGTCGTTATGAATAGACTTACACCAGAATAAGGCTCGCAAATTGTGAAAATTTACCTTGAAAGTCGTGGTTCAGTTCGTGAAACTTACCGTGCGCTACGTTCATTTTGCGGTCGACATAATCGTCCATCCGAGCAAGTTATTCGGAAAACCATGGATTGATTTTGCACCACGCGTAGTCTCATTGATAATGTGCATCCGCAGAGACGACGTACAGTGTGCACCGAAGAAGTTGTTGCGGCTATGGAGGGTAGTGTTGAGGAGGACCCGAATTAGTCGATTCGCCATTGCGCGCAGAAATTGGAGCTGTGTCCATCCACCTTATGGAAGATTTTGCGAAAAGATCTCGGTTTCCGAGCTTACAAGTTACAGCTCGTACAAGAGCTGAAGCCGCGTGACCTTCATCTGCGTCGTACGTTCGGAGAATGGGCCAAGAACAAGATCTCCGAAAACAAGTTCTTCATCCTCATTTTCAACAAAAAAAATTTTTTCAGCGATGCGGCTCATTTTTGACTCAATGGTTGTGTAAGCAAACAAAATTTCCGAATTTGGAGCAAGGAAGATCCAGAAACCATTATTGAGACGTTGAGGACTTACATCCATAAAAACACACTGTTTTGTGTTCTTTATGGGCTGGTGGAATAATTGGTCCATATTTCTTTAAAGATGATGCCGGCCAGCATGTGACAGTCAAGGGAGAGCACTATCGATCTATGATTGCTGACTTTTTCGTTCCCCAGTTGAATGACGTTAATGTGTAGGAGCTCTGATTCCAACAAGGCGGCGCAACAAGCCACACAGCGCGCGACACAATCAATTTATTACAGGAAACATTCGCTGACCGCATAATCTCGCGTAACGGACCCGTAATTGGCCTCCTCAGTCGTATGATATCACATCTATGGACTACTTTCTGTAAGGATATATGAAGTCGCTAGTGCACGCCAACAAACCAACGACGTTGGATCAGCTGAAAGCCAACGTCATTATATATATATATATATATATATATATATATATATATATATATATATATATATATATATATATATATATATAGTCATTATTATATAGCCAACGATATATGCCCCCGGCTGTTCGAAAATTATCTTTCTAATAAAGCCAATACCATGGCTGTTAACATGATTTTTATGAGTTTCATTTCAGTTCAAAGTTCTATACCTATAAAAAAAACACCCTGTATTTATATTATCTTTTTATTGATAAATTGCTAATGTAAATCTGAACGATTTATCATCATAATTTGGATAAATGTTTAAGGACGGCGTTCGCGAAAGGGATCTAGTTTTAGTAATATTAATTATATACAGCAATTAGCCCTTAATCTATAATAGCAATTAGGCTCTATAATCATTAAATTCAATAGCGGGTAGCAGTTTCGATAAACCTACTTTTCGAATCGTTTAAGCTTTTGAATAATTAGAGATTATTGACATAAACTTGAGAACTTAAAAACCAAAATATACTTGGAGACTAAAAACTTTAATGTGTCTTATTTGTTCACTGGTAGTAAATATTATGAACGAAACATTAAATTTGAATTCAAATGAAAATAAATTTGATATTTTTAATAAAATCAATTATAATAATCAATTTGATCAAAAATCAATAAAGATAAATTTGATTTAATAAGATAGGTATTACGACATTCAATGATGCTTGGTTGTTCAAACTAGTGTGGGTTGTACAAATCCTTCTCGGTAATAGAACCGAGGTTGTGTACCGGAGCTTAATAATAGGCCGATCCTATGGAGTCAGGCGCCCTTCGCAGGCGTTTCTTTGAATAACAGACGCTGCTAAATGTAGATAGTTCATCCGCTTTATACACGGTTTAGACATGGTTGACGCCTTCCGACTTCAAAACCGTTGACCATCTTCACCATAAACCTTTTACTCAATTAATCCCGAGCACTGAGCTGCCACATCCGCCTTCTACACTGTACGGAGGAATAATCCTCGGTACAGTGTAGATGGCGGATAGGGCATAAGCTCCCCACTGTAGCTACCGTTGAGGTCTTCAATCCAGATCCTTTGTCCGAAGAGCATAAACAGGCACTTCTTGGCGGGCTCAGAAAATACTGGCAGGAAGTCAAAGCTGGAATAAGAACAAGACCTAGACACTGAAATGAAATTGATTGACGCAATCCTGACAGCTAAAAGGAGAAAACATAGATGGTGGAATGAGGTTTGTGATGAGGAGATGGCCCAAAAAACAAATGCCTGGAAAAAGTGGAACTCGACCAGGAGACATGAAGACTTTTATGTATTCCGTAAAATTCGAAAATATGCAGCCAGAACTTTACGAAGGACTAAGCGAATGTATGAGAAACAGCAATTAGAATAGATCGATCATGATTTTCGGAAAAATAATGCCCGAGACTTCTATGAGACGTTCAAGTCTAATTTGAAAGGCTACCAGGCCATAAGTCTTTGTTTTAGCGGCTAAAATGGAAAACTGGGACTGACCAACAAGTAAATCTGCACGATCATTTCTAAAAGTCTTATTTAAAAGGATACCAAGCCCCAAGTCTATGTTTTAGAGGCGAAAATGGAAAACTGGGATTGACCAACAAATAAAACTGCAGGATCATTTCTAAAAGTCTTATTTAAAAGGATACCAAGCCCCAAGTCTATGTTTTAGATGCGAAAATGGAAAACTGGGATTGACCAACAAAGAAGACTGCACAATCATGTCTCGTTATTTTGAAAACCTACTTATTCGTGATGAACCGAAAAAAAGATTTCCTGCATGCGTCCCGATCTACAAACTACCAAACTCATCTCCACCTGGTAAAAAGGAGATCAAAGAGATCATCAACAACCTTAAGAATAATAAAGCAGCTGGAGAGAATTTAATAGTGGCGGAACTATTGAAGCTGGCAAATAATGAAACTCTAGATGTACTAGTCCAGCTGTTTGAGGAGATCTGGAGAACTGGGATGTTACCAACTGAATGGCAGTCAGATTTAATCCATCCTCTACACCAGTGTTTTCCAAAGTGTGGCACGCGTACCCCAAGGGGTGCGCGAATAGTTTGCAAGGGGTACGAGTTGATGTTCCAAAATTTTCATTTTTTGTGTGTGCCAAAGGGGATATAAGAAGAAAGATAACAATATTTAAATTACATGAAAAATAGTCCATCAAACATTACTTTTTATAAAGTGTCTGAATCCTATAAATTAGCTGTGAATCTGCAAACAGTTCATCTTCATTATCTTTAATAATTAATAGATAGATTTTGTTATCTTTTATCATTTTTAAGTAACCAATAGTTTATGTTACTAACTGCTCACGATCAAATGATTGCATATTGTTTTTACGTATATAAAGACAAGAAGAAACTGTTTTAAAGAGAACTCATAAAGAATAACTTTTTCGAAAGATTTGTAATCATTTTTATTCGATTTTGCTTTATAAAGTCATGTTTCATTCCATGGAAACGGATCAATAAAACAGTGGTTTATTCACTAGTGAAATAAAAAATTTATTTCACTAGTGAAATAAAAGTATCCATGAACTTCGTAAATATGTTGACTTCGATCATGTTCTTTTTTGATCTCCAATCACAAAACTTATTATAGGTACATTTTTTTGTATAAATCTATATATTTGTATAAATAATAAAACTAATTTGTGTTTTATTATTTAAACAAATATATAGATTTATACAATTAAACATTTTAACATTTAAAAAATTAAACACAACTTCGAAACAAAATTTTGACGTACGAATCAACAATTTTATCCTTGTTATGAGAACAATACAATAATGGGCGGATGACATGCTTCTCTTAAGGAGGCTCGAGCGTAACTAATGCGTTCGAGCGTCAAATAGTGCTTGTTTTTTTCTATATTTTCAATTATCCTAATAGTTGTTAAAATTCATTATCCTTATTTATAATAACATAACAAATTTAAAAATTGGTAATTATTATTTATTCCAAGAGACAAAAAAATGGAGAGTATTCTATCAAATAGTTAATTTATTATTGCTCTGTTTACACAAAAATTTATAGAATAAAAGTATGGAATACGTTATTTTTACTAAGTAAGGATTACAACTTTTTTTGCGTATGTTGCAAGAATTTCAAATTTTTAAAACATTCGATTTTAAAACTAACAATAATGGGATCTTCAGACGTTCAAAAGTTTCTTTTTCTTTTCTCTCAGCTGTTATCGCGTCGTTGCCAAACCATCTGTCATGTGAATTACTGTCGATAAACAAGATTCAGAATAAAAAATTTAATTTTAATTACACTGGTCAACACAAGTTTTGTTTCCTTCACTTTTTTTACTGTTATTGGGTATTTCTATGGCCCTGACTATGAAAAAAATACTGGGAGATTTCTAACACCTCTACCTTTTGAAATATACAGTTTTATTATTTTGACAAAAAAATACAGAAAAATAATACATTATGTTAACAAAATTTCTATTGAACACTAGCAAATGATCTTTTATAAGATTTCCTTGATTGAACGACTTTAGGTAGATCTCGTTGCAAACTCCAGCAGTGGTCTGCCATCATATGTGGGCCCCACCACCCCTGATAACGCTCTTCCATTGTCCGAAGATCCTGATGAAATCTTTCACCCTGCTCCTCACTAAAATTACCCAGGTTTTGTGGAAATCGGTCTAAATGCGAGTACACGAAGTGGATTTTTATGCTCATGTTGATACCTAGCTGATGTAGTATTGTTGTAAGTAAAGTATTGATGATACGCAGATTTTACAAAGTCTGATATAGGTTTTCGATATTTTGCAAATATATATATTCACCACAAATGTAGTCAAAACAATCGGGATTAAGCACACAACATCTTCTTGACGAAGCCATATCGAAAAATACAACAAAACATATTTTAGAGTCTAATAAAAAACGAAAATCTAAGTAAAATTAGTAGCTATAACTTAAAAACAAAGCTGTTAGAGAAAAATTGTTGCCATATTTCAAAAAATACGCGTCAATTTGAAATAGAAACAAAACAAAAATCAGAGGAAACAAACAATTTTATTTTTTTTGTTGACCAGTGTTATTTAAATAAGTACATCGGGAACATCACATTTCTTTAATTTTATCTTGTTTAAATATTATCTAAGTTTATTGTATATAGTTTTTTATTTCTTAAAGTTGGGAAATTAATATCGAAAGAAATAAATAAAGACAAGACGGAAGCTTGTCGGCCATAGAAGCCTGTGTCTAAGAATCGAAAAAACATCATTTTTTAATTTTTTTTCCGGATAAACTAAACGGTGGATCACTTTCAAATTTTGAGAGGACATACATAAGTATTGATCTGCATGTATAAAAAGTTTCAAAGCTTAAACTTGAAAAAAATATTTAACATGGGATTTGCTCGAACCTCCTTAAAGAAAACACAGAAAATTTAAATGGAGCTTTAACTTGTTAAATGAAAAGCAAAATTTAATATAAGTTTGTATTACACTCGCAGGTAATTAACTATATGTTTATCTTTTAAAGCCCAATCTGGAGACTATTCTATTACTTAGAAAAGACGAAAGTGTAAAAAAATATTTGAAAGGGGTACACGTGGATAGAAAGTTTGGGAAACACTGCTCTACACAAACGAGGTGATAAAAAGAATGTAAATAACTATAGGCGCATCTCATTAGTATCTGTTCCATATAAGAGTCTCTCCAAATCAATACTAGACAAAACAGAAGTTCATCAGTTCACCAACTGATTAGGGAATATCAAGCTGGTTTTCGAAAGGGCCGTTCTTGCCCAGAACAGATCTTTAACCTAAAGAATATTATCAGGTATTAAAAAAAACTATGGTCGTGTTTGTTGATTTTTACAAGGCATATAACTCCATCGATCGAAAGTTATTAATGAATATTTTGGAAGAGTTTGGGGTGGATGATACATGAAATCAGCTAATCAAACAAACTCTCACTAACACAGTGTCAAAAATAAAATTTATGGGTGAGATCTCAGAACCGTTTACAACCAGAACGGGCGTAAGACAAGGAGATGGATTGTCCCTAATCCTTTTCAACTGTGTCTTGGAAAACGTCATTCGAGAGTGTAGAAAGCTGTTAGCCCAAGAAGAAACAAATGAAGTGCGATTCAGACTTGGTCCTAAGAAGAAAGGGGTGTACATTGACTGCCTGGCCTTTGCAGATGACCTGGTCATTTTTGCTAACAACATAGAGTCAGCAGTCAACAAGATCAATAGCCTGTCAGAAATGGCTGAAAAGGTTGGACTCCAGATTTCGATTAAAAAGACAAAATATATGACGAACAATGGACTATGACGAAGGATGGACCTGAATGGATGATGACCAATCCGGGAAAAAATCGTCGTCAAGAATTTCAGGTATCTCGGTCATCCATGAGAATGGATTAGAAGAAGAAACAATTAATGTCAGGATAAGGAAGTTAGACCAGACATACCAACTGACAAAGAATACCTATAACAAAAAGTAGGAGCCAAGTTCAGATAATATAATAGATTTTTAAAGCCTGAGGGCTTATATGCATTCGAAACTTTGACCATAGGCAAGGTCAAGCTGAGCGGCTGGAAAAACAAGAAAGTAGGATATTCAGGAAAATCCTAGGTAACAGATGGGTTGATGGACAATGGCAAATGAGAGCAATTGAGGACTTGTACAACAAGACAGAACCTATTACAGCATCCATTAAGAAGAGACGATTGTTATTCTAAAGTCATCTCATGAGGATGGACGGTGACCGACTAACCAAAAGAATATGGAGTTTCATCCAATCTAAGAAAACAAGGCCGAGATGTGAAAATCATCTTAGGCAAATTGGTATCTCGGAGAGAAACTTTCATGATAGGAACAAATCTAAAAGATTGAATTGAATTGAAAAAGATTGAACAACTACCAAGGTTTTAAAATGGCATAAACGTCAAAAAGATAGAGAGAACCTTTGTACGAAGAGCATAAACAGGCACGTCTTGATAGGCTCAGAAGATACTGGCAGGAAGTCAAACCTGGAACAAGAACAAGACAATAGATAAACTTAGACAATAAAATGAATTTGTTTGTTACCACGCTGTCCATAGAGGCTCAATTCGATGTAAAAAAAAGAAAGGTATACACCATATAGCCTACAACTCAATATGGCCCAATGACCAGAGCTCGGTTAATACATGATGGATAAGCGAGATGGTTAATAGCATGTTTACAACATTTATTTAACTGATTTTATGTATTCCTATATCAGTGTTAGTACACGACTGTGCTCTGAGCGAATATTTTTCAAGTTCACAGTTGCCGTATCTAATTTTGTAAGAGTATCTGATTTTAATAATCAGATAAAGCAAGGAAGGTGATATTGTGCCTATGCATAACATATTTACTCTGCTTTCTAATGACATAACTACTTTCTATTTTCTACTGGACGTCTATTAATTTTATAAAGAAATATTTTCTTGTGTAGGGAGGAATCAATATGGCCTACCTAGTCCATAACTAACATATAAAAACCTACATATGTGATTTATTGCAATGAGTGCAATTATTGTAATGAGTTCAGTAGTTGGTAAGAAGCGAGGCAAATGGACTCAGGAAGGCCTCGAGAAAGCCTTAGAGGCCATTACTGCGAAAAAAATGTTCTATTATAAAGCAGCAAAGGAATTTAGTATTCCTCGTAGAACTCTTCGCCGATATGTCTTATCAGCTTCCAATGTCAAGGCTTAGTTGGGGCGAAAGTTTACGCTTTCTGAACAACAAAATGCTGAACTCTGTGCCCGAATTGTATGATTGGTAGAAGTGGGCTACCCAATTACAACCAAAATATTGAGGTTATGTGTATACAAATACTCCAAACAGAATAAAATAAAACATCAGTTTTCGGATATAAAGCAAATTGCAAGCCATAAATGTGCAAAGCAATTTTTGAATGCAAACCCTAATATTTGTATCACAAAATCTCAAAATCTAAATCTCGCTGGAGCCCAGAAATGAAACAAATTTATTGCTGAAGACCATTTTGTAAAACTTAAACAGGTTTTCGAAGATAATGATATTTTTGGTAAACCTGAAAGACTTTTTAATATGGCTGAGAAAGGCTGTAGACTCAATTTACACAAAGAATATTTCTATCAGAAAATCTCAAAACCCAAATCCCACTAGAGCCCAGTTATTAAACAAATTTATTGCTGAAAACCATTTTGTAAAACTTAAACAGGTTTTCGAAGATAATGATATTTTTGGTAAACCTGAAAGACTTTTTAATATGGACGAGAAAGGCTGAAGACCCAATTTACACAAAGAACCCAAGGTTCTAGACAAAAAAGGTGTATAACATCGGAAATAAACAGGGGAAAACGTAACGGTCATCACCTGCGTAAACGCAATAGGTTCAGAAATTCCTCCCATGATACTGTGCAAAGATCAAAGAATGATAACAATATTCAGATGATTTACGATTTACCACCTGCTTCAGTTTGTCGTATGACTGAGAAAGGTTCTATGACATCGAAATGCTCTGTCGTTTGGTTGCATCATTTTGGATGCTAAAAACTTCCAAGTCATTTACTCATCAGTCAGTACTCATTTTTTATAGGGCCAAAAGCCACTTGGACTATGAAATTGTTTAGACTGCTGATCAGTGCAATATTGTCTTATACTGACTTGCATCTAATAAAACACATACTTCGCTTCAGTCCCTTGACAAATTAGTGTTTCGATCTTACAGTATCATTGGGATTTGAACGAATATCATTAGGACCAACAAGTAATGCTGTACTGGCACCAGTGGTGGATTTAAAAATTTGCCGCCTATAGGCTAATTTATATTGTCGCCAAATATATTTAAAAAAAAAAATATCAAATGTGAGCACCACGAAGAAGAAAAGCGCAACTGTTACCAGTTAGAGTTAGGTGTTACCTAGTTAAAAAACTCCAGTTTTTTTCATTAAATGCTGCACGCCGCAGCTATGTTTCGAGTATAGAGATAAGAAATTTTTCGAATTTGATTGATTTAATGTGGATACTCTGTTTATAGTGGCGGGCAGCTCTAGCCGCCGCAACAAAATTCTGTTTTGAAAAATTTGTATATTTTTAAAATTTTTCGCTTACAAAAATTTGCCGTCTAAGAAAATTTGCCGCCGTAGGCTTTAGAAATCCGCCACTGACTGGCACAATTATGTCGGTAGAACATTAACCAAAGAACGCTTTGGAAAAGTCTTCATATGCCAGTGTGGGATCAAGCTATGGCACCATCAAACATCAAATTATGATTTAGAGCTGCAGGGTTACATCCTTACAATTCAAATGTAATTGCTGAAGATGCCTTTAATAGGAGTACAGCAACCAATTTACCAGTTCCAAAACATCAGTCAACATCGACTCCCGACAACTTCTCCGCAACTAGGAACTTCAGGTTTGTCAACACTTAAACACCCGAGAGCTCGTGTCCTGTCCACGGTTAAAATTGATCCTGTTGAAGCCGCCTTCATTAATTCTGATGAAGAAGGTTTATCTGAAAATGAGGAGTTAGATACCAGCACATTCTCTAACTTACTCTCTAGACCGATCAAAAACACTCCTAAGGTTACTAATACACGCAAAGCTATCAATAGTAGAGCAGTTGCATTGAAGAAATCATTATTCTCCAATGAAGATGGAACCAAAGGTGTATCAGCAAAAAGTAAAAGCCAAAATTTATTTTAAAATTTTTCAAAATGTACAGTTAATATAAAAAAAGTAAATAAGCAATAAAAAAAAATCTGGTTAATCCTGGTATTGTGACATTTGCAAAGAAGATGAGAAGGATATGCGCATGTGTATTGTTTCTGCTACCTTTGCTCATGAAGATTGCGTTGGGTTGACAAAAAACGAGGAGAATTTTCTATGCCCAAAATGTGAAAATTAATAGTAGTGTATGATATAAGTGTGTGAAGAAGGGCTTTTGTGCACACGTATGTCATACATTATTTTATCCACGAAGCACGTTAAAACACTATTGAATCTATAAGAAATAATTGCTTCTTACCGATAATATTATAAAAATTGTAATTTTGACAGACAACAAACTCCAAATCACTGCCACCATGGGCGTAGCCAGAGGGGGGTTTTGGTGGTTCAAACCGACACCCCCGCGAAGTATGCAAAATATAACATAAGTATTATATTGAAATCAGGAAGGACGAGTAGAGACAACTATCTTCTAGAGAGCATGGTAGCTGTGGAGTTTAGGAACCCATTTTGCATTTCTGCAAAACGCCCCCCCGAAATATTTTCTTAAAATCCCCCCGAAAATAAACCCTGGCTACGCCCGTGACTGACACAATAATGTTAGAAGCGCCTCCGTGGAAAAAATTGCAGAAGTTCGTTTAAAAAAAAATTTCGTTACAGAAATCGTTTAATAATGAAACTCCATTTGATTTACATTGGACTTTTAAGCACGATTTGGATACTTTTACACACGATTATAACAATGGCATCCTTCACATCCAATAATGTATTTATTATAATAAAATTTATTATAATGTATTTATTAATGTATTTATTAATGTGTATTAATGTTGTTTTAATTTTGCTGTGTGAGTAGATAAAATATATTAATTCATTTTCAGAATTAAATGTATTTCTTTATTTAAACGTTATAGGCCATATTGGGTACAGGCACTACCCAATATGGCCTAAATGCACTGTTTCTGTTATAATTTTTTTGTATGACTTCCCATTTTTTTAATTCGCTTGAAATTTGTATTTTTATTTTCCAATAAGTTACCCTCTCACTTCCATCCAATAAGTAACTTATTTACATTTACAATATTAAAAAAAAAACTTTAAAGCTTAGGTAGGCCATATTGGGTATAGTTACCTTATATAAATTTGAATGTATATTTGTATGAGTTATGCGAGAACGTAGAAAATTAACAACAATCAAAAACTAATAAATTAAAGCAACCAAAATTTAACATTACCCTGAATTACAACTCAACCAAAACTTTCTTTGCAAGGCATTCAAGGATAAAACAACACGAATCTAACTTATTAATTTCCCGCTAATATAATACATCCAGGAAACAATTAAACTTTATTTAATGTATGTATAAGATAATTGGCTAGTTACGCAACTAAATTTGGATCTTTCTTTTTATGATCCGTTTAAAATTTGATTTGCTTAACAATAACGATTGGTAAGTGGTTAAGTTAAAATTATAACTAAGAGATATGATAATTGCTTTTCACGTGTTAATTTAAAAATAAACGAAAGTGTTTCTTGACTGCCGTAGGTAAGTAATAAAGTTGTGCAATAAACTGAATTTATTTTATCGCATTAAATTATTGGCTGGATGTATCGTTTATAAATATTATTTATACGATCTCATTATGTAATATAATAAAAACCGGGAACCATAAAAAAGTCACGGATAAAATAAGAAACGTCACATAAATATTTATAATATAATCATTTCAAGGATATATGACTTACAACAAGAATCAAGTCTAGCTGTATATCTATATCTATAAGGGCTTAATTAAAAATATTGTCCAAGAAGAATTTAGAAATTATAATTATTATTAGTGACTAGCTTTAGAGCCAGACTAGATATATTGATCGATAAATCGACTAGCTATAAAGGGTATAATAGCTAGTCTGGTTAAAGGTATGGCTAGCATAGCCAGACTACCTATTATACACTTTATCGCTATATATTAGCTATCGCTATTTATTATTTTATTAGCACTTTCTCTATATTATACCTATAAGCCATAGCTATAGCTTAGACTAGCTTACGGGTCAAGGTATTTACATCATTCCACTGTTACCCGGTAGGGGTAAGTTCATCCCCCTTGTTCCAATACGGGGATGTTCCTCCAACACGGGGATAATACACAGAGTATATTATAATACTAGACAATATTAGACATTTATAGACTAGACTAGATTACATGTGCCGTATCCGTGCCAGTGGTGAAACTACCTACCAAACGTTAGTTAGGAATCCCCACGTGATGTCTAGACATATATTATTAAAGTGTATAATATACAGAGCATATTAAAATACTAGACAAGATTAGACACTTCTAGAGGAGCATTCTATGACAACAAAATTCAGCAAGCATCAAACCATTCCAAAGCAGTATGGGATACCAGGACACTGATTTTCTGATTTATATAGGAGAGTGGAAAAGCGAGGCATGTTATCTTTCATATGTTTGGGTACTTTGGGTAGTTCTGTGTTATTTTCTCCAATAGTTCCAACTGGTGTTGTTTTTTTGGCCAATCATTTCGTCGCGAGTGACATTCTAGTGAAAAAGTTATCGTCGTGATATTCCTGCCACAGCTTGTATATGGCTCGACAAGTTTCAGAACAACGTGTTTACTGAGAAGCATTGACGATCGTTGTTCATCTTTCCCCAAGGAAGGAAAACCATTCAAAACGTACTTGCTACTAACATCTGATGCAAGCCAGAATTTGATGCCAAATTTGCCAATCCAGAGCCAAACTGGTCATATAAGAAATTTAATCAATTCAATAATAAAAGTCATTTGATTATTTAAAATTTTCTAAGTAGTCAAAATGACTTTGGGGCAATACAGGTATAACATATATATATATATATATATATATATATATATATATATATATATATATATATATATATATATATATATATATATATCTACCGGAAATGAAGGAGGAGGAGGCAACTACAATGATTAATAAACGCATTTATATGTTGTGAAAAAGGTCACACAATTATAAGAAGCTGTGTCATTATATACATAATTGTTTTTCTAATTGAAATTGAAAAGCAGTCAAAATGACTTCCTTAGGCAATCTAGTGTTTATGAACTCAGCAACAAATTCAGACAGAGAGAAGACATAAACATAAAAATGAATTGCATCAATTTAACGAATCCCCATAAGGTATGCTTTCATTATAAATGCGCCCCTACTAGGCACCAAGAATATCCCATGAATAAGCATCAATAACGATCATATACCTTGGATCGACAACACTATGTATCTGGAAGACAATACGACAGTGGAAATGGAAGGGATATTGAAAAAACTAAAAAACAAAGCCAGCTGTGGATCAGATTTGCTATCGTGTTGCAACCTTAAGGAATTTGGCAGTGAGCTAGCATTGTCAATTACACAAATTGTTAATTACTCATTTAAAAATGAACAATATCCCACTGCACTTAAAAAAGGAAATGAAGGAAATTAAACCCCCCAATTGAAATAGCCCCCCCAATTAAAAAAGATTGAACCCCAAACCCCCCTCCCCTTGGCTACGCCCATGATCAGCTTCATAATATCTGAAGAAACTGTGTTTGAGACGAAATTGGAAGCAAACAGGATACTGCATAATTTTCATAACTGGTTCTCAAGTTACAATCTGCATTTAAACAGCAATAAAACAAACTACATGATTTTTCAAACTGGAAGAAGGAAACGAATGGAAAACCTTTCACTAAAAATTGGCCAGGATGAGATTCAAAGAGCGAGCAATATCAAATTTCTAGGAATTCACTTTAAGGAATGTCTTGGATGGAACATCACCACAGAAACAATTATTAACAAAATGATCAGCATGATCTACATGTTAAGAAGGATAAGGAAAGTTGTTAGCATCCCTGTGCTTATAAACATATACTTTGATGGAATACACACGAGGATAAGCTATGGGATTATGCTATGGGGCTCCTCCCCGCACATTCATAGGATCTTCATAGCCCAAAAAAAAATCAGAGGTTCTACAGGAATTTCAAAGAAGACTTCCTGTAAATCATACTTCATCAATTTAAAAATCCTGACTATCCATTGTATACATATATTGGAATTGGCATCTCAATCACGGGATTTGCGTGAACAAGATCGGGGTTTTTCAGTGTTACTGCAAGCCTGGATACACCGGAGAGCGTTGCAACTTGGATTTCGACGAGTGTCTCTCGCAGCCTTGCCGAAACGATTCCACGTGCATTAACAAAGTCAACAACTACGAATGCATATATGAGCCGTTTATTTTGAAAGTGACCTAACTCCATTTATGTTCGAATCGAGATATTAAAGGGTTTGCGTTTGATAAATTTAACAAATATGGGTAGTAGATAACATAGTAGAATAATGTTTTGGTGTTTCTAAGGGTGTCAAATTTATCACCCCAATTAGCATATTTAACTTTATTTAGGAAATAATATGCTTTTCATGGCTGTAAATGGACTTGGGCCACATTCAAAATCAATGAAATTACGTTTCCAATTTTTAAGAAATCACAAGTCCATCCATACATAAAATAAATTTTCCTTGAAATAAAGATAAATGTATTAGTATATTACGTAACGAGAGTTCTAAGAATCATATTACGTACGAGCGTAACAGTTACCCGCGTATGACTACGACCCTCTTAGTTACACTACGTGAATATTAATATTGTCTTATTCATTATTATTCAGTCTTGTCCAGTTTGTGCATGCGGTAGGAGTAAAAAATAATTATTGTGGGCAGGTGGTATACAATGTGATATACAAATGTGGTATACCAAAATTCTTGTATTTGAGGTTTGTGAGTTGTCTCGTAATTTTTTGTAGTTTTTTTATTTTCACTTTGAAATTCATATTCGAAGATTCATAAGTTTTCTTTTGGGATATTTTAATATATTCATATTCTCATACAGTTTTTTTGCAATTTAATTTGTTACAAACAAATTATTAACGAATTACTGAAAATTACAATGGTATATCAAGATGCCCATATGAATCCATTTGCAAAACGAAACTGAAATTTGAAATTAAATTGTTTATAATAAATTCATTGAACATTGATAATTCAACTGCTCATTTAATAATTAAACATAAAGCTTACGAGATCACATAAACTTTAATTGCATATTTTCCATCGTTTGAAACTCTCAAATGGGCCTTCGCCACTTTCAAAATAAACCTTTTCATCACTTCATTAACACAGCAAATTTTGGTGTTACAAAATCTTAATGATTCTAAATATATTAGTAACAAGTTACTTCAGTATAAAAAGATCAAGTAAAAATCTAACTATTAAGGTAGCTAACTCAATATTTTTGAAAAATGGACTTAGGCCACTTTCAAAATAAACGGCTCATATACTCCCGCTTACGAAGGTAAGAATTACATAATTTTGAATCAATGAATAATTGTTAATGATTTTATATGACTAGATATTGAATAGTTGATGCTTTATTATAATCGTCTATAAAAGTATCCAAATGCGTAAAAGTCCAATGTAAATCAAATGGAATTTCATTATTAAACGATTTCTGTTTGTTGTTATTATGGAAACAACTCGCGTCTCTAAACAAAAAACATAAAAACATATGTTCCCCACGAGAAAGAATCAACATAATCACGACACTCGAAATCGCCAAAAGCTTGTGACACCAAGAGTAAATTTAACTATATGTGGTACAGCTTCCCATATAATTGGCACCAAGGTGTACCACCTTCTACCAGATGATTTAAAGATGAATCATCAAACAAATTATTTAGAAAAAAGTTAGAAAAAAACATATTAATACAGAAAGCCTATTATACCCTGAAAGAATATATGGAAAACCAAATTCCATCAAATATTGTCTAATTGGAAGTTGACTATTGTATTGTAATATATTTTATCTACGACCACAATTGTAAATAAATGCCCATTATTGTACAGTTCGTGGAGTATGTAAATACATCATACCACACACATATGTAACAATCCGCTATTAATGTCTAGTAATAATTCTAATCCCGTGTGGGTTTAGTTGGATCCTCCATCGGACGCCTCCGCAGGTGGTGGATAGGGGAATGCCTCCCAGATATGGGTGGTACCGACGAAGTCAAATAGTCGGGGCGGACCAAAATCCAACGCCAAACTGGTGAAAGGCAGGAATTTCATCAAAATCAGAGTCCTGACACGAGAAGAATGACTTCGTAGTGGCAGACAATCAAAACTGGAGAGCGGGGCTATAGTAACAGAATGGTTTCCACACTGCGGTACAAAAAAGATACGGAACTATTATTGTACTATTTTCTTAAAAATTATCTTCATGGCTGACAAAAACAGACAAAATGCCCTCAGTCCGGGGCACCCCTTAAATGGGGAGAGGGTGCTAAGAATCTCACCATTTACACAAAATCACAATCATGACAAGATTAAACTATACAACAAAATAGTACGCATTACAACATGGAAAGTACGCAGCTTATACATGACAGGGAAACTTGCAAACGTTGAAAGAGAGATGAGTAGACTCAACATAGATATCTTGGGTTTCAGTGAGATCAGATGGCCTGGAATGGGCTAAATAAAAACTAGCGGCGCAAATATTTACTATTCTGGAGGGACTGATAATAACCATAGATATGGTACTGCGATTCTTCTCACAGATGAAATCAAGAAAGCTGTCCTGGACTATGTACCTTTTAGTGACCGGGTCATGTTATTAAAACTTCAAACGTCTCACCGCATAATGAACATTCTACAAGTATATGCACCCACCAATACCAAATCAGGCAGAAATTGAAGAATTTTATAACAAAGTAGATGAACTAATGAAACTGACTAGGAAGGGTGAGATTACAATTGTTATGGGAGATTTAAATGCCAAAATTGGAACAGGCGCGGAAGGCGAGTCTGTTGGAGCATATGGCCTTGGCGAGAGAAATTCTGAAGGTGATAGGCTTGTAACATTTACAACATCCTAGACGATTGTATACATAGGTCTCGCCTGCAGACAATCAAAGCAGAATAGTAAGGAATCAAATAGATTATATAATGATGCGCCTCGAACTAAAAAAGTATGTAAAATCGGTAAAAACCCATCCCGGAGCAGATCTTAACAGCGACCATAATCCGCTAGTCATGGATTTCAGAGTGAAGCGTTTCAAGAAAGTGAAATGCGAAACCATAAATAAACAAGTAGATATAAAAAAAAAAACTGAACGACTCGGAAATTCATGAAGAAATAGGGCTGAAACTGGAAAAATAACTGAAGGAGATAGACTCAAGAATGCAACTGGACACATAAACCATATGGGGGCAGATGAAAGACGCAATTATAAAGATTCAAGAACAGGAGATTTTAAGGAAAATATTAAGAAGAAGGAATGGATGACGGATGAAATCTTAGAACTTATGACACAGAGAAGGGTGGTCAAATCCACATAGTAAAAATATAAAGAACTCAATAAAGCTGTAAGGAATAAGAACAGAGAGGCAAAGGAAAAATGAATATTAAAACGAAAGAACTACAACAGAAACATGACTCGTTTAATGTACATAAGAAACTTTGGGAGGTAGCTGAAGCAGGAAGAAAACGCCAAATAGGAACTCTCAGAGATACTTATAATGAAATCATAACTGGTATCGAAGAGAAACTAAAAAGATGGATGAGCTACGTGGAGGAGCTTTTTGATGATAACAGACATGAGATTCCCAGGGTAGTAATTGAACATGGAGAAGATGGACCAGCTTTTACAAAGAGTGAAGTCATCCACGTGTGAAAAACTCAGAAAAACAGAAAGGCTACGGGAGCAGAAGTACATGGAAGTACTTAAAACCATTGCTAGCCAAGTCGGCAAAGGACTGGATCTTATGCTAGAACTATTCAATACCATATATAGAACTGGAAAGATCCCTCCCAGTTGGCTCAAGTCTACCTGTCTCAAGTGTGTTGCTGTAAGGATGTGATTGCTGGACCCTGGACCCTGCAACTGAAAAGAAAATTGAGGCGTTTGAAAGGTACTTATATCGCCGTATGCTCCGCATCTCATGGGTCCAACGAATTATGAACGAAGAAGTGCTTAGACGAATGGAGAAGCCGAAAGAACTAATGTCCCTCATTAAAGAAAGAAAAACTACATACATAGGCCACATTATGAGAGGCAATAAGTATGAACTGCTGAGACTAATAATTGAAGGAAAGATTCAAGGGAAAAGATCTGTTGGTAGACGTCTGAACTCCTGGTTGAAAGACCTCAGAAGATGGTTTGGGTGCACTTCCATTCAAATCTTTCGAGCTGCTGTGTCCAGAACAATGTTAGCTATGTGTATCGCCAACCTTCGAAAGGAGAGGGCGTCATAAGGAGAAGAATAATTCAAAATCACCCTTGCTTGTTTGGTTTATGATTCGTTGATTGGTTGAGAGCTGCACGTTGATATTATTTTTAAACATAGTACTTCGTGATTTCCAAACAATCATTAAACGTCACATCATTCATATAGGAGCAGCCATTCATTCCGTTTTTTCACGTTTAAATCTAACGAAAACTACAAATAAGTACTAAATAAAAAGGTATTGTAATCATTTCCCTTCATTTCTATCAAATTAAATAAGGTCGAAGGTGTTACATTAAACATATTTTTCTTATTAAACAGAAACAAATTAGTGTGGTCGTAGATTACTGTGTGGACGTAGAAGTATATCACATAATTCGAGTTGTTTGGCAATTACGTACTCGCGAAATTACGCGTGATCCGCGTAGCGGATTGTTATACGTACGGTATACGATTCTACGTACTGTTCCATTCGTACGTAATATGCTTGTAACAACTCTCATTCCGTGATATACTATTATTGTATTGTATTGTGACGTATTCTATATGAATATACTGAATATACTGATGTCTATTCAAGGAATAAATTTATGATTGATTGATTGATTAGACAAGATTACATGTGCCGTACCAGTGCCAGTCGTAAAACTACCGAAGGCTAGTTAGGAATCCCTCACTTGATATCTAGGTATCTATTAATAAAGTGTGTAATATACAGAGCGTATTAGAATATTATACAAGATTAGACACTTATAGACTACAATAGATTACATGTGCCGTACCCGTGCCAGTGGTAAAACTACCTACCGAACGTTAGTTAGGAATCCCCCACGTGATGTCTAGGCAACTATTAATAAAGTGTATAACATACAGAGTATATTATAATACTCGACAAAATTAGGCACTTGTACACTAGACTAGATTACATATGCCGTCCCCTTGCCAGTGGTAAAAGTACCTACCGAACGTCAGTGATGTCTAGGCATCTATTAATAAAGTGTATAATATACAGAGCATATTATAACACTCATTATGCGAAGCAGTATGGAACACCGAGTCAATATTCATCCCATTATTAAAGAAAGGGAATGATCCTACATAATGCAACAACTATAGAACAGTTGCATTAATATCACACGCCAGTAAAATTATGCTCATCATAATAAACGAGAGACTGAAACCTTTTCTTCTTCCCTAATTATCGGACGAACAGAGTGGATTTGTTCCAGAAAAAGGCACCATCGAACAAATACTGAATATTCTCGATGATCTGGCATCGAAAAAGCACACGAATATAACGTCACAATGTTTATGTGCTTTGTCGACTACTCCAAAGCGTTCGACTCCATCAAGTGGGATGCCCTCTGATAGATTTTAGAGGAAATGGGCACACCAGGTCACCTAATATAACTGATACGGAACCTCTATGAACACAGCATAGCAACGGTCAGAATAGATCAAACTTACTCAAACAAATTTTAGGTTAGAGCAGGGGTTAGACAAGGGTGTATCCTATCACCAATCCTATTTAACATATATAGTGAGTACGTCGATATATTAATTACTCGATCAAAATACTCGAGGAATTGCAGTGGGAGGAAGGCGCATAAGTAATCTGAGATATGCCGATGGTACTCTTATATTGGCGGCATATCAACTCGAGCTGGAAATGATCATGACAAGGCTGGGAAATATAAGCAATGAGTACGGCTTAAAACTAAACATCAGTAAAACCAAAGTCATGATATTAGACCGGAAAACGTAACACGTACGTAACAACTCTCCACATATCCGACAGGCAGCCGGTTTCGAAGTAGTGGATAAATTTATTTATTTTGGCTCCCTCATCACCAACACAGGAGGTAGCGTAGCCGAAATAAGACGACGGCTAGCAATAGCAAGAACGGCCACAACTAAACTGACACGCATATGGAAGGGCACGTCAATTAGTAAAGCTACGAAAATCAGGCTGGCCTCTACTTTAATTTTCCCAATTTCATTATACGCGGCTGGAACCTGGTCGATCAGACAAGCGGGCAGAAAGAAAATATCATGGGCGTCCGAATATCATGGATGCAGCACCGCACCAAGTTATCGATCCTAGCAGAACTAAAAATCGAGGACAGACTGTCCAAGAGAATAAACCGGCACAGAGTGCGATATTACGGGCACGTCTCAAGAAGACCGGGTGCAATAGAAAAGCTGGTGGTTCAAGGCAAAGTCGTAGGACGAAGGTCACGAGGAAGATCTCCAACCCGATGGGTAGACGGAATCAGATGCTTGACTGGACTCTCTCTGCACGAGGCCACAGAACTAGCCCAGAACAGAGAGGAGTGGAAAATTGCTTTAAAAATGGTAGAAGCATAGTGCCACCAAACCCTTGTGAGGGTAATAGGAGCGATGAGGAGGATTATAATACTAGACAAAATTAGACACTTGTAAATTAGATTACATGTGCCGTACCAGTGCCAGTGGTAAAACTACCTACCGAAGGCTAGAGTAGACAAGAACAGACAAAAGAAGTTATACTTTTTTAAGATATCGCTGTAAATATAACAAGATGTTTAAGGTGGTTGAAGATGGTTTAGTTTTTAAGAAAAGTTCAGAATGCAAGTTCAAGTTCCAAGAAACAAGTTCAAGTTCCAAGTTACAAGAAACCTCACAAAAGTCTATTGTCTTAATCAAGTCTAAATAATAAGTTTAAATAATATCCTTTAGTTTTAGTATAGTCTAATCAATGAATCCTTGTCCAGTCTTGTCTAGTCTTGTCCAGTCTTGTATAGTCTTTTCTAGCTTTGTCTAGACTTATCAGGTCTTGTCAGTTCTTGTCTGGCCTTCTCTGGTCTTGCCTGGTCTTGTCTACTATTGTCTGGTCTTGTCTGGTCTTGTCTGATTTTGTCTGGTCTTGTCTAGTCCTGTCGAGTTCTGACTATTCCTACAGGGTCCTGTCCAGTCTGGACCATTCCTGTCCTGTCACGTCCCCTCTTGTCCAGACTTGTCGGGGCATGTATAGTCATGTCTAATCTTGTCTAGTCTTGTCTTGTCTAGTCTTGCCTAGTCTTGTTCAATCTTGTACAGTCTTGTCCAGACTTTTTACAGTCTTGTCCAGTTCTTGTCAGTTCTTGTACAGTCTTGTCTACAGTCTTCTCCAGTCTTGTCCAGTCTGGTCCAGTCTTGTCCAGTCTTGACCAGTCTTGTCGTGTCATGTCCAGTCTTGTCCAGTCTAATCCAGTCTTGTCTAGTATTGTCTAGTCTTGTCTAGTCTTCTCTAGTCTTCTCTAGTCTTGTCTAGTCTTGTTTAAGTTTTATCAATGCAACTTCAAGTTGCAAGAAACCTCACAAACTCGTCTCTTGTCTCAATCAAGTCTAAATAATGAGTTTAAATATAATCCTTTAGTTTTAGTATAGTCTAATCAATGAATGTCCAGTCTTGTCTAGTCTTGTCCAGTCTTGTCCAGTCTTTTCCAGTCTTGTCAAGTCTTGTCCAGTATTGTCCAGTCTTGTCTAGTCTTGTCCAGTCTTGTGCAGTCTTGTCCAGTCTTGTCCAGTTTTGTCCAGCCTTGTCCAGTTTTGTCCAGTCCTCCAGTCTTGTCCATTCTTGTCCAGTCTTGTCCAGTCCTGTCCAGTCTTGTCCAGCCTTGTCCATTCTTGTCCAGTCTTGTCTAGTATTGTCTAGTCTTGTCTACTTTTTCTATAGTCTTCTCTAGTCTTGTCTAGTCTTGTTTAGTCTTGTCTAGTCTTGTTTAGTCTCTAGTTTTAGTTTTATCAAGCTTTGTCCAATCTTTAATAGTTCTGTTTAGTGTTGTGTAACCTCGTCAAGTTTTGTTTACTTTCATCATGTTGTCTAGTCTTAATTAGTTATGTGTAGCTTAGTTTAGTCTTGGTTGTGATAGTGACCTAGTGCGTGAGATGAGAAATGTAACAGAGAAGCGGAAGAAGAAGTTGGTGAAATTGAAATGTGTCCCGGGCAATTCGGTGCGCAGGGTGACGCACGCGTACTACCAACCGTTGGGATCGAACTGTCATGGAACCCGTTTGACAGTGTGTTGTATGTGTGTTGGTAAAAAATCGCGATTTTCGTACGCACCGAGAGCAAAAAAAGTGACCGAAAGCGGCCCCTACATGCACGGACTCAGTGACCACCCCCTGGCCGCTGCCACCCGTTAAGACACCGCGAGTGCTTCAAGAATTTCATTGAAAACTACACCGTCAAGCCCCCCTCCAGCCGCACACACTTCACCTGTGCACTGCTAAAACAAACCAAGGTAGGATTGTAACAACAATATATTTTAATTGATCTGTCAAACTGAATTTAAAACGTTTCAAAGAAACAATACGAATGAATAAAAACAACCCCAATAAATTATTTGCATAAATATAAGGGGAATTAAAAAAAAAATTTTTAATTTTATTACTGGTAATGTTTACAGTTAATATATATTTTTTGTCGTACGTGTTTAAGGATCGATTAAGTTGCGTGAAAGGGGACAAGATTGTGGGATTATTTATTTGCTTCGGCCCCTCCTACTTACCCCGTTTACGTACACAAACGTTATTTTCTTCGACAAATCTGCATAATCTTCGCCCGGAACGTATTTATAAACCATTCCCACTTTGCACTCAAACAGCTGATATTGTTTTGAGATTTTCTCCGACTGTCACAAACACTTTTATTTACAAACATTGATCGTTATAAACACGCGGATGTTTCTTAATCTTTGCAAATTATAAATAACTTTATTGCTTCCAATACAAATTACAGATAATATTACCTCAGTTACGGTAACTATAAATATATTCATACTTTCCATGAGAAGTTATGAATCCTTCTATGTTTTTTTACTGGTGGCTATCATATTGATAAATTGACTAATGTTTATTAACTGTCAATAAGATGTCACCTTACTATAGTATAGCCCTCGATAATTATCATCCCTAATTATTGTGTTATTTTCAACGGATCAACAAATTCCGGCAAATAACTTTAAATATACTTTTTGATGTTGGAGAAAACAATTTTTTTTGGGAGTTTGCTGTTTTCTATTAGCATAGCATTCGCTGCGTTTACATAATAAATATGTACAGACAGACGAACGTCCACAGGGGAGGGTAAAAGTTACGAACTGGGGATATCCGGGGGCTAAATATAGATTTAGCTCAAGCAGACTCGAAGGCAACACGAACCTGAAATTACATCGGACATTATTACCGTTATCTATTATTATCACCATTTAATACTATTATTATTAACGATTTATTTAACTGAACGTAATTTGTTTTAATTTATGCGAACAGGATGTAATGTTTTGAATGAAATTGTTTTATACACAAACAATGGAATATTCGATTTTGTGGCATTGTAATGCCAAAAGTCTGTTGGAATTTTTTCATTATTTTCGACTTTTGTATTTTTGTGAAACAACGCACGCGGAATAAATGATGCATGTCTTCAAAGGGGACACGACAAACAATGCGAATCTCTTTTTGCTATTTGGTTTCGAACATTCACACATTTTTGCACACAAAGAATTATATTTCCTTTTTATATACAAAAGAGTTTAATAACCATATTCTTATATTTATACTAATTTATAGGCTAATCTTATCTGTCTAGTATTGTCTATGTACTTTTGTCCAGTCTTGTCCAGTCCTGTCCAGTTTTGTCCACTCTTGTCCAGTCATGTCCAGTCTTGTCTAGTCTTGTCTTTATTTATTTAAGTCTTGTCTGGGTCATTCCATGTCAAGTGGTCTAGGGCTCCCCGCACGACCATCTCGGATTTGGCTGAAATTTTATGTTGAGTTGACCCTATATCCAAAATGAACTTTGGTAAAATTTTAGATATACTGATGGAATATTCATGGAGTTACAGTTCTTTGTTTGACCCCATACTGGAACCCGCGACAGTATGCCAGCGAGATTTCAACAACTTTGAACCCCAATATCTCATTCACAAGTTTTTCAAAATGCATGAAATTTTGCCAACTTGTACAACTTTATGGGCTTTATTCAATGAAATTAATCAAACTTTTTATGCATTGCACCCAAAAAGTGTAAAGTGCTTCAAAGTTGGCATAAAATTTTACTGTTAAAAAAAAATTTAAAGTTTAGGTTTCCACAACTATGGCTGTAGTTAAGCTACAGGCTTGATACTTTGCACATAGTGTCTTTGTATAACTGTGTTTTCGAATGTGCAGTTTGAACTTCCTAGTTACTCATGTTAGCTTACAAATTGAGTGTAAAGTTTGTGATTCGTGTAATGCGGCCAATAATAGGGTATTTTCAAACCGATTTTGCAAAAAAGAGTCATCCAGAAACTTTTTGAAACCTATTCCATTAGAAAGAGCATGTTTTAAACCCCCTAAAAATGTTGGATAGATGTTTCAACGCGGATATATAAGGCCCTAAAATGAGGTACAAAGCAGGGCGTCATTGCCGTGGCGGCGCTGTACGCTACAACATACAATTCACCTTTATCTTTCAAGATTGTCAGTTGTTTTAACAAATATACATTAAATAAGTGTATGTCTTGCAATGGTCCATGGTGACTTTGTGACTACCAATTCAGAAGCTTGAACTGGCAACCCCATCGCCATAGGGGTCACGCCCAATAGCTGTGCAATACCAGTCACGGGTGGGTTTCTTCATCCAGGTTCCCAAGCCTGTAGTTCGGTTTCTTTGTTGAGGTTCGAAAGCTTTGTGTGGTTATCTTTCTGGCTCCCAAGCCGATGATTGGGCTGCTTATCCTAGGTTCACAAGCCTAAATTGGATATCTTGTAGAGTTCCCAAGCCGAAGTCTAATTTGATTTTAGCCACCAACAGTTCTTTTACATCTTTTTGTATTTACTAGCCACGTTCTTCAGTTCGGCTTCTGCAAATTGGTATTGTCGACCAGATGATGTAACAGAAGGACCAGGAAGCATGCAAATGAAATGTTGCTCAGGAACCCAGCAAACATCTTGTTTTTCTGGCCAATAAAATGAAACAGTCGGACCATGTGTGTCCATAAATTTACCAGTGGATCGTTTTGTTCTACTGAAATTTCCACTATGTTGCCGACCCACCATTTGTTGTCGTAAATACAGGCAACATAACAGCCAGGAATCAGCTTGGGTAATTTCAAACTCGAGATGGCAGCAGAAACTTTGGCAACAAAATTTATTGAATCGTTTGAAATTCTGCTGACACAAACTGAATTCAAATCGACAGGTATAAATTGATGGTGTTCTCTTGTTCCGGCTATTGTGCTACTTTCTTTCCACCTTTCTTCTTGAATTTTCTTGCTTTCTTCAACTTCTTCTTTTGGAACATACACGTACTTAATTCCATGTATGTTTTGGTCACAAAAGTCGAACAAATCTTTTGGTGTCAATATTTGGTCAGCTGATGGCCGTTGGAGGCTTGCGCGAGCAGCTAAGCCTTTAGTAGTGCCACCAACTTCATCACAGGGCGATTTTTCATGGCTTGTACCGAAAAAAATCTATTCGGCCTCAATGTTGAAATCATTTTTGTGGTTGCACAAATTGACAAAATTCTTGTAGTTTTTATATTGTGCAGCTGAACCGTCACTAAAGTAGTGTATTTTTGTGATGTCTGTTTGAGTCAACAAAAACTCAATCATTTTTTTGAATAAATACGTGAACGGCTACTGTATCATGTTGCATATGATCGGATATTATGCGAAAATTTACAATTTGCAACTTTGCCTCTGCATTGATGTAATGAACAACAAACGGATGTACTGCGGCTTGTAAATTTTCCCAATGAAAGCCCTGGGCAGCGCCTTGGATAAAAAACGAGCACACAAGAAGCTTTCTCGAGCAGGCTCGAAGCTGGTTCTTTGCGTGTTGTAATTCGCAATGTTCACCAGTCCGCCATCAGCTCAGATAGTTGTGCGCGTTAATACTACTATTAGTGCGGTTTGTTTGTGACGTAGCATTGTAGCTACAATTGCCATAGAAATGGGTTTTGGGTACAGGAGGTTACCAATGCAATGAGGTCAGTGGGAGAGTAAGACATGGGTACTTATGCAGTTACCTGTACATAGTACAAAAACAACTAACAATCTGAAAGATAAAAGATTGCAAGTTGTGGAATGTGGCATCGTCGTAGCACCTAATTTTAGGGCCTTATATATCCGCGTTGAAACATCTATCCAACTTTTTTAGGGGGTTTAAAAGATGCGCTTTCTAATGGAATAGGTTTCAAAAAGTTTCTGGATGACTTCTTTTTGCAAAATCGGTTTGAAAATACCCTATTATTGGCCGCTTTATACAAATCACAAACTTTACACTCAATTTGTAAGCTAACATGAGTAACTAGAAAGTTCAAACTGCACATTCGAAAACATAATTATACAGAGACATTATGTGCAAAGTATCAAGCCTGTAGCTTAACTACAGCCATAGTTGTGGAAACCTAAACTTTACATTTTTTTTGAACAGTAAAATTTTAGGCCAACTTTGAAGCACTTTACACTTTTTGGGTGCAATGCATAAAAAGTTTGATTAATTTCGTTGAATAAAGCCCATAAAGTTGTACAAGTTGGCAAAATTTCATGCATTATGAAAAACTTGTGAATGAGATATTGGGATTCAAAGTTGTTGAAATCACGATGGCATACTGTCGCGGGTTCCAGTATGGGGTCAAACAAAGGACTGTAGCTCCATGAATATTCCACCAGTGAACCTAGTTCCACCAGTTTTACCAAAGTTCATTTGGGACATAGGGAGTCCTTCACAAAAAATTTCAGCCAAATCCGTGCTGGTCGCGCGGGGCACTTTTTTAAAATTTGACATGGAATGACCCTATCTAGTCTTGTCTGTCTAGTCAAATCAAATCAAATACATTTATTTATCCCCAGATATAAGTAATTTACATATAGGACACGTCACAAAAATATAGTAAATTAACCCCTTCAGACCCGATTTTTTTTTCGTTTAAAAAAATTATTTTCATATTAAAATTAACGTAAATCCTGTAAAAGAATACAACATATACATATGTATACTTTTTATAAAAATATTTATTTATTTATATATACTTTTTAAATGTACATTTTAAGGGACATCTGGTCCTAAATTAAAGTTTGCCACTTTCATAAGATCCTACGAAATATTAGTAAAAAAATCAAAATATTTTATTATATTATAAATATTTGGTTTCGTAGAGGTAGCTGTATGTATAATAATTATTATTTTCTATGAAATCTTTCAAAACAATTTCTCTCTTTCACTAAACACAAGTGTACGTGACATTTATCACAATAAAAATGTGTTCTTCCTTTGCATGAAGGCAACTTACATATGATCTACATTATCGCACTGAATTTCTGTCATTGGTCTTCTCTCACAGCAACTAAATTTTCTTGATTTGGCGGGTGTATTTTCTTTACTATTTTGCGAAGGACGACCACGTTTTTATATTTACAGGTTTGTTCATATAGATTAGGCTTTTGGCAACATGCATGCGAAATTACAACAAATAAAAAAACATTATATAGAATTCTAAGCAAAACTTGGTACATTTCTTTCTACCGACTGGGACCGAATGTACATTATGATGTACATACTTCATATAGAGGCTGTAATACAAAACCAAACGTAAAATTTGTTTATAAAACTTCATTACTACCTAGATAGATACATTCTTTAGTGATTTATACAAGTTTTCAAACTAACTTGAAGATATAAATTCAAAAAACTGTAATATATCCGACTTATCAATTTCAGGCTTACACGAACGTCAAACTGCTCACAAGAGAATCAGAGTAGTTCAAAACAGAAAAGACCGATGGCAATACAGACGTTATTTTTTTATATTAGTTGACCATTGGTATGTACATTAGGTCCAGCAACTAAGTTTAAACCTATACCTAATAAAATACAGCATGATAAATGTTATGTACATTACAATGTACACAGGGTCTGAAGCGGTTAAGTGAATACTTATAATTAAAAATGAAAATGGAAACTTCTTACTGATATAGATCCTCCTACAGACAAAGAAATGCACACACATATATACATATATACTTGCTAATATACAGAAATCATGGATTTGAATTAAAGCCTTTTAAAGTATTTTAGCTTTATAACACTTTTCTTCACGGATTGCAGTTGGGATACAATTGAAAATTTTTATACCCAATCCGTTTGGTGCACTTTTGCATATAGTTATGTTGCTTCTTATTGGTCTGAGATTATGGAAATATCTTGTATTGTCTGTACGTCGTTCCTATTCGATGAAAAGTTTATTTTTGAATTTAAATATGTGGCACGCTAGTTCCCATATGTAAATATCCCATCTTCTTGAAATTCCGCTCCTATCGGAGATTGGAAATCATCACCACTACTCGGACCTTATCAATCGTCCGCCTGAAGAGTTCTGCGGACGTGCAACCAAACCAATCCCTCAAGTTGCTCAGCCAAGAAATTCTTCTTCCAATCGTTCTCTTACCTTTTATTTTACCTTGAATATTTAGCTTAAGGATATTATATCTATCTCCTCTCTAACATGTCCTATATATTCTAACTTTCTCCTTTTTATGGTGTTACTAATTTCTTTGCCTTTATTCATTCGCCTTAGTACTTCCTCATTTGAAACCTTGTATTGCTAACCCATGGTATTCTCAGCATCCTCCTATAACACCACATTTCAAATGCTTCTTGATGTTTTCTGATTTGAGTGTCCAAGCCTCCATTCCATACAATAGAATGGAGAATATATACCATTTTATTATTCTGGTTCTCAGTTCTAATGTTATATCTCGGCTGCAGAGTATTTTATTCATATTTATGAGAGCGCTGCGAGCTACTTCAATTCGACACTTGATTTCTTTTGTGTGTTCTGCTGTTTCAGTTACCCATGTGCCAAGATTTTTGTTGGAGGATACCCATTCCAGGTTGTCGTTCTTAATATTTATAGATGGTCTATTGTGATTTGTGCTTTGGTTTTTTGAAGTTGCCATTGGTTTTCCTTAGGTTCATATCTAGGCCATATCTCTTGCAGAAAATGCTTGTTAACTCAACCAGATGTTGTAGGGCTTCCAGACTGTCGGCGAAGATAACGGTATCGTCTCCGTATCGCAAGTTGTTCATTCTTTCCCCGTTTATGGCAATACCACCGGTTTCCTCTGACAGCGCTTCTTCAAAGATGCCTTCACTATATATATTGAACAAGAGAGGCGACAATATACATCCCTGTCTAACACCTCGACATATCTTAATCTCCTCACTCAGATCTTCTCTGACTTTGACTCGTGCTGTTTGGTGCGAATAGAGATTGGATATTATTCTTATGTTTTTACTATCGATGCTTTTTCTCTTTAGTATCTCTAGGAGTTTTGGGTGTTGGACTCTATCAAATGCCTTTTGAAAGTCGATAAAGTAGATGTCATCATGATTCATATCTAGGCACCTTTGTCTCAGTACGTTTAGTCCGAAGAGCGCTTCTCTTGTTCTAACTCCTTATAAATTCGGTTATGTATGATCTTTAAAAATATTTTCAAGATGTGACTCATTTGGGCAATGATTCTGTGGTCCGAACATTCTCTGGCTTTATATTTCTTTGGCAGGGACTGTTGAGGCTAGCCAATCCCTAGGAATTCTTCCCGTCTCATAAATGTTAAACAGTTTTAATAGAATATCTATGGAGTCTTCTCCGCTAAGTTTTATAGGTCAGCAGGCACTTCGTCAGGTCCTACTGCCTTTCCTCATTTACAGTTTTTAATTGTTTTTTACAATTTTTATACATCATACATATGTTACATTTTATACATCCCATATGTTACCGTTAAAATGTTTAATTAAAAAGAAAATGGGTAACATGATATGGATACATTGATATTAGCTAAAGCTTTAATGATTTGTTTTTGCGACAGGAAAACCTTTTGTATAAATGTGGAGGCTCCCCAAAATTATATGCTATAGGTTAAATCCGACTGGATTTCGGCATGGTATACAGCTTATTTGTTTATTTTCATAAGAGTGGCTTATGTGACCAGGACTCCGTCCAGATGGACACTATGCTGGTTTCATAACTATTTACATTGCGAATTGATAAAACCATACAACATTATAGATAACCATATAAACTTAATAAAGTCGGAACACAGCTTGAATATGTAAATATACTCAACCTTTCTGGAGCTCTATAATACTAATGAGTCTTTTATACCCACCTTCGTGGAACTCAACAAAAACCAGAAAATAACATTGTTTTTTAAGATCATGTCTTTCCGATACCTTAAGTGGATAGGAAACGCGTCTACAGATGGCATCCACTTAAAGTATCGGAAAAACATAATCTTAAAAAACTATGTTATTTTCTGGTTTTTGTTAAGTGCCACGAAGGTGAACTGAAAGATATAAAATGACTGATAAACTTCACAAGAGATTTGTTTTTGGTAGTCCTAAAAGACTCCTAAAAAGATTAGTATTATAGAGCTCCGGAAAGGTTGAATACATTTATATATTCAAGCTGTGTTCTGATTTTATTAAGTTTATATTTACATTTCATTTACATTAGCTCTTTACATTACATTTACATTAGCTATTTACCTTACATTTATATTATATTATTGTTCACAATTTAAAGATAAGTTATAAGTAAAGCTCGGATTTATAAGCACAAAAAAAATTGGAAAAAGCTCTTAAAAAAGCTAAAAATCAGGCTAAATAGGCATAAAAATTCAGAAATGCGTCAAAATAAGTTTCAAAAAAGCATAAAAAAATTGAAAAATATGTTATAATTTTATTAGATTAAAGAAAATTCAACAAAAATAATACTAAATGTATATAAATTCTTAAGAAAAAAATGTTTTTCTAAGTTTTGTACCGAGAAACATCTTCTGCGGCCATATTTTTTAAACACGAAAAGCTTATCTGTACATCTACACTTTTAATTGGTGCATATTTAAATTTTGGAACCAAAGATCCTTCCACTTCCAAGTTTTCCACAATTTCTCCGCATAAGATTTCGGAGATTTGTTCTAATTTTTTAAAACCTATATTTTTCATCAGCACATTCTCTAATTTAGTTACAACATTTTTTCCTATAGATCCATGTACACCTGATATTGCAGTCTGGAAACTGTGTACTACTTCTACGGCTTCCACCAAAGTTAGTCCTGCAGTTTCCAATTTTTGAATTGCACCACTAATATAATTGTAATTTGCTTTTAAGAAAGCCAAATTCTGTACAATTTCTGGGTTTTTAAGAAGAGTCTAGAGAAGAGTCTTAAGAAGAGACAATCTTGGATAGACTGGGATGCAGATTCTGAAAATTCAAAAACCACTTTCTTGAAACGATTCAAATTGTCGGCTTAGTACATTGCCGCCTCCAGCCAGATTCCCTATCTCGTTATTACAGGTTGAGGCGGCAGTGGGGTGTCTGGCAATATTTCTCTGAAAACTTGTATCCTCAACGGCGCTTTCAAAAAAATTATTTTTCCTTGCGCAATTAAATTATTTACTAAGGGAAATTCCAGTCTAATACTTTCATGCTATTCATGCTATTCATACTATTCATGCTATTCATTGTGCTAAACATGTACAGTGAATTAAATTTATATATAAAATTTTTAAATTTGAAGCTGCCTTAATCATGTAAGTCTAATACCATTAATAGTACTTTTTCAGAAGGAACTAAATTTGGCAAAAAAAAATTGTCAATTCGTCATGTACAAATTTTGTTACAGTATTACTATTTGTTTTTTCAAGTTCTTTGGTAGCAATTAAATATGACGTAGTTTGTAAATTTTCATTTAAAATTCCAATTAACAAATTAGCTATGTAGCGCCCACAATAGTCTGTGGTTTCGTCCACGCTAAACCATAAATAATTTTCTTCTATTTTATTTTTTATGTAGTTTCTTACTTCCATGTAAACACTATCAAGATAATTTTTACGAATAGTCGATGATTCTGTGGGAATATGTCGGCCGCAACACTTTTGCAAAAAAGTTTAAATTCGCTGTTTTCCAGCTTTCCCAAAGGTATTTTTGTTGAAATCATAGCCTTACATAGGTCCTTCGAAAATGAAAACTGTTCATCACGAGCAGAAGTTGTAGCGATTGATTCGCTTATTGTTTGCTGCTTAGCTGTTTTACCAGTAAACTTTTTGAGATGCTCTTGATGAATAATTGTTTTCCTGTGTTGTACAATATTGTATTTTTTGTCGCATTTAATCTACAATAAAAAAATCAAACAAGAATCATTTTTATTATTAAGAAAAGGTAAACTTACTGTTTTCACACATGCTCTACAAAATATCTTATTATTTTCACATTTCAATTCCGGAAATCCTCTAATCCAATTTTCAATCATAGGTTTAATTTTTAAACTGTTCTTGGGTATATTGAAGATGAAGAATACGGTCAATTTGTATTTTTTAGGGTTATGTTGTGGAAGACGATTAACAACAGTTATATCGGGTAAAAACTTGACAATACTCAAATTTGAAATTGGCCGTATTCTTCAGTTTTTTCCTGTTCTTTCTTTTCCAATTGTTGAACTCTAAATGAATAACAGGCCAGAGATAAATGACTGAATTCGGAATTACCGGGAATTTACAAACCGCTGTGCACGTGCAAATAGACAGAGTGGAGGGCATTGGTCCAAACAAGTCTTTGTCGCCGACATATTCAAGTTTTGTTTTTACGCGTACGCGTTTAAAAAATAACAAAAGTCAAAAATTAGCTTAGAAATATTGAAAAATTGTAATAAGCCGGAAGTAAGCACGAAAATAAGCATAAAGATTTTAAATAATCATAAAAACTGAAAAAAAGCACATTTAACTTTTGTTTATATAAATAGTTTTGTCATGATTCATATTTATTTGTAAATATTTTTAATCTGCCATCAATTTTCACGTATAGCCGAATAGCTATAAATCCGAGCCTTAGTTATAAGTTTGAATTAAGGTCGGGAAATCAAATCAATTGTCATGATCGACTCTCTTTAGTTGTTTGGTTCTTTGATTGTTTTCACCATTTTTTGTTTTTCGCGGCCCTTTTTACGCTTTATTAATTTTGTGGCCACGTAAGTCCTGCCCGAATCATTGTTCTTTCGGTCTGAGTTCTCCATTGGTTGGTGCAAGGGCACTTGAATAAGACATGTGCTGCTGTGTCTTCTTCTCCACATGGGCATTATGATGATTCTCTTCTTACGAATCTGTGAGGATAGGCCTGTAGGTTGCCGTGCCCCGTAATTAATTGGACAGCTCTATGTGATTAGGCGATGCCCATTTTAAGCCAGTTATGAACTGAGGGAATAAATAATTTGGTCCATATGCCTGTTTTCGATGCCTCCCATCTTGTTTGCCATTCTTTTTGGATATAAGAACTCTGTCTGGACTTCATCGATTGGCTGGGTATCTTGTTGAATGAGATGATTTGCTAAGCTACCAGCTCGCTCGTTTCCAGCGACTACAGCATATGATTTTTCCCAATGCCATTGTAGTTTTACACTCTCAGAAATTTCTCTTACCGCTTCCCATGTCTCTACGGCTAGTTCCGTAGGCCTGGTCATGTTTTTCAGGGCGTCGAGCACTGAACAACTATTACAAATTATTGAATAACCATCTACGTGGTCGGTATTGGTTCGGATATACTGTAGCCCTCGTTTTTGCGCGAAAAGTTCCGTCCGGAATGTTGTGCAGTATCTCTCGAGTCGGAATGTTTCATAGTATGTTTCATTCCCTTCCTTGTAATCCACAAAAGCTGATCCCATTGCATAGTTAGCTTTCGAGGAATTTGTGAAAAGTTGGATTTGAAGGGTGTTAGACAAAGTGATAACGTATTTTAGGTGCCAATATCTCAGGGGTGAAAGAGTTCCTGAAAGTTTAAAAAGTCTACGCTCGATGTGGTTTGGAGAGGACCTTAAACCCGTTATATCTCTAAACCTTGCTTCGTCCAGATCATGCATAGTGAGGTTTAATGCAACTTGCTTTGCCCGGATGTCGATTGGAAGGAGGCTTGAAATAACACAGGCTGCCTCTGTTGATACGGTGCGATAGGCTTTGGCAGCAGGAATGATACATAGACATTGTACGTTCAGAAGTTTCATATTCTCTTTGGTTTTACAGGACTAAAATGAGACTCCAAACAAAAGTGCTGGTTCCAAAGCCCCCTTATAAATGTCTGCTATGGCGGCCGATCTGTTCAGGCCCCATTTCTTTCTCGAGGCGTTGCGAATTCTGAAACTCCATTGTTTCGCCTTACCGCAAGATTATTTAGCGTATTCTTTAAAGTTTAAACATATGTCTATACATATAACAAGATATTTAATAGAATCGTAGCATTAATTTTTTCATTTGCAATTGTGAACTCCGGCCTTCATTGATTGGGCGTTTTTCCGTAAAATAGAGCCTCGGTCTTAGCGGCATTAAATTTAAGTTTGCATTCGAATGACCATTGACGGAGAGATTCCAAGGCCTAGTTTCTCTTTTGTTGTTGCTCTGTAATTGTGTTGCTTCTAACTAGCAGCATGGTGTCGTCCACAGAAGTCACAATTTCGCAGTTCTCTGGAAGGTTTTTGTTCAAAAATGGTGTCGTATAAGATCTTCCAAAATCCTGAACCTGACTTGCGGACAGCCTTTGCTAACACTCTGCTTTAGATATATACCTGGTTCGAAAATAATGATCTTTCGCTCTGAGAAATAATGCCTTGCAAGGTGTATGAGATTATTGTGGCATTGTTTCTGAATCAGTCTGTCAGTAATTAACGGCCACCAAGCGTTGTCAAAGCTCCGCTAATATCCAAGGCAATGGCTGTACAATATTGTTTTTTCTTGATAGAATCCTTGGTGATCTATAATCTATAACTTTGGCTACGGCATCGACTGTACTTCCCTGCGGAAACCAAATTGGTTTTTATTCAGCAGTTTTCGACTGTAGAAGTGGTACTCGATTCTTAAAATCAGAAGGGAATCTAAGATTTTCCCCACGACAGGGAGCAAACTGATCGGCCTAAAATCATTTGCACTTAAGCGAGGCTTATTGGGTTTGGGAATGATTTTTATCAATTGATTTTTCCAGCACGCCGGGAAGACGTCGAAGTTCAGACACTTCTTAAATAGCTCAACAAGTAAATGAGGATTAAAATTGAGAGCAACTTGGACTATATCTGCAGAGATACTGTCGATACCGGGTGCTTTCTTTAGATTCATTCTGGAGACGACCAGTTCAATCTCTGTGAGAGAGAATGCTCGATCATTTGGGCCCCCCAAGCTCGTCAGTACCTCTTCTTTAATTCGCTCATGTACCTCAGAATCCCCCTCACTATCTATTTTAGTCGAGTTAGGTAGCCAGTTGTCGATTTCTTTTGCCTAATCATCCTATACACGCCTCCTCATGGGCTTTCGTTTCGGGAAGAGGTACATAATTCTTTCCATTTTTGTTTCTTCGTGTCTAAGATTTTTAGCTTATACTTACCATGTTTTTGTTGAAATAGTTCTCGTCTATGTTCTCGTCTATTATGTTGAAATTTTCTGCGAAGCTTATTGTTTTGTTTGCGAACAGCGGTGAGTTCTGTGGTCCACCATGGAACGGAGTGCTGGAATTGTTTTCTGGGAGGAATAGTATCGTGAGCTGCGTTAACTATACTTTTATTTAAGGCCTCCGCATATGAATATATCTCTTCTGAGGATAAACACTCTTCAATCCTTGGTTATACTTGTTTTATGTAGAACGACAACTTTTTTTCAAATTCCGACCAATCTGCCTTTCTACTGCAGAATCCTGTTTGGTTCTCCGGTAGTTCAGTATCTATACCTATGGAGCAGCTTTGGTGTGAATAGTAATTACCAGTAGTAGTAGTATTACCTTGTAAATAGTCATTACCAACGTACTTGCGTACAATTATGAGCAAAAAAAATATTTCGAAATTCTATACGGAAAAATCTATTAAATGAAAACACCAGCGTATAAAAAGACCCACTCACCACTTCAACAATCCGGTGTATACCTAGACCTGCAGAGTTTGGAGGTCCAACCACGTGCTAGATTTCTTCAAGAAGATGGTGAACGTTGTATGCAGAGAATCCAGGGAAGAAAATTCGTCCTTAAACTCCGCGGTGTATAACACTTATGTAGCGTCTAGAATTCTCATATATTTCTATTTAAAATTCTATATAAAAAATGATAGAAAGGTCGTAGATCGCCATGCTGAATTCACAAAATATTTTATATTTGATTACTTCGCATGAGGGTCGTTGTCAAATTTTGCGCAGGTAAACTAGTCCCGAAACTATTTTATTTTTGTTATTAGCCATAATCAAACAACCCCTTAAAAATGTTACATTAAATACAAAATACATCGGACTAATAAATATTTATTACTAAATATTTATTACTAAAATAAAGACTTATTTTAGATGTATTTAGTTCTTTTTTGAAGTAACATTGTGGTCATTTCTGGTAACAGAGTGATTTTCCGTACAAAATTTATGTGTCCCGGTATCACTCCGTTATAATAAAAATCAAATAATTTGGTTTTCTACTATATCAAAGTACCTAAAATAAATAGATACTATAAACAGAGTATTGTTACCCTTTATAAAATATGCCTTAAAACCGGTAAGTATCAAAATGTAATAAGTAAATATCGCTGCTTTGACTTTGTACTAGCTTGCTTGGGAGGTCTGCATGGATCCTGGTTGATCGCTAGGTCGGGGGGTGGGATACAAGAGGTGTCAATCGTCTTCGAAGCGTTGAACAGGGTGCGTATTTTTATTGTGCATCCACTCTGTTACCTACCTATTTACGTAAGTAAATCAACGTATTTTTCATTATTTTACGTTGAGTATGTTGACAAGGAGGAAAATATTCTAAATCTGAAAGAAAAAGTGTAGTTTAAGCTTTACTTTCTGACTTATGTCTTATAGAATGTAAAATTTACTACTCCGTTACTACACAACTCTGTTACTAAGGCGTAGTAACAGAATTGTTAAGATGGTAACAGAGTTGAATATGCCTATGTTCTTTAACTTTGGACCTGAAATTTTAGTAAGGTAAGACTACATCTGATAACCAATGAGGATATTGACAAAGAGCATATCATGCCATTATTAGGTATCATGAAAGGCCATCATTCACTTATGAGGCTGGAGTCCCAAGGTATAGAAATTTGAGTTGTTTCTGTTCGAGTGGCTTTCGTTCTTGCATGGATCCTACTAGCTTTTCGTTCCATTAAAAACTGCAGTGGAACAATGAATTCCTTCCACTTCCGAAAACAATAGGCTGTCCATTATTTAGGTGCGGAACAGGAAAAATATTAACGCTATTCACGCACATAAAATAAAACAAAGTAAATCTCGGTTGGGCCTCCTCTGAAGTAGGTGAAGAAGGCGAGGTTAAAATTATGTGTTTTAAGTTAATCGATGTTATTGCAAGTAAATTTAAATTGGTTGAGTCTGATATACTTTATCGGTCTTTTGATAATATACTTGCTTTTGTTCATCCAGAACTTAAAAAGTCTGTAAAGGTAGAAGAATTTATGTACTACCAATTTGATACTGTTTTAGATTTATTTGAGAAATAAGCAACTTTCAGTCTTCAGTTACTTGCTCTAAAATTTCTCTTTTTTATTGTTATATCGTTAAATCTAGATTGGTAAATACCAGTCATATGATTAATTGTTATAAATATTGAAATTTATTGTATATGCTATTTTGACCTCAAGCTCAATTGAGTGCAATCTAGTCATGTAAGATACAAAGAAAAAACTTTGTTAATGTGTTATTTTTCTGTCACAATGATTAAAGAACATACTAAAGATTTTTCTAAAAAGCTAGTTAATATAATATGGTTATACTAAAATACGTAAATTTGTAGTTAATATATAAATAATTAGCAGTTAATATATAAATATTTGGAAGACTTCGGTAGAATTTAATATCAGTCAATATTCAATAAGTAACAGAGTTGTTGGAATTTAAATTAATGATTGTTGATAATTTAAAAACGTTGTAATTCTAAATGTGATTATAAGAAAGAAGACTGTAATCAACGGTAATGCCAATATATTTGTGACTGAATTGTTTCATTTCATAATAAAAGGTAAAACGTATTGATAACAGAGTTTTATTTTTTTTAAGACATAACCCACAAAATCAAGAATTATTCATAAATCATTGGTTAAACATTGCGGCCGACTATAACAGACCAAAGTTCAGTTGTTTTACCAGACATGGACTTAAAGAAAAGTTAAGTTTGAATATTTTTATTTTTTCATAAATTTATCATTTTAAGTACGGTTACCTGCTCAAAATTTGACAATGACCCATGTATGACCCAGAGTGAAGAATGTTAAAATATCGACGCCAGTTCTAAATTTCTATAAAACTGGGAACAAAAAATTCAATAACAAATAAGTTCATAATCAAATAGAATCGCGGAACAATACGGGTGATATTGGCCATCTCTTAGGCTTCAGTACAACCAAATGCATCCATAAGAGCGGGCACCTGTATTACCGGTGTTTTCATAATTAAAATATTATTTGAATATTAGATATAGATACTCAGACAATTGAAGTAAAAAATGTAACCAAACGACATATGACGTATATAGATTACAATAAACTAAAGCAACTTATTTATAACACTGACTGGAAACATATTTTGGATCTGCAGGATCCAGAGATGGCAACTGAATATTTGATCGATGATCTGCAGAGCCTCATAAAAAGGTCTACGAAAAAGTCTAAAAAGAGATCTTTAAAACCGCGGAAAAAGTGGATGGCTAAAGCTATAATGACATCCTGTGCCAACAAAGAGGCACTATATAATACTTGGAAAAAGGATCCTAAGAATGATTATCTTAAAAATATGTACAAAAATTATGTAAAAATTCTAGACAAAGTAATAAAAGTGGCCAAAAATAAATATAACAAAGAAACGGTTGATGCCAATATCAGAAACCCTAAAAGATTATGGAATTTTATTAACGGTAAATTAAACAAGAAAAAGAAGGCTGACAATAAGGATATAGGTTGTATCGTTGAAGAAGGAAACAAAATTGAAAATCCGAGGGAAATAGCCAATTCTATGAATAGATTTTTTTGTAAAATAGGAATTGAACTGAGTCATACAATAACACCTCCAAAAGATGTAACAATTAACTTATCACCCAACAACTCTAAGAGTATATTTTTATATCCAACAGATTCTAACGAAATAACTCATATTATAAATAATATGCACGAAAAAGCAAAAGCATGCGGTCTGGATTGTATAAGTATAAAAATTTTGAAAGTGGAGGCTATTTACATTTCACAACCTCTAATTCATGTTTTTAATTTGATAATAGAACACTCAATCTGGCCAAATGCTTTAAAGAACGCGAAAATAATACCTATATTTAAGTCAGGCGATAAAAAAATGCCAGCAGTTATAGACCAGTTTCATTAATCTCAAATTTGGCAAAAAAATTAGAAAAAATAATACATAGCAGATTATTTAACTTTTTTAAAGAAAATAATAATTTAATAAGTATCAGTTTGGATTCCTTAAGAATAAAGGCACTAAAGATGCACTAAGTTGCTTGTCAGACACGATTTGTAAAAAACTTGATAAGAGCAAATTTAATTTTTTTTTTTATTAATAAGAGCATTATTGACACTTTTCTTGATCTAGTAAAGGCTTTTGACAGCGTAAATCACGAATTGCTGCTTCAAAAACTTTACAATTATGTAATTAGGGGTTTAAATGTGCATAAGCTCATGGAAAGCTACTTATCAAACAGGAAGCAGAAAGTCAGGGTAAATAATATATACAGTACATATCAGAAAGTTACTACAGAGGTACCACAGGGCACTATTTTAGGTCCAATTCTCTTTGTATTATATGTCAATGATCTACTAAGTGAAATGCCGGATGACTCTATAATTTCTTACGCAGATGATACAGTAGAAGATTCGTGGTGCCTCGTACGCGATACTATGAATAATTACCTTGATAGGGTCTCAGTATGGCTAGCTTTAAATAGATTGTCACTTAATCTACAAAGTACAGTCTTCATGACTTTTGGAAACAAAGAGGACAGTGTTCCTAAACAAATAAATATAAGAATCGGGGAATATCAGTTAAAAAGAGAAAACCAGCTTTAAAACTGGTTTTGAGGATTTATCAGTATGTTAATTAATCAAATTTGGTACATAGTTTGTTAGTATTGTTTTATGGAATTTTGGAACATAATTCACTTCTGAAGGAGAATGACTGTTAGGCCCCGTTCACACATGCAATTTTTCAATTGCGCAACTGTTTAATCGCAGTTGCAATGTTACGTGCACACTACTGCAATTGAACAGTTTGGTTGCAAGGTGTGTGCACACATGCAATTGCAATTTTAAATTAGTTGCGTCATGGAATTCATAGAAGTAGCTGCATTGTGTGCCCTTGAGATGAGAAGGTTTTAAATTAATTTATTATTATTAAAGCTCGGATTATATGCAAAATGTATATTTGTTATTAAGCGGTAATCAATAAAAAGTAAGTTTTTATGCATATCTAATGTTTTTTTAGACTGAATTGAAAAATTCACTATGTTTCCTACCACAATTAATTCTGGTAGAACAAAAGAATTTTAAGTATAAATTAATTAAGTATAATTTAGGGGAGATAGGGGAGGGATGGGCAGTCGGGAGACATGGGCACCCCCTCGTAATTCCAAGTTAATTGTAGTTTTTATTTTATCTTTATTTTGGTAGTTTATTTTGTTCACTGGTGACTCTGTTTATCCATATACTATTTGAGATTTCGTTAAATTGTCGCATTCAAACGCTTTATAAGATTAGGTGCTCGTCAATGTAAATATTTTGTTGTGGTTTCGCAGTTAATAAACGAAGAACCAGCTTGTAAGATTTGTTTTATTTTCTTTCTATTGTATATTTACTAATGTATAAATTAACCCGTAAGTCACGCCAAAATATCTAACAAAAAAACTTCATGACAGAGTTAAGTAGAAAAAGTATGCATAGGGAGCAATGGGCTGTTATTTTGAGGGAGGTTTGGGCATGCCCAATGCTCCTATCTTTAATTACCTGATTTAATTAAAATGTTCAAATTAATTAAAATTGCAGGAAAATGCCGTTCGTGTACAAAAATAAGGATAAGCGACGCGAAATTCCAAAAGACATAATATTAAGAACTGGCAAAAGGTGGTAAGATAAAAACTACTGCTGATAAGTGTATGTGTAAATATGATATCTCTGATCAAACTTGCAACTTGCAAAAATCAACTTTGTTGATTACGTTGGTTATTTATACACTGTTTAAGATTATTTAACTTTTTATTTTTGGTTTATATCATAGATATTGGGTGTTTTAAACATCATGCCCAAATCTCCCACAGGGGGTGCCCGAATTTCCCTACCATAGGGAGCATTGGGCACAAATGATATGTTTATGAAATTCTCTTGTAACTTTGAAACTGATTATAATTTGTAGACTGTTATTTGCAAACAATCTTGCCAAATGAATGGTGCACTTGACCTAGGAAATACATATTTTATATATTAAAAAAGTGATTTTTTATTTCGTATTATGTGAATAAGTGCCCATCTCTCCCCTACCTCCCCTAATTATAAAGAATTAGTTTCCTTCTTAAATTCGTTTTGAATGGCTATAAATCTTCCATTCTGAAAAGTACAGATTTCTGAGAAAGGCCTAATAACAAGATTTTTAAAATGGTTCATTCATTGCACATGTTAAATATTTTTTCCTAATTTAATTCATACCACTTGTTTGGCACATGATATTAACAGAGTTGCCAAAGGAAACTAATTCCCTCTCGTAAAACTATTAAACATAATAATACTAATAATATATAAAACATTAAAACTATTATATTACTTTGTTGTATTAACTACAACAAAGTACAATTTTTGAGTCTTAACCATTGGAATATGCAACTATTTGACTGCAAGTGTGCACACCTCCATTCAATCCCATGAGACACAAAACGATTGTGCAACTAAACAGTTTGTGTCAAAACCCAAACTGTTTAGTTGCTGCAACTGGTGATTTAGTTGCAGTTGCAAGTGTGCACAGCTGCATAGAGATCAATGAGACACAAAAGTGCAATCAAACAGTTGCGCAATTGAAAATAGCATGTGTGAACGGGGCCTTAATGTCATCATCATAATATGAATTTGAATCCGGAATGTTTGGTTCATTCTGTGTTGATAGGTCAGCAAAATGAATTGGTAGGATATACCTATGGCACATTTCTTGTTGATGGGTCTGCAGTTTGTGAGTTATGGAAATTTTGACTTTTAGAAACATGCCTTATAACTGCTATTGAAGATTTATCTGTATGTAAATTATTAATTTTTGTTTGGAATATTCTTTACGACGTTAAATTTTTTCCTTCTTATCGCTAACTATTAATTTTATTTTGGAGTTTACTTCCTTTGGAAAGCACACGAGTACATTTGGTTGCCTAAAACTTTGAT
Organism: Phosphuga atrata; assembly: GCA_944588485.1. NCBI lineage: Eukaryota > Metazoa > Arthropoda > Insecta > Coleoptera > Silphidae > Phosphuga > Phosphuga atrata. The sequence goes on from OX155899.1 coordinate 55,073,762, forward strand.
GAATCTGATTCGTGATTTACCATGAACTCTTCGATACAATCCAGTAATCTGAACATTCCAATAGTCCGGCACTCGTATATCTACTAGTACATCCGTCAAAAGTACTTACTCTTGTACTGCACACTGATTATAGAGGTTGATATTTCCTTAGAGGCGCTGCGTTCTGTCAACACTGGCAAAAAGTTTCCAATAATCCGGCACTAGTACATCTACTATTACATCCGGTAAAAGTACTTACTTTTGTACTGCACACTAATTCTACAGGTTGATATTTCCTTATAAACGCTACGTTCTGTCAACACTGCTAAAAACTTTGACTATTATATTTTACGTTCATAGCCAACTTTATACATATGCGGATAGATGCGTTCTTTTGAACACTTTGAGTAATAGAATTTTTTTCTATAGAACGCAGCTATTGATGACGATGACGCAAATGTATAATTTTACCCTCTACCCAAATGTCATTCAGCGCGGCTATAGAAGTTTTCACTTCAAAAAACGAAATATCTAACCTTTGTCTTTGCGAAACTCTCCAGGTTTATGACCAAAAATACCCTCTTGAAAATTTATTATTGTCTTTTTCACAGCCACATTAAATATGGTATAATTGGCTGGGGCATTGCCTATAAAAGTCATTTAAATATATTACAGAATCTGCAAAATAAAATAGTAAAAATAATAAATAAAACAAATAAATACGAGACTATACTGACCCCACTAAACATAGAACAAACATAGAACCAACATTGGAGTCAACTGAATATCATTACAGCATTTGCTAAATTTACATGTACAATCACTTAGTAATACGAGGATTAAGAGTATTTTATTACCTAAGGTTAACTTATAAATTGGTAAGAAGAACAGTTTTTACGCGGCGTCATAGTCGCCACTTACAATTCACTTCCAGTGGATTGACTGCTTAACTTATGTTCTTCATTCTTCTATAAAATATATCCGAGACAACAGTTTGTTTCACAGACAACTGCATAAGTCTGCTAATTTAAGTGTATCAGGAGATTTTCACAATTCCTTTTTCATCCAGGCTTCTGAATCCATAGAAAAGCTAGTAAACTTGTCCTTAAACTGTTTGTGTGCTTCTTTAAGGTTTATTTTGCGGACTTATATGCCTATTGTATTCCCCACATTGTGTCAAGCAAATAGATCCAGACCATGTATTAGGTCCAGAAGTCTTCGTGACATGTGGTTGGGCGGGAGTCTCTCGGCTGCAATGTTGAGTTTTGAGAGGCAGAGGCAATGTATGAGAGGCAGATTCGTCCCCTTCGTCTGCATAGTGATTCATCTATCCAGATGCCCATCTTCTGCAGGGGTCCTCTTAGTGCGCGGTGTTCCGTTAAGAGACCTGACCCAGTTGCAATCTGCTTCGACAGTTGCAAGATTTCAGATGAGTGTTAGCTATGGTACCAAGCATCCGTTTGCTGTGTTGCTGGCCACTCTTGCGGACCCATTGTAATTTGTGACTTTTATTGGTCCACTCTGTTTTTATTTTACGGGCCATGGTTTTTGGCCTGTGATGACGGACCATCACAGTTAAGCAGTGAGTCGAAATATCTGGCAAGGATGTCACAGTTTTGCTTATCGGTCATTCCTATCGTCCCTTCTTCATTCTTGAAGCAAATTCCTGGTGCCTGATAACCCTTTAAGCGCGATTGGAACGTCCATGCATTCCAAAGGTATGCGTGTTAATAGAGTTAGTATAAGGAATGAATTAAAAAAATGGGCAAGATTAAATATTTAAAATGATCGGTTTTAAATTCTGTTTTCAATCTAGAGATTTATTTATTATTATTATAATTTATTTTTTTGTTAATTTGTGATATAATCTATTACTCTTAATGTTTAAATGTTTTCAAGTTATTTTTGATGTATAAATGTTTTCAAATTATTTTTTTCTTTTATGTAGCCAGGCCTATGTACAGGTATTTACAAATACCTCTGTAGGAATTACAATGTAAATCATGTAAATTATCTGGTTTAAATAAATAAATAAATAAAATAAATATTAAACAAAATTTATAAAAAATAGTAATGACGCTTCACCAAGCTTAAATATCTTATGATCCGAAAGAATTTCCTCATTTGGGAGGTGCCAGTCGAATATCAGGTTGCTCCTCAGCTTTTCGCTTGCGTGCTTAGATCTGGCATAGTAATACAGTCAGAATGACCTCCTCGCCCACCGTTTGACGCACTTTTCTAATTAGGTAAGCCTTGTCTGTCTTCTTGTATGTCTACTCTTGTCTGTCTACTATTGTCTGTCTAATCTTGTCTGTCTACTCTTGTATGTCTACTCTTGTCTGTCTACTCTTGTATGTCTATTCTTGTATGTCTACTCTTGTCTGTCTACTCTTGTATGTCTACTCCTGTATGTCTAATCATGTCTGTCTAATCTTGTATGTCTACTCTTGTCTGTCTACTCTTATCTGTCTACTTTTGTCTGTCTACTCTTGTATGTCTACTATTGTCTGTCTACTCTTGTGTGTCTGCTCTTGTCTGTCTACTCTTGTATGTATACTCTTGTCTGTCTACTCTTGTCTGTCTACTCTTGTCTGTCTACTCTTGTCTGTGTAATTTTGTCTGTCTAATCTTGTCTGTCTAGTCTTGTCTGTCCTCTCTTATATGTCTACTCTTGTCTGTCTACTCTTGTATGTCTACTCTTGTCTGTCTACTCTTTATATCTATTCTTGTCTGTCTACTCTTGTCTGTCTACTCTTGTCTGTCTACTCTTGTCTGTCTACTCTTGTCTGTCTACTCTTGTATGTCTACTCTTGTCTGTCTACTCTTGTCTGTCTACTCCTGTCTGTCTACTCTTGTCTGTCTACTCTTGTCTGTCTACTCTTGTCTGTCTACTCTTGTCTGTCTACTCTGGTCTGTCTACTCTTGTCTGTGTAATCTTGTCTGTCTAATCTTGTCTGTCTAGTCTTATCTGTCTAGTCTTGTCTGTCTAGTCTTGTCTGTCTAGTCTTGTCTGTCCTCTCTTGTATGTCTACTTTTGTATGTCTACTCTTGTCTGTCTACTCTTGTCTGTCTACTATTGTCTGTCTACTATTGTCTGTCTACTCTTGTATGTCTACTCTTGTCTGTCTACTCTTGTTTGTCTACTCTTGTCTGTCTACTCTTGTCTGTCTACTCTTGTCTGTCTACTCTTGTCTGTCTACTCGTGTCTGTCTACTCTTGTCTTTGTAATCTTGTCTGCCTAATCTTGTCTGTCTAGTCTTGTCTGTCCTTTCTTGCATGTCTACTCTTGTCTGTCTACTCTTGTCTGTCTACTCGTGTCTGTCTACTCTTGTCTGTGTAATCTTGTCTTCCTAATCTTGTCTGTCTAGTCTTGTCTGTCGTCTCTTGTATGTCTACTCTTGTCTGTCTACTCTTGTCTGTCTACTCTTGTATGTCTATTCTTGCCTGTCTACTCTTGTATGTCTACTCTTGTGCGTCTACTCTTATCTGTCTACTCTTATATGTCTACTCTTGTCTGCCTACTCTTGTCTGTCTTATCTTGTCAGTCTAATCTTGTCTCTCTAGTCTTGTTTGTCTAGTCTTGTCTGTCTAGTCTTGTCTGACTAGTCTTGTCTGTCTACTCTTGTCTGTCTACTCTAGTCTGTCTACTCTTGTCTGTCTACTCTTGTCTGTCTAATCTTGTCTGTCTAATCTTGTCTGTCTAGTCTTGTCTCTCTAGTCTTGTCTTTCTAGTCTTGTCTGTCTAGTGGTGTCTATCTAGCCTTGTCTATCTAGTCTTATCTGTCTAGTCTCGACTGTCTAGTCTTTTCTATCTAGTCTTGTCTGTCTAGTCGTGTCTGTTTAGTCTTGTCTGTCTATCTGTCAAGACAGACAAGACTAGACAGACAAACACAGACAAACAAGACTAAACAGACAAGACTAAACATACAAGGCTAGACTAGACAGGCAAGTCTAGACAGACAAGATTAGTCAGACACGGCTACACAGACAAGATTAGTTACTTTTTTAACAAAGTAGGCTTTGATTTGTTGGTGCGCATGTGTGAACCCCTACTGAGCTCAGTGTTTGCCGAGTGGAAACTGTGTTGTGTTTCGTTCCCGGAAAATCGCGAGGAATTCCTGGAAAAACCGGCCCGAGATTCCGGAAAACTGCGAGAACTGAAAGGTAAGTTAATTCCCGATATTTTGAACCAAAATTTTGAAAATATATTCCGTAATTTGCAAAAATACGAATTTTGGTTATAATTGCGTTTTGATTGGTCCTTGCGGATCGCGCGATCGGCCGGCGGAGTTAATTTATGCATGTTGTCATGGTAACCGGTAACAAATTGCTCACGCGACCACAGAAATTCTCAGAAATTCATCTTCAACCGATGCCATTTGAAATAAATATTGAATACACGCTATAATTTACATAATTTGAACACGCGATTTATTTATCAATATTGTTTTCCTTTCTGATTTCACCCGATTTCAAATAAATTTTTAATTTAATTTAAAATAAATAAATGTAATTATTTTTACGATAGGTGTAAATGAAATTAAAATGAGACTAAATGAAACCATATGAGACTAGACGAGATTTAATAATATTAGATGATTACAGATGAGACTAAATGAAATTAGATGAAACCAGATAAGACTAGATGAGATTAGATGAGACCAGATGAATAATCTTATCCAGACCCGTCTGGTTTCATCTGGTCTCATCTAATCCCATCGAGATTATATAAGATTAGAATAAATTACACTAGATCAGACTAGTTTAGACTAGATTAGACTAAATTACACTAAATTAGACCATCTAGTCTAATTTAGTGTAATCTAGTCTAATCTATGCTAATCTAGTCTAAACCCGGCCAGGCCCGCCGCTGGGCGCTTCACCGCCTGCGTGCAAAACTGACAATGCCGCCCCTCTAACCTTCCTGCTTACCCTCCTTATTAGGCTTTTAGAGAGGAATTTGATGTTTGTTTTAAGTTATTATGGAAGTGCATAAAAAAAGGATTTTGACAACAACAAATTATGACAATGTTTTCATTAAAGAGATTTTTATATTTTCCGCCCTCTTGAAATTGCCGCCCTTGTGCGCTGCACGCCCTGCACGCCCGGTCCCGGCGGGACTGGATGGGGCTATATGCGTTTAAATGAAACCAAATGAAACTTGTTAAGGCTAGATGAGTTTGTATAAGATTAGATGAGATTGTATTAAACTAGATGAAATTAGGTGGGCGTTCATGGGACTAGATAAGATCAGATGAGACTAGTTGTGACTAAATAAGATGAGATGAGGCTAGATGCGACTTGATGAAACCAGAGAAAGAAACCATGAGAATAGATAAGACTCGATGTGACTAGATTAGACTAGATTAGGCTAGATTGCAATATATTGGACTAGATCAGAATATTTTAGTGTGTATTGGTCTAGATAAGACTAGCTTAGACTAAATTAGACTACGTGTAGGTAGATGAGATATAAACCGGATAAAACTTGATGAGACTAGATCAGTTTGGATATGATGAGACTACAAAATACTCGATGAGGCTATATGAAACTAGATGAGACTATATGAAACTAGATGGAATTAGATGGGCCTTCATGGGACTAGATAACACCAGATGAGATTACATAAGAACAGATGAGACAAGATGGGATTAGATGGGATTAGATGAGACTAGATAAAATTTGACCGATGAGACTAGACGAGATTAAATGAACTAGATAAGATTATATGAATTTTGGTGAGCCTTAATGAAACCAGATGAGACCAGATGAGATTAGACTAGATTAGATTATACTAAATTAGACTCGATTCGAGGGGTCATCCACTCTTGCAATACATGTTAATATTTACATGCATTACTTCTCAGTACGTTGCTTTCCTTAGCAGTACGTAAGTATCACACTACATTTCATAAAGTACTCTTGGATTCCTTGAATTACTGTTGCATTCTCTGATATGGGATCATTTGTTTTTGGCGTTCGTGGGCGTGAGCCCGTTGTTCCGCCGTCTTTTGTTTTGATTTTCGTTTTTTTTGTCTTTTGTTGTCTATTGTTGTTTGTCTTTAATTTTTTTCCCCTTAGTTTTCTTCGGTGGTTTTACTTGACTACAGCTGGGTCCTGTTGTCTTGCTGGGGTTGTCGGCTTCCTTGGTTGATTCTTTTGCGTTTGTTCTCCTGCGGTTGTTCTCCAGTGGCCTGCGGTCCTGATGTGCTTGGTCTTCTCCAGTTTGGCTTTTTTCTTGACTTGATGGTTTCCTCTTCTTCCTGGTCGGGTTTGCGCTTGGGGGCGGCTTCGGTGGGGCTGTTCGTGTCCATCGGTGTGATTCTTCTCCATAGGGCGACTTCAGTTGCTCTCTTAGGGGCGGCTTCAGTTGCTCTTTTGGGGGCTGCTTAATTTGTTCTCTCTGGGGCTTCAGTTGTTCTCTTGAGGGCGACTTCAGTTGTTTTTTTTTTGGCGGCTTCAGTTGTTCTTTTGGGGGCGGCGACGGTTGTTTTCCTAGGGGCGGCTTCGGTTGTCTTCTCGGCGGCGGCTTCGGTTGTCTTCTCGGCGGCGGTTTCGGTTGTCTTCTCAGCGGCGGTTTCCTGGGGTTTCTCGTTGTCAGCTTGGGTCTTATTTCTTCTTTTCATTATATAATTTAGCATTTGGTCGATGAGGCTGTCGTTATGTCTGTATACTCTTGTCTGGTAGGCGGGGTAGGGGGGTATACTCTTGTCCAGGTAGGCGGGATCGAGATTCATAGCTGCGGCGGCTTCGTTGAGGGTTGACGGAATGAGCGTGTACATGTTGCTGTTGCGAAGGTCGATGAGACTACTCTGGTTTCTCTTCAAAGCGAATAAATCTTTCGCTTTTAACTAAAGATTTCCGTAGAGAGGAACAACTCAAATGCATTCACGTTCGCTTTATATTCGCATTACGTTCATATTACGTCCTCACTACACCCGCATGAGCTCATCATGCGCGTCGTCATGCGCCGCCCCGCAGCAGGACAGTGACTAAACTCTTACTGGGGAACCTCTGAGAGAAGCTCCCGAGAAAACTTTTAGAGATAATGGTAATCCTGCCGCAAAAAAAAAATCTTCAGAAACAGGAAACGATGTAAAGTAATAAATAATTTTGACTACTCAAACTATAGCATTACTATACGCTAGTTTTCTATACCGTGTGTACGTAGCTTAACGTTCAGGGCATTACAAGAAATTATTTCAAATTCCCCTCGTTTACGTGACATTACTTTGCAGTACCTAAGAATTTCAAAAATCCGAGTACTTCGCATTACCATAGAATTAGGATAATTACGTGACATTATTACGCATTACGCTAGTAATTTCTTCGAGTACTTCGAATTACAAAAAAGCAGGATAATTGCGAATAAATATACAACATTTCGGCGAGGATGACCCCTCGCTAAATTATTTACAAAAATTATTATTATTACATCATTTTTACCCTTACGGACAGTGTTTAAACTTAAATATCTCATGATGACACAACTTCTTTCCCTTCTTTTTCTTCTTTTCCCAAAATCTCTTCATCCTTTGACTGTGCTCCTGTTTCCTTTGCTCTGTCCACAATGTTCCTATCTTCTTCCTTTCGCTTTCTAAAAATTTGGTATTCTTAATCTTGCTTCTGAATTTTTTCCTGTCTCCTATCATTTGCTGATTGATCCTCAATTACTTTAAGTCCTCTTCTATTTCATGAAACCAATTTGTTTTCCTACTTGAACTGTTTACTACATCAAATACTTTTTTTGTAAGTCGTTTATTGTTCATTCTCTGTATGTGCCCATAGAAAGTTAGTCTGCGTTTTAAAATGATATCTGTGAGTCTGTCTGTGTGTTCATATAGCTCTTTGGTAGGTCTTTTCATCCATATCCCATCTCTGTGTACTGCTCCAAATATTTTCCTATGAATTTTGCGTTCAATTTTTTCTGTTTCTATGATGCCAGATGCTCCAATCGTGGTCGTTTCTAACGCATACAATGCTTCAGGCATTACAACTGTTTTGTAGTGTCTGAGTTTGGCCTGCCTTGATATGCTTTTCTTATTATAATGTGACCATGTAAGTCTGTATGCTTTCTGGAGTTTTTCCGTTCGTTTTATGTTAGACATCTTGTTTGATCCTCCTATTTGTATATATATATATATATATATATATATATATATATATATATATATATATATATCCATAAGTCGTAGATCCATAAGTCGTATGTATGGTATGTACATTGTTGGTATGTCGTTCCATGTATTAGGTCTTCTCATAAGATATCTGTAAACCTGTTTTAGCGACTATTTCATGTAATCGCTTCAGTGCTTCCTTTACTTGTGTTATTGCTGGTTATGGCAACGTCATCTGCAAATGCCAAACATTTAAGGATTGTTTTTGTTTCGCGTGTTCTTCCTAGCTGTATGCCTTTCACTCGTACCTCCCATTGCTTAACATTTTGTCTCAGACCATGTTGAACAAAATTGGTGAGAGGCCGTCTCCTTGTCTGACACCTGTGCGTATCTGAAAGGGTTCTGAAATTTCACCCATGAACTTGATCTTAGAGGTGGTGTCCGTGAGCGTTAGTTGTATAAGTGTTCTGTTTTTTTTTGTCAATACCATATTCTTCCAGTACTGCAAAGAGCTTTTGTCTATCAATGATGTCGTACGCTTTTTTAAAGTCCACAAAGGTAACTACAGTGTTATTTGTCTGTCTGACTTTCAATATTGTTCTTAGGTTCGAAATTTGTTCGATGCAGGATCTCTCTTTCCTAAAGCCAGCCTGGTATTCTCCTATTTGATGATCTACTTGTGGTTCTAGTCTGTTCAATAATACTTTAGTGAATATTTTGTAAGTGATTGGCACTAGTGGAATACCTCTGTAATTATTTGGATCTGACTTATTACCCTTTTTATGTAATGGGTGGATCAAGGCAATGATCAATTTACAAAAATGATGTTTAGACAATAACAAAACGTGGGGATAAAACTCTTATTAACACTCTAATAGCCGCGCGTCTACGCACTTCAGCTTCTCCAGCGGTCGAAAATATGTTTAACCCTCACGAGTCTATTGGGACATATATAACCCGTCCATCTACAATGACTAATGGCTTGTTTTAATCTCATTATTAATTTCTGATTGGGACAAATATATTCCAGTATCATACCTAGTTTAGAAGCACTGTAAGTGTAAAAATAAACATCAATGTAATCAATTAAATTAGATTAGACAATTAGACTAAGAGAGCAAAATAGTTATAAATCGTTACTAATTTAAAAAAAAAAGAAATCGGATTTGAGGGGATTAAACGGGGACGAAATAATTCAATAACCTAACCATCGCTTTTAGTATCACGCACATGTTGTGCGAACAGTTGTTAATATCGGCGAATGTAATTTTATAAAAACATTTCGGAAGGGGTTTCGGAAGCTTTATACATCTCATTCCAATTAAATTCAGCATTTTTTTCAGCATTTAAATATTGCCCTTAATTGTAATTTTATACGTTTATAAAAGACGTTCAATTTAAATTTAGTATTTACATTTGAGTACTTTTCCCTTTTTGCGCCTGACAAAACAAACGCGTAAATAAAGAGAAACATTTCATTCACAATATTTAATTAACAATGGAAAAACATAACCCTTTTTGCCCCGAGCAACTCGTTCTTGTTTCCGAGTCCTTTGTTGAAAACCCAGAGGTGACATGATCTAGTAGCCAGCCGCTTTTCCACACTTTTTACTCCACCACAAGACGAAATCGATTATAGTAATCTGCATTCACCCTATTTCCTAGATACTGGCTTGATGGACGATTTTCTCCTTTCGTATTTAAGTCTCAGTAGGAGATTAGAATTTGATAATAAACTATGTATAGCTTCCAACTTTCTATTAGTTGGATTAAGCTTTAAAAACAATTTGGTGGTTAAAGATTGGTAGTGAACAAATAGTCGGCGAGTTTAGAAGCAGTCGGCTAGTAGAATAGCTCACAAAAACCTTCCACTTGGTTGGTAGTCAACTAGCTACCATACAAGTACAATGTAATCTTAAATATTTTAAGGATCTTAGTCCTTCAAATCTTTCATTAGCCTGCTCCATGCACCATATTTCTCACGTCTTACTATTCATGGTTTTACCAACAGGTTTCTATGTTTCAATTTCTGCTTTTCTTTTCATTTAAACTCTTTTTTGGCAGCATTAACTCCTCTTAGGCCGAGCCCGCACTACGGTTTTTTCCCGCGAGCGGTAACCGCTCTAATCGTGAAACCATTCGATAAACACACAGTACGCTATGGGAAAAATCAGTCGCGGGAAGAAAACCGCAAGTGAGGCCGCTTGTATTAGCTTATTAGAGTCACAAAATCACGCGATTAAAAACCGCAGCGGCTTAGCAGTAGTGCTAAGTTTCCTTTGACAGCATTAACTCCTCTTTGGGTCCTCTTTGATAGCATTAACTACTCTTAGACCCCTCTTTGACAGCATTTACTACTTTTTGACCCCTCTTGGACAGCATTAACTCATCTTTGACTTCCCTTTGACCGCATTAACTCCTCTTTGACAGCATTAACTACTCTTTGGAAGTATTAATTCTTCTTTGACTTCCCTTTGAGAGCATTAACTACTGTTTGACTCCTCTTTGAGAGCATTAACTCCTCTTTGACACCATTAACTCTGACTCCTCTTTCTTCTTCTTCTTCTTGATTTAGGACTTTGTCCTGTATTGTACTGCTGTCTTGCCGCCTCTTGCGATCCGGAGGTCCAGGACTCCTTCGATCTCTAGGGCGGGCGGCCCGGGGGTCTTCTGTTTTGTGGCCTTCCGTCTTTTGCCCATTTGGCAATTCTATCCTTGTCCATCCTGTCAACATGGTTTTTCCAGTGCCTTCTCCGGGATCTGACCCATCTGACAACATCTACTGTTTGTAATTCATGTCTTATGGCGCTGCTTCTTATTTGATCCCGTAGTGTTACGCCTTTTATTGCTCCCAGCGTTTTCATTTCGGTGCTTCTCAAGAGTTTCTTAGTTTTTGTTGTTTCGGCTCATATATTTGTTTTTCCATATTAGGTCTCTTATCCAAATTAGGTCTCTATATCAGGCTACCTGAAATGAATGATGCTTTGATGCAGTTCGCTCTTACTTCTTCAATCAGGTTTCTGCTGCTCGATGTTTGCGACCCTAGGTAGTTGAATTTCATGAGCTGTTCTATCGTTTTATTGTCCACCATAAGTTTGCACCTCACAGGCTCTTTGGATATAAACAATGATTTCGTTTTCTTTTTTGTTGATATGATCATGTTGATTTTTTTGGCGGTTTTATTGAGTGCAAATAGTAATCTTTGTAGGTCGTCTTCGTTCTCTGATATTAGTGTGGCATCATCTGCATAACATATTATCTTGAGGCAGTTGTTAGTTATTCTGTATCCTGTTCCTGTGTATTGACCTCTTTGATTATTTCGTTCATCACGATGTTAAAGAGGGTTGGACATAAGCTGTCCCCCTGTCTAATTCCAGCCCTGATATCATTTTTTCCAGTTAGCGTTTGGTCTGCTTTAATGTGTGTGCTATTGTTTTTGTTTATGTCTTTTATTACATTAATGTATCTGTCATCCACTCGATATTGACGTAGAATATTTGTAATGTCGTTCAATTGTATTCGGTCAAATGCTTGTTTGAAGTCCACTATACATAAGTAGATGGGTTTGTCAAATTCAATTCCTTTCTCCGCTAGTTGTCGTACTATGATAAGATACGAAGATAGCGTCTTCTTCTTCTTCTTTCGAATAGGCCTACTTTGGACCACGCTTGTTCAACTGTTGGGATTTGACCTTTGCCCAGTATTGTCGCATCTTCTGCCGGTGTAACTCCTTTCTCTCTTCTGTCCAGGGGGTACCTTTCCTTTGAGGTTTTTCCTGAAATCCACGGACTTCTTTCAGGGTACGTCTCACAGACTGTCTGTTTTTGAGATCTGTTATTCCCAGTTCTTTAATATCCTTCTCGGTCTCTGTCAACCAAGTGGTACGAAGCTTCTTGTTTTGCCAGAAGGTGAAGTGACGATTGGTTAGTCGGTTTGAAGGCAATATTGCAACGTGGCCATAGAAAGCTACCCTTCTTTTCCTTGCACAGTCAGAGAGCATCTCAATATGTTCGTAGAGCTCAGAGTTATGCCGTCTTCGGAATTCCCCATCTTCCTTTACCGGGCCTAGGATCTTCCTGAGGATTCTCCTCTCTCTGATTTCCAATTTCTCTATTAGACCCCTTCGGTTCAAGGAAAGACACTCCATGGTATACAGGGCTTCTGGTCGTAAGACTGATGTGTAGTGCTTAAGTGTTAGGTTGCGTGACAGGCATTTCTTATTGTAAGTGTTCTTAGTCAGCCGATAGGCTAGTTCTAACTTGCTGACTCTCTTGGATAATGATGCTCTTTCTGATAAGTTGGGTTAAATCCATTCGCCGAGATACTTTAATTTCTCAGTCCTCTTGATGTTCCCCTGTTCTAGTAACGTCTCTCTGTTTGCTTCTCTGATGTTGGTGAAGAATTCTGTTTTTGCCAGCGACACTTGAAGACCCACTTTGGCAGCCTGTATTCTGAGGCAGTTTACCTGCATTGTTGCCATCTCAAGAGAATCAGCAAACAGTGCCATGTCATCTGCATAGGCCAGGCAATCTATAACCAGTCCATCGTTCTTACGTCCCAGGTAGATACCACTCTGAACACCCAAATTGTTCAGTTCCTTGCGCCATTCTCTCATAACCTTTTCAAGGACACAGTTGAAGAGAAGTGGGGAAAGTCCATTTCCTTGTCTCACTCCAGTTTTTATTTCGAAGCTTTCTGAAATCTCGCCTCTAAATTTAACCTTGGAATGGGTGTTGGTCAAAGTTTCTAGGATGAGTCTGCGGGTTTTGCTGTCTAGTGCTAGTTCCTAGAGTACTTTGTTAAGCGTTTCTCTATCAATGGAATCGTAGACCTTCCTAAAATCAACAAAGGTGACGACCACCTTGCGGTTTCTCATCTTGGAGTATGCAAGTACAGTTTTAAGATTGAGGATCTGTTCAACACAGGATCGGGTCTTCCTGAAGCCCCTCTGGTATTCTCCCAGTTGACTATCCAACTGATTTTCTGCCCTTGTTTGTAACGCCTTCGAGAGAATCTTGTATGTTACCGGGACGAGAGAAATTCCACGGTAGTTGTTTAGAGCAGTAAAAGCTCCCTTTTTGTGAAGCGGATGGATCAGAGCAGATTTCCAATCGCGTGGAAGATAGCGTCTATTGTTGATCTATTTTTGCGGAATCCCTGCTGTTTTTCACAGCTTCCCACGGCAACTTCGATTTTCTCGGCTAATATTTTTGTGAAAATTTTGAGTACTGCACTAAGCAGTGTGATGCCGCGGTAGTTCTGGGGTTCTTTTTTGCACCTTTCTTGAAGATTGGTACTGTTATGCTGGTCCTCCATTCTTCTGGAATTCGTTTTTCTTGGAGGATTATTCGAAAGAGCTGCATTATTTCTTTAAGGATGGTATTTCCCCCATTTAATTGCTGATATTATCAATGCCTGGCGCTTTTCGATTTTTTAGATTTTTCACTGTCTTGAGGATATCATCTGTTGTAATTGGTTGTTCATCGGTTGTAGCTGTGGGTGCCTGCGTTATGTATTCTGCTTCTTCAGTTTCTGCTTCTGCCTGGTATTTATAGATTTGTATAAAATATTGTATCCACTGATTGTGGCTGATGGTAGTAACTTGGATGTCCTCTGTTATTGGTTTCTTTCTGTTTCTGAGTATTTTCCAGATCTTCTTCTGACCTCCATATAGGTTGTGCTGCATTTCGTTCGAGAAGTTTTTCCAGTATCGCTATTTAAGTTCTTTGATTTCTTTGTTTTGAGTTCTTTGACTCCTCTTTGTCACCATTAATTCTGACTTTTCTTTGTCACCATTAATTCTAACTCCTTTTTGATGAGTTAAAATAAAGACGTGATTTTATAACCGGGACATTCATCATCATCATCATAAGCAGCGTTTAAGTACTCCATTGCTGGATATACGCCTCCCCTATCTGATTCCATTGACTGCGATCTGCGGTATCTCTTGTCCATTGTCCTCTTATTTTTACGATATCGTCCCTCCATCTAGTTCTAGGTCGGCCTGGATTTCGTTTTCCAGTTCTCGGTCTCCATTCTGTGATTTTTTTTATCCATCTTCCATCCTCTCTTCTCATCACATGCCTAGCCCAGGACCATTTTAGTTTTGCTATGTATTGGCTTATATCGATTACTCGTGTTTTATTTCGTATGCATACATTTGTTTTGCTATCTCTTCTGGTTAGTCCCAACACAGATCTTTCCATCGCTCGCTGGGTTACTCTCATTTTCTCCATTCCATTATCGGTCAATGTCCATGTTTCTGATGCATATGTCAGTGTTGGTAGTACACACTGGTTAAAAACCTTTGTTTTTAGGGATTGCGGGTAGTTTTTAGATTTAAATACGTTTTTTAGGTTTCCGTATGCCGCCCATCCTAGTCTTATCCAAGGGGCTATCTCCTTATTCTGGCCATGTTGTGTGAATGAAATAAGCTGACCAAGGTATACGTATTCGTCTACCACCTCTATGCTCTCGTTTCTTATGTCGACTTTATGTGTTACGTTTTTTGTCGTTCGTCATGATTTTCGTTTAAGTGATGTTTATTTTTAATCCAACTTTTTCTGTTGCTTTGTTTAGGTCTTTTATCGTTAGAGTTAGATCTGGTAAGTTTCTAGCCATTAGTATGATGTCATCCGCAAAGCGTAGGTTTGAAAGGTATTCTCCGTTTATATTAATTCCTTTCCCTTTCCATTCTATCATCTTAAAAACATCTTCCACTGTATTTGTAAATAGTTTAGGTGAGATGGTATCTCTTTGTCTTATTACCCGTTTAGTAATAATGGGATTTGTACTTTCAAACGCCTGAATTGTTATAGAAGCCTGATCGTATAGACTTTTAATTAATGATATATAACGATAATCAATCCTACATCTTTTTAGTGCGTCGATTAAGGCCCATTCTTCCACATTGTCGAATGCCTTTTCGAAGTCGATGAATACCATATACAGTGGCTGGTTGTATTCATATGTTTTTTCCATTAGTCGCCTTATTGTATGTATATGATCCATAGTCGAATACCCTTTTTTGAACCCGGCTTGTTCTATTGGCTGGAAGTTATCTAGACGGTTTGATATTCTATTGCTTATGATCTTTGTTAATAGCTTATACATATGTGATAGTAGTGAGATAGGCCTATCATTTTTTAGATCTTCTTTATTGCCTTTTTTGTGTAGTATAATTACTGCTGCGTTCTTCCATGCTATCGGTGTTTCTCCTGTATCTAAGCATTTATTAAAGAGTTTTTCCAGGATTAGCAGTACTGGTTTTCCACCTTCTCTAATAAGTTCAGTGACTATTTTATCCATACCTGGTGTTTTGCCATTTTTCATGGTCTTCAGCGCTAGTTTTATTTCATATATGCTTATTTCTGGGATTTCCTCTGTGTAGTGTCTTGTTAGTTTGGCTCTTTTCTCGTTCGGGCTGCCAGGTGTTTTGGGTTTCTGGGATGAGTATAGTTCATGATAAAATCGTTCGATGTATCGCAGCATATCTGGTCTTTCTACGAGTATTTTTCCATTCTCGTCCATTAATTTTGTGATGTGTTTTCTTCCTTCTGCTAACTTTTTATTGAAACTTTCGGGCCTCTATTCTCTTCTATTGTTTATACGATGAGGTTTTCATTGAATACAGCTACATCCCGTCTTACTTTCCTTCTGATATTTTTATTCAATAACTTAAGCTGTTCTTCTGTTATTTGGGACTTAGCCTGATTTCTCTGATCTAATAATAGTTTGGTTTTCGTTGAGATTTTAGATGTTCTCTCTTTGACATTGGGTATAGAGTTCTTTGCTGCTGTGCACATGTTTTCTATGATGTAGTTGTTGATCTCATCTACGTTCGCATTTTCTGATGGTGGGTGTAGATTCATTTTTTGTTCTAATTCGTTTCTTTAGGTGTCTGCATATTGTTGTATTTGCGAATGGTTAAATGTTTCCTTACTTTTGTTTCTAAGTTTGTTTCTTTCTTTTCTTGTGTTTTACTACACTACATCTTAACAGCCTGTGGTCACTCCCGCTATTTCCTTTATTTAACACCGTTACAGCTTCTATAATATGTTTGTTCTGTACGATAATGAAATCTATCTCGTTTTTGGTGGTCCCATCTGGAGATTTCCATTTCCATTTTCTTTTTTCTTTCTTCTGGAAGAACGAGTTCATAGCGTATAGTTGGTTTTGTTCCATGAAGTTAACTAGAGTTTGTTCCCTTTGGTTGCGCATTCCGGTACCGTATTTTCCGACGCAGTTCTCCTTATGTTGCTTTTTCCCTATTTTAGCGTTGAAATCTCCTAATATCACGTTGTAACGTGTTTTTCGTTCCCTTATTGCTTTTTCAACATCTTCGTAAAATTGCTCGATTTCGTCATCTGTATGTGTTGATGTCGGTGATATACTTGTATGACTTTTAAGCTATATCGTTTGTTTATAGTGATAATATCGCAGGCGACTCTAGTTGATATGTACCTTTAACTTGGTTATTCAATTTCTTGGGTATTTGGAATCCCACTCCGTTTTCCTTGTGTGTTTCTTCTCCTTTGTAGTATAATGTGTTACCTGAACGTAGATTTAAGAGATTTTCGCCGGGTCTTCTAATTTCGCTGAGTCCGATTATATCCCAATTTATATGTTTGAGTTCTTCTTCTAATTTGACGAGTCTATCCTCTCATGAGAGTGTCCTTATATTTATAGTGCATATGTTCATCTTAGTTTTAAAGCAGCCTAGTCCAACCCGGATATTCTTTGCACCCTTTGTTCTGCTATTGCCAAACCCGCTGCCTTGGGCTTGGATAGCATTACTGCCGGGCACTAAGGGCCATTGTTTAATTGTTGTCATTTCATGGGGGTTTTTGGCTATAAAACGCCACGCTTGCCAGGCGTCTTGGCGAGTTTGGAAGGTTACATTTGCTTAGCCTTCTGTTATAACGATTATACCGTCGTGACTCGGTCGCCAGAGCCTCGTTGGTTCTCTAGCAGCGGGTACCACGTGCAGGTGAGGTTGACATTTGGGTCGGTCTTATATAGTTGTTTGTTGCCGTACCCCTTACCCACCGGGACATTATCGCCGGGATACTGGCAGCTAAATTACTAGCAACTGAATGGACACACTCAATCTAATCGACCCACTAGGAATAAACTTTATATTTGATAAGGATGTAGATTGTGGATTAAATATTTGTATATTTTTTAACCTTTGTTAGTTCATATTAAGTTTAGTTGTTGGAAAATTACGTTTAATTATAGAGTTGGTAGTAGGTAGTTAAACTATAACCAAGTAGTTAAAGAAGGTAAAAGTTTCCCGATGTTATAAATCTAGTTTATTTATGTTTTTAAGGAAGAAAGAAATGTTTATGTAAATATTATTATGTATAAATTAAATTTTCACACAACGGGAATATCGATTTCAGCCGAGCACAAAGCCTCTGAAACCTAATTAAAAATTCTGAAATCCCTTAACTTAATTTATTTCTTAATTATCGACGTGCAGATAGAGATTTACTGCACCGTTGCATGTCGGACGCCGGCGCCCGATTATTTATTATATTATTTGCCTTTTTCCACCCTCGTCCAGGGTCGCAGAAATGCTTTCAACAATTTTTTTTTATTCAACGCGGAGGGAACATTCTTTAAATATTGGCTCTTTTAAATTGCCTTTTTTTAATTGCTTCGCAGGATAAATGGCGCTGACGGGAATCGTGGCTTCCTTAAAACTTGTTTATTTTCGGCGAGAGATAGTTTATCAAGCTGAATTGGCATTGTTTCGTTTAACTGCATCAGATTACATTTATTTATTATCTACGATATTTGAACCGTTTAGTTAATTTAAAACACGTTTATTCCAAAACCATCCTTCTTCTTCCTTAAGTACCTATCCGAACCGGATGTTGGTGATCATGTTAGCGACTTTCATGTTGTTGTCTGTGGCTTTAAACAGCTCTGCAGAAGACATTGAGAACCATGTTCTTAAATTCTTCAGTCATGATGTTTTTCTTCTGCCTACATTCCTCTTCATTTGTCTGTCTAGTCTTGTTTGTCTAGTCTTGTCTGTCTACTCTTGTCTGCCCAGTCTTTTCTGTCTAGTTTTGTCTGTCTAATCTTTTTTGTCTAGTCTTGTCTATCTAGTCTTGTCTGTCTAATCGTGTCTCTCTAGTCTTGTCTGTCTACTTTTGTGTGTCTAGTCTTGTCTGTCTAGTCTTGTCTCTCTAGTAGTTATTAGAAATAGTTATTAGAATTTTTTAATATGTCTAGTTTTGAGCAAGCTTTAAGATTTATTAGAATCTTGATAAATGTATTGATGTTTAAAATTAATTAACAGGAAGAGCAACACGTTCAAGTAATAAAATTGTCTAATGACTTTGTAACTACACTTAATAATACGCCCTTAGACAATACAGTTTGGAACTAATTGTAAGTCGTCTTTGTGTAAAAAGCAGTTCTCGGTAACGATGTAACTAATACTTGGAATTTAGTTTCAGTTGTAGCAAGTTTTAGTCTGTCTTTGTTCGCTACAGCTAGTTCATCGTTCATTAAACCAAACTTTTTATCATAAATATTTTTACTGTGAATAATGAAAAATATGTAAAATTGATTCAATGGCAAAATGTTTTTTTTTAATTATCAATTCAATTAAAATTATTTATAAACGTATCTTCTTCTTCCCCTGGTACTACAGCTTTCTTCCCTCTGCGGACACTTGAGCTTGCTGTCTAGATCTTATGGCTCGCGTACACCTAATCCGTCATCGGCCGAAGTTTGCTCGACGGCGACGACGGCTAACTCGGACGATTTAATCAAACGAATTGAGTCATCGTCGGACGATAACGGTAGTGTTTGTGTACGCGCTCTCTTTCTTTTATAAGTGTTTGATTCAATCGTCCGAGCAAACTTCGGCCGACGACGGACTAGGTGTACGCGAGCCATTAGACGTAGGTATAATTATAACGAATAATATATAATAAATAAATAATTAAATATATTATACTACTATTATATTTATACACGTATCTGCGCCGTGCATAACGGCGCTTAGCGCCACCCGTGGTCAAAAAGACAACTGAAAACGTCTCCAATAATAGTGCAAAAACAACAGGCAAAAAAAAATGTAAATAAATTATATACACTTTACACTAAAATACACTACTACATTTCCGGCAGATTTCATGCCGTCATAACCTTTGAACGGCTTACTACAGAGACTTCTAGTCTTCACCAATCGATTCAGCGTCCCAAAATTAGCCCGGAAACGTATATACTATTCCCTAGGAAACTTTCGGTTAAGAAATACCATCGAGCCGGGGAGTCTAGACCGCGGAAACGACGAAATGCGAGAAAATCGATTTTATCAAAATCGTTATTTTTTGAGTTACAGCAAAATTTAGAAATGTTTCTGAAAGCATTTTTGTTGCTGATTACCGATATGCAAATTATATTTCGCTAGCTCTTTCCGTTCACTATCGCCTGCAAGAATTGAAGAAATTTTTAAGAAATTTCGGCGCTCGAGTAGAGATCTCGGAAAGTCGTGAATATCCCGCGGACAATCTTAGTGTATCAACAGGAAAATGACCTTCTGAATGCGAGGCCGTAATCCGTTTTTGATCATCTGTCACCGTTTCCGAAATATCTACTTAGCAAATCGGGAATCGGGTAAATTTCAGTTTGAAATTACTCTACGAATTATTGAATCTTTCCCGACAATTTACACATCGACTTGCTCGTCTAGTCGTGTAGTTTCTGTGTCCCCAAAATAATTTCGCTGCTCTTTGCCGTTTTTGAAAAAATCGAAAAAGCATGTATTTTTCGAACGAAATGATTTTTCTCGAATTTTTTTTTGCAAATTTTTTTCGTTATTTTTTTTTTGGTTATACGAAGGAAATCGAAGTGCTGAAAACGGGTTTCCAGTTTATTTCGCTCTAAAGTTACAAATAAACAAATTTTATATTTTTTTTCGCTGTACACAATCACACATTTCGTACTGATTTGACGCTGTCATAACTTTTGAACCGCTCACCACAGAGATTTCTAGTCTTCACCAATCGATTCAGCGTCCCAAAATTAATGCGAGAACGTATATAATATTCCCTGGAAAGCTTTCAGTTAAGAAATACCATCGACTCGGGAAGTCTAGACCACGGATACGACGAAATGCGAGAAAATCGATTTTTTCAAAATCGTTATTTCTTGCGTCACAGCAAAATTTAAAAACGTTTCTGAAAGCATTTTTGCTGCTGATTAGAGATATGCAAATTATATTTCCCTAGCTCTTTCGGTTCACTTTGGCCTGCAAAAATTGAAGAAATTTTTATGTAATTTTCGCGCTCTAGTGGAGATCTCGGAAGGTCGTGAATTTCCAGCGGACAATCTTAGTGTATCCACAGGAAAATGACCTTCTGAAAACGATGCCGGAATCCGTTTTTAATTATCTGCAACCGTTTCCGAGATATCTACTTAGCAAAACGAGAATCGGGTAACTTTTAGTTTGAAATATGGCGACGAATTATTGTATCTTTCCGGACAATTTACACATCGACTTGTTCGTCTTGCCGTGTAGTTTCTGTGTACCGAAAATGATTTTGCTGCTTTTGGCCGTTCTCAAGAAAATCGAAAAAACCGAAAAAGCACATATTTTTCGAACGATATGATGGAAATTTTTTGTTGAAAATTGTTTTATAAAGTTTTTGTGTGATATTTTTTTTGTTACCCGAAGGAAATGGAAGTACTGAAAACAGTTTTACAGTTTATTTAGCTCTAAAGTTACAAATAAACAAGTTTTATATATTTTTTCGCTGTACACCATCTTGCATTTCCAACAGATTTGACGCTGTCATAACTTTGGAACGGCTCACCACAGAGACTTCTAGTCTTCACCAATCGATTCAGCGTTCCAAAATTAGCCGTTTTTTTATTTTTTTTTAATTTTCATTTTAATTAGTTTATGTATTAACAAAATGCTAGAAATTGATTTTGTTAAAATCTTTATTTTTTGAATTACAGCAAAATATAAAAACGTTTCTGAAAGCATTTTTGCTGCTGATTACAGATATGCAATTATATTTTGCTAGCTCTTTACGTTCACTATCGCCTGCAAGAATTGAAGAAATTTTTAAGAAATTTCGGCGCTCGAGTAGAGATCTCGGAAAGTCGTCAATTTCCCGCGGACAATCTTTGAGGAATTTTTTGGAAATTTTTCGAAATTTTCTCGAAGTGCTGAAAACGATTTTCAGTTAATGCTGATTAACGAGTTTATTTCGCTCTAGAGTTACACATAAGCAAGATATAGCCTATATTTTGGCCTTGCATCCTTTGTCAATTTTTGCACTTCATTAGTTTATGCAAAATTATAAAACTAATTCTAAATAATGACATAACTGGTCATGAAGTTCTTAAAAGTGTCACCATTGGCGGTAGTGCTGTTGCGTTTGGAGCGAATAATTAAACTAATATTTGCATGTAATGTTTAAGATAATTGAGTTTACGAATCAATTCGATTTTATTAAATTTTCAGGCGGATATAAGGTAAGCGCTTAATGGATTTCCATCGCTCTAAAACAAATAATTCGAGAACTATTAAAATTTTATTACGTTTCACTTCGCTACTTCGTCCTAACTTCTTTGCGAAAAGGGGAAGCGAGTTGAGGATGTAAACAAGTAAATTATGTAAAACATTCGATATTGAAGAAGAAGCAAAAAGAAACGAATATCATAAATTTTATTTTAAAAGAGGACTTAATCTCATTGCTTTTGTTAAACTTGTTAAGTTTTATTTTCAAAAAATAATCGCTTTAGTTGCATAAAAATGAAATCAAATACGAAAATTCTGTCGGAAAAAAACATGGAATATCACACAAGTGCGAAGTACTTATTTGATCTAGTGATCTATTTTCGTTCAATTGTATTATTCTATTTAAGTTCTTTATTTCTATTTATTTTTTATTTGTTGGATCGGAAAAATGAACGTCAGATATTTTCTTCCAGATTTTGGAATACTTGCTGTTATAAATGCCGGCTTGTGCCGAGTAAGAGTAGAGTAGGTATCTAATGGCTTGATCACACGTAACGAGTACAGTGGCGAGACAGTAAAATGTCATTCAGCCGAGAGAGTAGAGTGGGCGAGTAGGTGTTCACACGCTTTAATTTTTTTGCCGGGTGAGTCAGTCAGTGATCATGATGGATAGTAAAAGGTTGATTCAAAAATGCACTAAGATGCTTATACCTCATTTAATTGAGGAGTTAAACGAATTGTTGCGAAATGGTAAGAAGCGCGTTTGGACAAGGCCTTGGATGTTGAGGAGACCCGAACTTGGAGCAAGTAACAATTTACTTCGGGAATAAAGCGCTACTGAGAATGGATGTAGAACATTTTAAGACATGGATTCACTTTATATATTTGAATAAATTTAATTGTTTTTTCATTGTCCCATTTTAACGACATTTTCTTTTCTTTTTTAAAAAACGTAAAACCAAAATTAATTAATAATTAAATAAAGCAATACTTCATCAAAAGTTTCAATTGTAGTATTAAAAATTGAAACAAACAAACTAGCCACCGTCACCGTACTGACAAAACGAGGAGAGTACTTGTTGAGACATGCCGAGTGGGACTGCGAGTCAGTAGCGGTAGGAGTGGGGTAGCCACTCGGCCTGCACTCGGCCTAGTAAATAGAAAGGCCTAGTAAAAGCCTAGTAAATAGGGTCCGAGTGACTGTCTCGCCATTTTACTAGGCCGAGCACTCGGCCGTGTACTCGGTGACATGTTTACACGTACCATGTACTCGGCCGAGTTTACTGTCTCGCCACTCTACTTGTTACGTGTGATAAAGGCATAACAAATAAAAAAATGGTTAATGAATAGGATGGTTCGGACCGTTTCTACGTGATAATCCATACTATCTGAATTGATATTGTTATCACAAACTTATAAGTGTGGTTAAAACATAGTGAACTTACAATTCGGTGTAAGAAATATTTACATAACAAACACCTAAAAAAACCATCTTCTTTATGTTACATTTGAATAAAAAATAACTTCAACACTAGAATTTGTTATAATAACAAACACTCGATGCTGCTTAAAAAGTGATTGGCTCCATAAAACCGAATATTTACATATTAAGATCAACATTCCAATCATATTTACTTTACCTCTCCCTAGCTTTTTGATCTGTGATTGAATGGACACGCCGGTTAAATATTTTTATTTCAATTTATTAATCATGTGTGGTAAAGCTGAAATGAAAAGCAGCGATTCCAAAAGATATTTTGGCCGGGTTTGTTGTTTATTTAAATATTTACCGGTAAGACATTTTTTCCACACTAATTTATTAAAATAACATATAAAATAACAAATATTTGTTAAATATAAAATAAGCATATAATTATAAAATAAAATAGGCATGCTAAAAACTGCGCCTTCTTTTACTTCAGAGGAACTATTGATCGCGAGCAAGTGTATCAAAAATGGCAGAACACCAGGACCCGATGGAATGGAGCGCCGTATTGGAGATTGCAGAAAAGGCCAAACGTGGTACCCAGAGGACTAGGCACATATGTGCTCTCCTTACATTTGATGTTAGGAATGCCTTTAACTGGGCATCCTGGAAACATATTATGAACAGTTTGACAATAAGGTGCATATCTCTTTACCTACTACGAATAATAAGAAGCTACCTCAGTAGTAGAAGCATATTATTACTAGGAGACCGGAAAATAGAAGCACGGCATATTAGTAGCGGTGCCCCTCAGTGCTCAACTCTAGGGCCTACCCTGTGGAATGTGCTATACGACGAAGTATTAACAATGAAGCTACCTTTGCGGGATACCATAATCTGCTTCGCAGATGATATTGCAGTAGTCGTAACATCGAAAACATTTGGCGCCTGAAAAAACTGAAGCGGTTCTTCTCACAGGCCAACGGCACCTTAGACCCGATAAATTTAAAGTGGAAGAGAAACCATGAAATCAAATCAAATCAAAATATTTATTCCCAATGAGATATTAAATCTATAGGGTTTGTCAAGACAAAAATATACAGAGAATTAAGATAATACAAGAGTAAAAACTTATTTAAATAATTAAAAATTAAATTCTGATAGACTGTAAATTGTTTTAGTTAGTAGCAGTTCTTTCAGTTTCTTTCTGAATTTTTTTATGGGACTTTTCTTCGGTTAGGTTGGTTGGTAATTGGTTATAAATAACAACTCCTTGATTATTTGGTCCTTTTCCGAGAATCGTAAGATTGGTCTTGGGCTTGTATAAAAGATGTTTTCCCCTTGTGTGGTGGTGGTGAATATCCGAGTTCTTTTGGAAATGGTGTTTATTCTTATGGATATAGCAGGCAATTTCCAGTACGTAAAGGCTCGTGATTGTTAGAATGCCTAATTCCATGAAATGTGACCTACATGAAGTAGTAATACTTGATACCTCTAATGGTTCTTATTATTCTTTTTTGTGCCAGTAAGATTGTTTCTACCTGCGGCGAGGATCCCCATAGCAGTATACCATATGTAAGTAATGACTGTACTTCAGCAAAATAATATGTGAGAAGATCTTCATTCCGTAAAAACTGTCCGAGGTACCTGATTTGAAATATCTTCTTGTGAATATTGCTGCAAATTTCTTGAATGGTGATATTGTAGTGCAGGTTTTCCTCTAAATGAATACCAAGAAATTTGGTTACATTAACTCTCCTAATGGCGTCGTTATTTAACGTTATTTAACTGCGTGCAGTCTGAAATATCATATATTCGGTTTTATCTCTGTTGAGGTAAAGACAGTTTGCTGAGAACCATTTGTTAAGTTTTCCTAGAAGTATATTGGCTCGAGATGGGTTGTCAGTCCCAGTATTTTCAGAGACGATAAAGCTAGGTCGTCTGCATACAGTGTGCAGTGATGTTCATTTATGAAGCTAGCCAAGTCTGAAATGTATAGTAGGAAAAGTGTTGGGTCTAGGACACTTCCTTGAGGGACACACATATTTGTAAACTTAACAAGGGATTGGCCGACTACAGTCCCCGATTTGACCTGAACAAGTTGCTGATGATTTTTGAGGAAGGACTTAAGCCATCTGGCGGATTTCCCTCTTATTCCATAATTGAAGACTTTGTCCAGGAAAAGACTGTGAGATACACAGTAGAATGCCTTCGATATGTCGCAGAATATCCCAATCGGACATATCAAATACCTCGGATTAGTTATAGACAAAGTGTTATACTTTGCTGCGCATATAACTGAAGCGGAAAGGGAATGAGGACATTGGCATGCATACATCAACTAATGCTAAATGTAGGGAAACCAAAGAACCGCTCACGTAGAGTACTTACCTCGGTAGTTCAGTCCGGTATGTTGTATGGCGCTCCATTGTGGGCTAAAGAACTACAGAAAGAACGAGCTCTCCACAAACTCGCAGCAGTCCAGAGGAAAATGGCACTGCGTGCATGCAGCGCTTACCGTACGGTTTCAGGAAAAACCGCATAAATTATCTCGGGTATACCCCCAATAAACCTGCTCGCAAGGAGTGAAAAAAGCAGCACGACTCTAATTACAGCGAGAAAGAAAAACAAATTGCCAGAGAAGAACTCATTGAGGAATGACAAAAAAGATGGCTGCTAAGTGAAAAAGGACCGTGGATCCAATTCCTAATACCGGATATATCCTGGATAAATAGAAAATATGGGGAGGCTAGTTACCATCTTACCTAGGTACTAACCGCCCACGGTTGCTTCAGGGATTACCTCCACAACAATGGCAGAGGAACGAACGATATGTGTGTATACTTTGGAGCAACAGGCAGCGTCACACCATCTGGCACTGTTGGAGGTGGCAAACGGAAAGAGAGGAAGCTGAAAGGATCATGGAAGAACCTATTGGCTCCAGAACAATAATTCCATATATGCAAAAGGGAAAAGTAAACTAGAACACCATACAGGGGCTAATTCATTCAATAATGACACAAAAAGAAAATGACGACGTGCAAGCCCCAAAAAGACTTTCACAAACATGAAGTAGACTAATTATATAAAGTATGAAGTAGACTAATTATATAAGGCATAAGTCATTTCGAGGTTATGCGACAAGCCGGTCGAGAGTTCTAGAAGGGCCACTTGCCTGGTCAGGTCGAGTCTTGCCTGCCTTGTCTTGTTTGTCTAGTATAGTGCAAGCTGGAAAATTATAATGCATGAAATGACAAGAAGAGGCGTGGCTCCTTACCTACTACGCATACTGAAGAGCTACCTCGGTGACAGAACCCTATTATTATAAACAGATGGAAGTACATTGGTGAGGGAACTAAGTAGTGGTGCCCCGCAGGGTTCAGTTTTGAGCCCAACTCTGTGGAACATCCTATACGACGGTGTCCTAAGACTCAGGCTCCCAGATGGTTCAACACTTATTGGCTTTGGCGACGACCTGCGCTCATAGTCTCGGCCAGAAACTGCTATAATGCAAAAGGCGAACCCCCGCAATACAACTACATAGTAATATAGTGGATGACAACCAATAAACTAACGCTTACACCGGAAAAGTCCGAAGCTGTGATACTTACTGGGCTTAGGAGATTAAAGCCAATAAATTTCCAAATAAAAGAGACCCGCATAGTCCCAAAGGATGAAATCACATATCTTGGAGTAGTAGTGGACAAGACTTTCCTTCGTCCCACACA
The DNA here is from genome assembly GCA_944588485.1 of Phosphuga atrata. Classification (NCBI taxonomy): domain Eukaryota; kingdom Metazoa; phylum Arthropoda; class Insecta; order Coleoptera; family Silphidae; genus Phosphuga; species Phosphuga atrata. The sequence goes on from OX155899.1 coordinate 55,100,508, forward strand.
TCACGAAGGCAGCAGCCAAGGGTATGAAGGTAGCCGCAGCGCTGGACAAAATTATGCCCAATGTAGGTGCCCCTAGAAGCCAGAAACGCAGACTCCTTAGTATGGTCATACAATCCACTATGCTCTACGCCGCCCCAACGTGGGCTAAAAGCATGGATGTGGAAGGTAATGTTAGGAAGCTAGCAGCAGTACAAATAAAGGTCGCTATTAGGGTATGTAGCGCATATAAAACTATCCGGAGAAGCCGCCCTAGCAATCGCGGACATACTTCCCATAGACCTCTTAGTAAAAGAGAGAGCTGAATTATACGCGAATGGTAGTAAAAGGCGGCAAGAAAAGCTTTGTTGTTACTAGTACTACTAGTTAATAACAACAAGACCAATTTCTAAAATTAGGTGACTAAAGCCATCTGCAGACGCGTTTAACGATGTTAACTAGTAGTACTAGTAACAACAAACAAATGTCTATTGTGTAATCCAATATCATGCGTGGTATTAGCCAGGGAAGTAGTTGTTTCATGACATTTGTCAAAGTCCTAGTAGGACTTAATTAATTTTTAATTAATTAATTTTGTAGATTTACGAACAGGTTGAATATTTCATATTTTAGTTTTTAAATGCATCTACAAATAGTTAGGCCCCCTTAATTTTCAATTTTTCTATATTAATTTATAATTTTAATTTAGTGAAATCCTTGCTCTTGATGCTTGCTGCACAGAGATTTTATGTTAGGTTCCAATTTGGTTAGCTTCAGTCTCAAGTCCCCCCGTTGTGTTATATCCAGACGATTTTATTTTTACCAGTATAGTATATTATAGGACGAGTTCAGTAAGCGCGATTTTACAGCACGCGTCCAAATTTGGAAAATGACGTGCGTAGACGCATGTAAAACGCCTTTCAAACGAGTTTTTTTATAGTATTTTTCTATTTTGCGCCCTTTTATGCCATTTCTAAATAAAAAATTCGCCGATATACATGGAGAAAATTGTATCGCACTCGACGAACCATAACCGCACGCATATGAGTGCTGTTATGAGTCCATTACAGCACTAAATAACCCGCAAAATAGAAAAAAAAATCATTTACAGCACTCGGAAAGTCCACATTCAGTTAAATATGAAGATGGAAACGATAACAATATTGATGCCTTTCAAAATTTTTCTTTAAAGTTTTAAAGCCAAATCTGAATTAATATGAGCAGTATTTTTCGCCTTCAAGCGCGCCTCAAGACGACCTCGTTTCATTGATTCGTTGGTCAAGCATTGCTGACATAAAAGACAAAAAGGAAGGAAACCGCTCATCGTGAACAGCGGGTATGAACCCAAATTTAATTTGGGTATGAACCCAAAACTGTGTTGTTTAGAGATTTTAAAGCGTCCGGGGTCCTCGCAGAGCCGTCTGCCGCAGGGAGGTTAACTTGACGACACCAAAAATCCAGTTGATATTTTGGTCTGGTTACATGAGTTTATAAAACTAAACTTATAAATAATTAATAAACATATATACTTTGTAATAATCAATAATAAAATTAAACTTTTTTTAAGAATTTTCTATTTTCTTTCAATTTTGGCACCGAAATCTAGCATTGCATTTAAATGGCCAGGAGCAAAAGGATTAAACCAGTCCATTTTCGAATTCCCCCTTAACAATCAAATTGCCCCCCTTAACAATCAAATTGCCCCCCTTAACAATCAAATTGCCCCCCCCCCCCTGTGGGGCGTGGGCCCCACGTTGGGAAACACCGGTCTAGTCCGTCTAGTCTGCGTAGTCTGTCTAGTCTTGTCCATATAGTCTGTCTCAGAAATATACTTTTGTAATTTTAATACTTGCCTAATTATATTTCTATTTACATTTTCTTCTGTGACTGAAATACGTATGTAAAATTACTTGATACAAACTGTATATAGTTGCCCTTCAGCATGTATTCCATTCACATGCAGTTACCACTTCTTTGAAGAGTCTCTACATCTCATTTTGTTAAACGGGAAATCTTTTGTAGTCAAATGCCAGTTGCAAATTTATTTAATGGTCTTATCGACTGCTAAAACTCGGAATTTTATGAAGATGTCATACATATATATATATATATCGATGGAAATACCGCATTTGCATATCTCAGTTGGTTCATATTAAAGACGTATTTTCAAAAAAGATTATGCTTTAATTCATTGCAGAATGATCTTCGATTAGGGTTCATATCTATTGAGGTGGACAAGTGCGTGACCAGTTGTGAGGTACTAAAATTTTAACTATTATCTGTGAGTAACGTATAACACTTGTGAGTAGGACGTCTTTACATATTGATGACTGGGAGCACACAGGTCGAAGATCTAGGACTAGACTAATAACACTGAGTACTCTGGAGGACAGACGTATAAAAATTACAGTTTTCAGTACACTACAGGGGTCAGAGCTTTTAAAATTCGTTAATTAATTTATTTTCGTATTCTAATATATATATTCGTAATTCGTAATATATTCGTTAATTAAGTCGTTCGAATATTTTTTCGTCCGTTCCTTAAATTATCGACTAATCTTTCGGTAATGCGTTTTCCATTCCATTTCCCCGTTTCTTTAATAAATAATCGTTACAGAGGGTCAATAACATCCATTTTTTCCTCATCACTTTCTGGAAATAGCTGTACACGATATAACATTCCACATTATATATCAATCGTTTTCGAATCCCGATTGATAATAATTACTGTCGACCGTCTATCAGATCAGAAACAATAAACACGCAATTCTCACTCCTCACTTAAAGTCCGTTTGGTTCTCTTGAGCGATTAATCATCAGCTCGTAATTAAATCGCGCGATATATAAATTAAATTATCATCTAATTCGCTGAAAGTAACTTCGAGATGATTTATCGTTGATTGTATAAAGTTATTTAAGATGAAATAATGGGGGATTCGTTTCGGGAACGTTTTTCGCTCGTGTTGCCGTTGGTCGGGGGGCGCACACGGAAATGACGTCGGTGCTCTGCCGGCACGCGGAAAAATTAGTTTTAACGGATACAAATTGCACCTTGTCACGGTATATACGGATGGATGAAAACTCTCGAACAGAAATAAAAAGAAACGAATTATTTTTTAAGGGTTTTCTAGATTTGCAAAGCAGATTACTGCGTGAACAATTGTTTTTTTTTTGTTTTCGTTTTAGGGGGATACAAATCTACAATTCTCTTTTATCACTCACCATTTATAGACATGGAAATTTTACGTTTAATATCACCGATATCTATCGTATATCCATCGTTTGATAAAATAACGATTATATAATCTATTTGAGATATCAAATCAAAAGTAATCAAAGATTTTTGGAACGAAGTTCCTTAACGCGGATTGCGGTAGGTGTGATTCGGAAAAAAATGAAATGTCACGTAAGATTTTTGCGTCATACCCTCTCCATGCGCTTTTCTCTTTCTCTCATCTTTCTACAAACATGCATATACGCACTCCTTTCTTACTCTTTCTAGTGTGTCTGTTTGTGTGTGCGTGCGAGTATCGAGGCCCAAGCAGAATAGCAGACGAGCAGACTAGTGCGTGGCCGGTTTAATTCGAATTACATTCCGATTTAAAAAAGGACCCCCTCTTTTTTTGTAAATAAAATGTAAATGTATTATTTTTATAATCAATTACATGTTATCCCTTTCGTAAATGTTCGATTCCGTTTTTATCGAGACGTTCTAGTTCCAGGAAAACTCGATGGAAACGTATTTTATGATCGTCGAAATAAACTTATTTACAGCTTTACTTTACAGCTGGTCTTTGTAAAAATAAATCATTTAGAAACAAACCCACTTGTCGATGACATGTCTAGTAAAGAAAGTTTCTAGTGATTCGCGAAAAGTAATTTAGGACCTTCAAAGTACATTTTTTGTAGTTTTGAAATAAGTCAAATCTACAGAGTGAGACTTTGTAATCTCTATCGTTCTTGTCCTGTCCACCTACTCAGCTTTATGTAGTCTTGTCTGCTATGTCTTATCAGAAGTAAATAGTCAGAATTAAAAGAAGTAAAAGTCTTCTTTCCTATACTCCACTTAAGACGTTTTAAATATCGCGAGTTAGAACGTTGTTCACCTAATGTAAGATGTAGTCTTATATATTCGGAGAAATTTACATATCCACACAACACAATTTCAGATTGCGCCTGCATATTGCCTCATTTACGAGGAAGTTTTGTTAGTCCCTTGGCGCTCGTTATAACCGAGTTCGACTATATTTTAATTAGCTATAAACGTTTCTTCGCTTTTCTGTTCATAAACAAGTTTATCGTGCGTATACATGCCGGTATCATTTTTATTGGTGATGCTGTAATAAAAAAATGTGTTGATATGTTCGCCTTGGGGCTTTCGAATCCTGACGGCTGGCGCAGCCGTTTCCCCGTGGAAATCGTGGCAAGTGCGCCGGGATGCGCGGTCCACGCTCGGAATATTAACGCGTAATTACCGGACGGACGGACGGACACGCGCAACCCGGACGCATCAATCATCCAAGCTCGCGCGATGCCGCCGCCTACGCCCCCACAGTCGTTTTATTACCGAAAACTCTAATTTGTTTGTGGATTCGTTATCACTATTTGATGGTTGTTTACCTATTTTGGTACTTGTACATTAGTTACACATATGTAGATAACATTGGTGTAATGTTGTGTTTTTGATTTTGTCACTTCAGTGTAATAAAAACAATTGTAACAATGTAATAAAAAACAACTTCGATAGTTTGAACACTTCCTTGGCATTATGATAAAAATATTAAGCAATGAAAATAAATTGATGAAAGTTCTCAGCAATTATATTTGGTTTATATTGATTTCAATTCAATTTATATGCATCGATACAGACTTTTATGTAATAACTTCAGTGTTTTACAAATGCAGCAAGTCCTATCTATATATTATTTTCTGTAAAAAGATAGATATTTTTACTAGATAACATACTTCGCAGTAGATGTGAAATGAGTTTTGAGTTAGCATTTCTCTCATGTGATTTCCCACATTTCTATCATTTCCACTTTTTCCGGTCGGTTCGTTCGAGGAAAGGCATAAATTTCCGTCGCGTATTTTTCTTGGAAAACGGGCCGCGAGCCTTGAACTTGTCCTCGAGGAATTTCTTTGATTCTTGTTTCATATTTTAATTATTTATCTGTGCGTGCGCGTTTTTTGGGTCGCCTTCCCTCGACATTTGAAATATTCATGAGTACGTCATGTATATTCGGAACTACATGAAATATTCAATAAATGTAGAGGAGAAAAGGCATTAGTGTGTGAATGCGTTGTTAGAAATTGAGACGTAGATCAGGTGAGGTAAAAAATACGATGGCTCAGTAAGGGTGAATGTCGCGGGTAAACAAACAAATGTATTATCACTAAAAAAACGTAACAATTTTATGGCGGAGGTGTTTTTTACGATCGGTAGGTGGTCGCTGTTTATTTTTTTAAACAATTTATTTTTTTAGGAGTTAAGTTACGGAACATGTTTTTATGAATCCGTTTTTATGTTAAACGATGAAAATGTTTTTTTTAAATATTTTCATGTCTCATTGATTTTCTTTTTTTAATAAACGTAACCAGATTCTCTTACAGCGCTTATTTAATAAAAGGCAGGAGGGACGAGGCACTAATATTTGTAATAAAGTCAGTTGTAATACAACAGCACTAAAAGTATAAGTATGAATAACAAGTAAAAAAGTACGTATCTAAGACCAAAAGTAATGCATGAGAATTTTACCGAAAATTGAGGAAAAACTCCAAAACCAAAGATGGTTTATCCAAGGCAAATTGCCAAATTTTTAAAATGAAAATTTCCCAAAACCTCAGCAAACAAGAAATGTAAGCAGCCTATAGACTCTACTGAACGTTACGCGAACGCGTACGTTATTTACGTCGAAACAAAAAAAGATCTGAATTACTCCTCAAAAATGGAAACTGTGTAAGCAGACAAATTCACGCCTAAAAGAAGTTTTACCTCATTTGTGTTGTTGGCATTTGCATTTACGTGGTCTGTTAGAAAAGTATCCGACCTTTTTTATACCTTAAACCTTCGTGCGCATGCGTGATTTTTTTCAGGCCTGTAGATAGTCAGTTGCTGTCGAGCAGTGTTCGAGTGACGTAGTGTGTAGTGCTCTCGTCGGTTTTTCAATGCAAGTAAAATGACGACAAGTGAAATGAGGGATGTCCTACCAGAATCATAGAGCAGGAAACGAATATTTTAAGAATTGAAGTCGAGGAAGCTATAAAGCCTCTGAAATTGAACAAAGCCCCAGAAACTGACGGCATTACTGCTGAAAAGTTAGGTTTTTACCTATTACTGGATATTATTGGATATTGGTCACGCCTACGTGATGTTCTGCGGCGCAAGCGACTGGAGTTGTGGTCATGAGGAAATTGGCGACTCCATCACGACAATGCTCCAGCACATTCTTGGCACTTGGTTCACAATTTTTTGGCGAAAAACCAGACTCCTCTGGTTCGACATTACTCCTTACTCTCCTGATATGGCCCCCTGCGACTTCTGACTATTCCCCAAAGTGAAGAGGCCATTGATAGGAACGCGATTTCTGACAAGAGAGGACATTATGGCTGCAACCACAGCGGAGCTAAAGTCGATTCCGAAGGAGGTTGTTTCGGAATGCTTCCAACAATGGCGGTACCGCTGAGAGAATTGTGTGGAGTCCCAAGGAGACTACTTTGAGGGTGATTAGGTTTCCAACGCTCCAGGTATGCAGTTTTTTTTTGCGGCTAAAGGTCGGATACTTTTCTAACAGACCACGTATATAGGGTTCTTCTTCTTGGCAGTAACTTAATAGCTGAAGTATCGTGATAATATTGAATTGTATCCATGTTCAGTTGGCTTGGCAGACCCGGTTTTTCCATTTCTGTCGGTCTTCTGCATCTCTCAGACTCTTGTGTATTGTCTGTTTCTTTGATGTGTTTTATTCTATCAAGCCAGCGTGATGGAGGTCTGCCTCTCGCACTTTTCCCCTGGACGATCAGTTTTTCGAGGTTATCTTCTCCTCAGCGTGTGATGTAGCCGAAATATTGCAAAATGCGTTTCTGGCATATAGTGGACAATCTTTCTTTTATATTGAGTTCGTTTAGTATTGATATATTGCACCTATGTGCTGTCCATGGTTATACGCAGTGGTATGCTGGAGCGGGCTCGCGTGGGCTCGCGCGAGCCCATTGTTAATTTTATTTTATAAATTTGCGAGCCCTTTGTTATTTTTTTTGAAAATTAGATTTTCACAGTTTCCACTATGCCAATCTATGTATGACAAGTGCGTTTGAAAAAGAACTCCCTAGTTTTATTGTGTCATAGAAACTGTCCAAAGTGATACACACTATTCTAGTTTGTGGTGCTTCATTCATCAATTGTCCAAGTTTTGGTTCCAAGTTGAGACGGCGCTAGAGCTCAAAGAGGATATGCTAGGATAACCTAACATAACCTATCTTCTTTCAGTTGAGGCGTGCAGTGCAGTGGAACTCTCTTTTGTTGTATGTACTCGTTGATGTAGTTTTTCATTATATTTCAACATTAAGTTTATACTTAAAACTACGGAGATCTTCTTCAAATACACAAAAATATCGATTTTATTTAAGAATTTATATTTTGTGTTTATACTTTCACATAAACTAACAATAATTTACCATCCTTTCTCATAAAAAACATAATAGAACTTGCTTACATACACAGATGGACAAGGTACAAACAAATAAGAGCAGAAAGGCTCTTATTGGACATGTCTAGGCATCTAGCCAATGTGTACCCTCCTTCTCCAGCACCACATTTCGATGTGCGCCTATTCGATGTGTGTCTGATATTCTTAAGGTATTCTTGTCTTCTTAAGGTCCAGGATTCAGTGCCGTTCGAGAATATCGAAAATACTAGCGCTTTGACTGGGTCTTTTTAGTGTTGTTGGTTATTTGTCTGTCTCTCCAGATCTTTGTAAGATTTGTCATAGCCGTTCGTGCGATTGCAATGCGTCTCTTTACTTCTGGTTCACAACCTCCCTGGTTGTCCTAGATATGTAAAGCTCTAAACGGTTTCAATGAAATTAAGTCGATCCGTGAGTTGTATTGTGTTGGTCCTGTGCACTATCATGATTTTAGTTTTCTTTTTCTTAGAGTGCCTATCCGTTCCGGATGTTGGCTATCATGTTGGATATTCCAACTTTGTTAACAGCAGCGCGAAAAAGCTGTGGTTGATTTTTTGAACAACGTTCTTAAATTTTTCAACCACGATATTCTACTTCTGCCCACTCCTCTAGCTCCATATACCTTGCCCTGGAGGATCTTCTGCAAAAGGACATATCGGTTCTCGTTACGTTCATTACATGTCCCAGATATTGTAGCTTTCGAGTCTTAACTGTATTCCTTTTCCTTTCCCATCCTTCTCAGTACATCCGTTTTTTAGTTTTGCCTGCATTGATTCTAGTCGCACAGCTCGGCTCTCACTTGTGACGAGATTTAGTCATTTCGTCTTCCTTCTAGGTTATTAGTGGGGTATCGTCGGCATACCTTAGGTTGTTTATTTTTTCCCCATTGATTGTTACCACTCCTTCGAAGTGCTCTAGTGCCCGTCTCAGTATGTGTTCTCCATATGCGTTGTACAGTCTAGGTGAGAGGATGCACCACGGCCGTACTCCTTTCTGAAAGTCTGAAAGTGTTTTGAAATGTTTCTGAAAAAAGTTCTTTGTTCGAGTTTGATAATCGCTTCGCCGCTGGTGTACAGGCTAGCTATCATTGACGTTAGGTGGTCTGGAACTCACATTTCCAGCAGTAACACCCACAAGTCTTTTCATCTTACACAGTCGAAAGCTTTGCTGTAGTCCACAAAGCCTAGCATCATAGGCGTTGAATCATCTTGATTTTTCTATTAGCTGTCTATCGTTGAATATCTGGTCCCTTGTGCCTCGGCCATTCACAAATCCTGCTTGTTCTGCTGAGATTTGGCACTCCAAATATCTCTTTAGCCTCTGGTCCATTATCTGCAGTAAGATTTTGCTTGCGAGCTATTTTAAGGATATTGTTCGATAATTTTTGCATTTTTGTGGGGCATTTTTTGTGAATTAAGACGAATATTGACGTACACCAATCCTTTGACCAATATCCACTTTGCCAGATCTTGCATATGTTCAGTATTATTTCTACGCCGCTGTCTCCTAGCTTTCCAGCAGTTATGCCGTCCGTTTCTGGGGCTTTGTTCAATTTCAGATGCTTTATGGCTTCCTCGACTTCAGTTCTTAAAATATTCGCTTGCTGCTCTATGATTCTGGTGTGTTGTGTTGTCTTCGTATAGTTTTTCGCAATAATGCTTCCATCTTTCTATGACTGTATGACCTTCCCACTGAATATTACCATTCTCGTCCTTTATGCAGAGTTTTTTAGTTTTGGACTTCCCTGTAAAGTCTCTTAATTTTTTGTCACGACTGTAATTCTTATTATGGTGTCATTCTATTTCCCTACAGATATTGCTAATATAATTCTAATCTTGTCTGCATTGTCTTTGAATGTTCTTTGAATAGCCATCTGTAGTTTTCCTTATCTTCCTGGCTCACTTGTCCTCTTTGTTTCAGGTTCTTCCTTTCCTCTACCGTACTTACAGTTGAGATCTAATGTTTATTTGCTTGCTTTGTTGGTCGGCTATGGTGTTGTATTGCCTCTGATGTTCTTCCATTCATTTTTTAACTTTTGCCCACTCTAGATTGGAATGTAGTATTTCGTCCTTTCCGTTTATGAGTTTGTCCTCCAAATCTTTTTGGCGTTGCTCTCTGGTAGTTTAAAACATGATGCTTATTTTGCGATTGTAATATATTTTTTTGATAGATTGATAGATATTTTGAGTCTGTAATCGACTCATAACAGCACTCATATGCGTGCGGTTATGGCTCGCCGAGTGCGATACAATTTTCTCTATATGTATCGGCGTTTTTTTTTTATTTAAAAATGGCACACAAGGGCGCAAAATAGAAAAAATACTATAAAAAACTCGTTCTGCGTTTTCAGCACTTGTCCATTAGAAAACTCCTCGCTACGCTCGTCGTTTTCCAAACTTGGACGCGTGCTGCAACATCGCGCTTATTGAACTCGTCCTTTAATATACTATTTTTAAATCCAATTTTAAATTGCATTATGTCGTTGCAGTCAAGTATTTAGGAGAGTGGATTTCAGCAAACGAGATTGATAACTTCGCTATAGATACCAGATGTACCAAGTTGAAGAGGGCTGGACCCTCTTCTCCTTCTTCTCCTGCAAGAGCATTTACATCTCCAAACATCTTTCCAAGAACTTTAAACTTAAACATTGCAACTTAGTAGTAAGGCCCTCCGTATTCTATGCTTCAGAATGCCTCTTGATGAACAAGAAAAGGCCACTCAAGAAACTAGAGCTTAAAGAACGGAAAATCCTGAGGAGAATACTAGGGCAATTACGAGAAGAGGATGGCACATACTGGATCAGACACAATAGTGAGCTGTACCATCTGCAAGAAGACATAATCACATCTTTGGGGAAAATGCTCCTAACTTTCTATGGACATTTAAGCCGCATGAACCCCCGCAGATTAACGAACAGGATCTTCATCACGACAGGTAGAGAGAAAACCTCCAAAAACAAATGGATCACCACAGTGAAATCAAACCTGCAGCAACTTAAAATTCCACCAGAAACCATAGAGGATCGGTCCAAACTCCGGCAGACCATTCGACAAGGAGTATTTCCAGTGGCCCTTACCAGACAGAAGAGCACAGGAACCAACACACCAAAGTGGACAGAGGAGAGGAAGCCCACAGCCAGAAAATGAAGGCTTTCTGGGCAAAAAAGAAACAGCAGTCTGACAATATAAAGAGTCAAAATGAGCCCCGTGGTCCTAAGTAGGCCCAAACGAGAACGAAAAAAATTGCATTACAAGGAGTTGGTTGTCAGATACGCAGTCTACTACAGGAAAAATTTTTGCAGTTTAGGATGAAAAATTTCCATCTCGAGTTAACCGATCGATCTGTCTGATCCTGTATGTGCCATCCTCTTCCCGTATTTGCCCTAGTATTCTCCTCAGGATTTTCCGTTCTTTAAGCTCTAGTTTCCCGAGTGGACATTTCCTTTTGGTTTCTATATCTATCTCCTGGTGATTTCCATGTGTACAGCCGTCTAATGTGATGGTGGAATAGCGTATTTGCAATGGTTAAGTTGTTTTGTCACAGCTCCTTGTAATGCTTTATCACACTACCAAAATCGAACAGCGCAACCTCGTGTAAAGATTATCGTCTCGTCAGTTTAATGAGCTACTTTCTAAAATTCCTCCTTTGAGTTCTACACACAAGGCTTTATCAAAAAACAAACATTGATCCAAAACTGACAAGATCCGAGAAAATACGTCTTTATGTGTTTCATTGACTATGAGAAGGCATTTGACAACGTTAAGCACAATCTTCTGATAAATACCTTAGATATGTGGGACTGGATGGAAAAGATAGGTAATCTGTATTGGTACCAAAAAGCAGAAATTCGAATAAGCAACGCTGGAACAACTGAAGTTTTTGAAATTAAAAAATGCGTTCGCCATGGCTGCATCCTATCCCAAATGTTATTCAACCTGTACGTGGAGAAAGTATTCTCCGAGTCAATCTCAGATAGTCCCTTTGGAATTAAAGTAAACGGAATCCCCATTAACAATATCCGATACGCGGATGATACCGTGTTATTAGCAGATGGTGCACTACTGATGGTGCCTACGAAATCAATGAAGAAAGCCAGAGACTAGGTTTAAAAATTATTATCCGCAAAACCAAATTTATGATTGTTAGTAGGAACGATATTCCACACACTCGAATACATATTAATGAAGAGAACATCGAACAGGTCACACAATTTAAATACTTTGCATCCCAAGATGATGATTGATGATTAACAAAAGGTGAAATCCGGATCAGGAGATAAGATGCAGGATTGAACCGGCTAGAGCACTCAGATATAGGATAGTAAAATGCTATTATTATATATGCTGGATAGAAAAATTTCTCATACACATTCAGGTTTTCTTGGACACGTATTGCGCGGAGAACGCTACCACTTCCAACGCCTCATTCTTCAAGGTAAAATTGAAGGTGGAAAGAGAGGAATAGGCAGAAAAAAATTACCTTGGCTGAGAAATATCCGTCAATGGACGGAGATAAAGGACCTCCAAACACTACAGAATTCTGCAATTAATAGAAACGTATGAAAAGAAAAAGATGAACGCCTACGCAGGAATCTGCACGGCACTAGAAGAAAAAGAAGTTGCTTTCCTGGCAGTACTGGATCAACCGCCCTCTGCACGCGTTTCAAGTATCTAAGCCATAACGCCCTATTATATCGTTAAGTTGTTCTTCTTTGTGTAGGTTCAGTTTTAGTCTCACTTTTGCATTCATGTCTCATTCGTGTATATAGGGTTACGTTTGGTTAAACACTTGTTGAGAAATGTCAAAATGTTGGAACTGCTAGAGAGCGACCTCTATGTAGATATAACCTACCCCCATTTCTGTCAGTCAACGATTTTTCCAGATCAGAGTTACTCTCACGTCGCGCCTAAACTGATGCAAAAGAAGGCACAGGTTTGTTAGTGGTTATAATAATTTTCTAGTGTAAAAATGCTTTGGATATTAAGTCGATGCTGTATAATTTGTAACCTATAAAAAAGTGAATTCAATTTTTTCTCTGAGGCTTGTATCCATTCTCTCCATAGGCTATATGCGCCCCTTAGGCCTCATGAACGGGGACCGCGATAATCTTTCGTAAATCTTTTCGGTTTTCATTATTTTATAAATTTGTGTCCGTAGCTTTTGTAAAATAATTTCTTACGGGATTAAGAGACTTTATTGAGCCTAAGGCCGCTTCAATTATCCTGATGGGAAAGGCGAAGCTGTTTTTTTTTTGGGAAATTTTCAGTCTTGTCAAAACTTGATAAATGCGTGCTTTGTGCCATTGATGAATAGTCGTTTGTGTAACAACATCCGAGCGTGAATTTAAAAAAAATATATATTGTGAATAGGTCGATATAGGCTTCGAGGGAATTGATTGGGTCGATTTAAAAATTAAATCGCGCCGATAAAGCCGGATCTAATTGCGCTGCCGCTCCCATGTTAAATAATAGTTGTTGATGTATGTGCAGGGCGCCTGGAACGTTGTTGTAAATCGCGTCGCGACGCTTTTTATATGCGGTTGTAAATTTCCAAGCGAATTATCGTCATTTTTTCGTTGCCTCTTCGTTCTGGAAAAATTAGTCCGATAAATATGTTACCTTTTCGCGGCGTCGCGCCACCAACGCCGTGTTTATCAGCCCGTTACAAACAATATGTGTTTTGCAAGTAATAAATTATAGGACCGGCTCACAGATAACGGGAATAATGGGTGCTGTCAATGGGCCTATTGTTACGCCGCTGTAGTTTATTCAAATACAGGGGACACGTTCGTGTGTCATTACACATTTTTTACTTCATTTAATATGTAAAATTTACTAGTAGGATGCATATATATTGGTTATACGTATTACTCGCAAACTCCACTATTTTGCATAGATAATGTATCCCCGAATAAATTCTATTAATAATTCGAACACGCGTGTATTCATTATTCACATTTTGCATGAATACCCAATTGCTTAACGCTTTTACAATTAAACAAATCGATATTTTATTTGGAAAACGCTTGGTTTATTTATTCCGATCCCTTTGGCCCGCCTGTGCATTGTTATCTAGAAACGCTCGGGGCCATTCAAAGATAGTTCGGACGTATAAGCCAGTTCAGGAGTTCACTGTGCAAACTGTTTCAAACGGATTTCCGTTCGGCGCTGCTGCACTTGTACGAGCGAACATTTAGTTATACATTTTTTAATATCAAATATTTTGCTGTGTAGCATTAGTCATGATCAGAATTTGTGGAATAAATAATCCGCGATTGGTAATTATTGTGTGTTGGCAATGGCAGTAATGAATAAATTATCATCAAATGTAGGATCGGGCGTGATAAGCGGTTTACGAAAATAACAATCGGTGCAGTTCGATTTGCTATTTTTAAAGAGCGCGTCCTCGACCCGAAAGGACGTACTATAATTAGAAACCTTAAGTGTGCAATCAATTGTGAATCGCTGTTTATTGCAAACTACATTCTTCACTGTTAATTAACACAACAAGGATAAGATCTACGAGAACAACTTTTGAAGTATATGGACATATATAAACGCTTATTTGGGCGACTTATATTTATTTCTTGTGTAAAAATAACTTCTCCATAAATAGCAATACTAAGAAAGTTTTTTATTTTTGTTATGAAAACTTCTACGCTAATTATATTTCTTTTGATGTTATAGATAGATTATTATTATTATTATATAATAGATTATATTATGATAGATAATATCAAACAGGACCAGATAATTCCAGACAAGACCAGACAAGACTAGATATAACTAGACAAGATCAGACAAGATTAGTCTTCTCCGTCTAGTCTTGTCTGTTTAGTCTTGTCTGTCTAGTGTTGTCTGTTTAGTCTTGTCTGTCTAGTGTTGTCTGTTTAGTCTTGTCTGTCTAGTCTTGTTTCTCTAGTCTTGTCTGTCTAGTCTTGTCGGTTTAGTCTTGTCTGTCTAGCCTTGTGTCTAGTCTTGTTTATATAGATTTATCTAATCTTATCTCTTTAGTCTTGACTGTCTAGACTGGTCTGGCTAGTCTTGTCTGTCTAGTCTTGTCCGTCTAGTTTTGTCTGTATAGTCTGGTCTATTCTAGTCTTGTCTTTCTAATCTGGTCTACCTAGTCTTGTCTGCCTAGTCTTTTCTCTCTAGTCTAGTGCCCGGCTTTAATTTGATTTTATCCGCCCGTCGTAATTATTTTCACATCTTATTGAACCAGTCCGAGTGTAGTGTGTACACTTCCGTCTTCAAGGTTTTAAATAAAAATACTAGGACTGTTTTTCTATTCCTTTGAAAACTCAATTATCTTTCATTTGTTGATATAATGTTTTCGGATCCGGCTGCTTTTATTGTAACATATTTTGTGTGTTTTATTATCAATTTGTAAATGTAATGGTGTAGTCCCTTTACCGTCGTTCTCACGTGATATAAGTTGGGATTATGAAGTTTCATCAGTATATACTGATTACGTCTGTATAATGTGAGAAAACATGAGATCGAGCGCGCGCGTTTATTATTAAAGTAAAACTAAAACCAACAGGAGTTAAAATATACGTGACACACTATTATCTCCAGCACACACTGAGGGACGGAATAGAAAGAGCGAAAGACATGTACTGGAACCAGAGGGTGCAAAACGCGTCGCTTTTATTTGTGTATGATACACGTAAAATAAATTACGAACCTTTTTTTATGTTTGCCGCGCAATGATGAAAGCTGGTCTTTATTTACACGTTTATTCCGCGTAATTATCCATCTAACAGACGTTCATTAAAACTTTTATGGAATTCAAAGTGTACCGAGTAACGTGCATTTGCACCGGCGGCGATAAAAATAAAACTTCAACAAAATAACGAACGCCCAACATTAAATCGCCGTGGAATAAAGTAGGACACGAATTTGCCAGCTTGGAAAAAAATGTATAATTTCCAACAAACCGCGAATGCTAAAACTAAAATTCTTTTCCAACAAACTTTGTGTAGGTTTTATGAAATTAGTTACAGCTAGCGGATTTTAAATGTTGCGAAAATAAATGGTGGAAGTGCCAGGCTAAAATATAAATAATAATTAGTATAATTTTTTTTTATGTCTAATATATTGAATAAATGCGAGGGCTGAAACTAGAATTCATTTCCAACAGGCTTTGTGTATTTTTTATGAAATTAGTAACAGCTAGCTGGTTGAAATGTAGCTGAAATAAATGGTGCAAGTACTAGGCTAAAATGTAAATAATTTATAGAATGATATAAATATTAATAATAATAATTATAAAGGCCTTTATTCGTAATAAACAAAAAATATCAATAAAACATGCAATCCATTGGGCGAGGTTCAGTTCGCCCTGCCTACAATAATAGTAGACAAGACGTCTGTTCAACAACAAAATTAATATTATTTTTTGATTATAAATATTAATATTTGTTGTACGTCTTATATATTGAAGAAAAGAGGTTTTAAATTTCTTATTATACTTTATGGAATGAAAAGGATTATTCGAACAAAACTATATTCAATGGATGAAAAATGATTATAAATTAGGAGATTAATGTACACACACAAAAACATTATTATGTATCAGGTACTCGATAAATGCAAATAACAACATATTTTTCACATTTCTTCATTTATTTTGTGAACTTTATAATTGTTAGTTGACGATTTTTATCTGTGGATTTATTTTTGTGTAATTTTAGTGATGTTTACATTATTGATTTCATAATAACATGTAAAAATAATTTACTCCATTGAAATATTGAATAATGAATTTTAAATATATCACACATGTTATTTTAGATGTATGTCATATCTGGTCCTGTCTGTCTAGGCTTTCAAGGTTAAATTAAATCAATGAAGATTAAGGATGCGAGCGGCACTTCATAAAGTTCTATTTACCGATTAGATTACAATCAAGCTATCAGATTTCCGTTCGACCTGTTAACGGTATTGGCGGCGATAATATCCATTTGTAGCGGTAGTGTAATGTCTGAATTATTACCGGGGATGATATTAATGCGTGGGGTTTGTTATGAAGGGTGGAAGGATCATCTTCGTAGTCGTTGTCGGGGGGTTTCGTTGTAAGGGTGACGGTAGTAAGAGCAGTAACGACGTTGCCGGTGACATTAACGGGGTTAAATACGAGTGACAATTCACCTCAACGGAATTATCGACGAACCTTGTTGGGGCGGTTCACGCGAGCCATTTATCACCGGGCGCTATTTTCGTCGGGAACGGAACGACGCACTCCGATAACTTCGTTCTGGAAAACAAACGGGAATTCGGTTCCCTAATTTTCGCAAAAACGGGTTTAAAAAAGTTTCAATCGACTTGAACGTCGGAGATTTTCTGCGAGGGTCGTTGTAAAGATTTTGATCGCGTCGCGCTGATAAAATTAGTTTGGAACTTGTATTTCAATTATCCGATGTTTTAATTATTTTTGGACGAAAGCCAGGGCAAATTTAAACGATCGGCGATTTCGTTCTCGGGGTCCCAATTTACGGGGTCTACGTGTTTCACATTATTTACGACCGCACACAAAACAGCCCCATTACCTCAGATGCGCCGCCACACAAAAATATTCCATTTTATACACTTCATAGAACACCCGCAAAAATAAATCCGGTTCAAATCATCTATGTTATAAATAAGAATCGACTAAAGCAATTCTATTTTAAACTGCTAGAACGAATAGAACAATTTTATTAAACTGTACAAGGCATGTCAACAAACTGATTGAGCAAAAATATTTTTTTTGAGGAATGCAGTTTTCCTGAATGCAGAAATAATTTAATATGGATATTATAATATTTTATCTACGACCACTATTGTAAATGCCCATTATCGTACAGTTCGTGGACTATGTAAATACATCATAACACACAGGTATATAACAGTCCGCGATTAATGTTATGTAATGATTGATAACACACGTAAGCGTTTGGTTTACGCTTCGTTGATTGGTTGAGAGCTGCACGTTGATACTATTTTTATATATAGTACTCCGTGATTTTCAAACAATCATTAAACGAAAACTACAATTAAGTACTAAATAAAAAGGTATGTAACCATTATGAATGTATTTCTTTTCATTTCTATCAAGTTAAATAAGGTCGAGTAACAGTTATATAGGAAAATACAACTGTTTATTATAATGTTAAATAATGTACCCAATAAGAAATAAATTTGTTAACATATTTTTCTAGTGTGGTCGTAGATAAAGTATAGTACATGACTCAAGTTGTAAGGCAATAATGTGCTCGCGGAATTACGCGTAACTGTTCCGCTCGTACGTAATATGCTTCTTACAACTCTTGTCACGTAATATACTATTATCTAATTTATTTGTTGTGAAATTTAGAAATAATTTTGGATGTACCATTTAGACGAAATCATTTTAGATCAGTTTAGATGTGATTTTAGATGTATTTAGATGTACAGTTAGAGGTATAACCCGAAATCCAGTTACTACACAAAGCTAGACATATGACTATACAGAAGGCTAGATCTAATAATTATACCAAAATGTATTCTAACGGAGAAGAAGTTACCCACTAAATAAGCATTATATATAATAAATGTAATTCAGCGACAAAATATACACTACCTATAAAACTTGACCCAACCTAACCTTGGTCTAAATTGGGTGTAATAGTATTTTTATGTGGAGTTGTGTAGCAGGCTAAGAGTCATAAAGATTATCTAAGTTCGCATGCTTATTACGTATTCTGTCCTGTAATAAATATCATCATTTATCCCTAATTTGTCGGGCTAATACACATTCGCTACATATATCAAAAAACAAATACGTCTATGATTATATTGTTCATTTAAAAACAGCAAGACTAGTATAGATAGTCCCGTTTCAATTTGTCCTAGGATGCTGATGCTTTCATGTATGCGGTTAATACCAATTTGATTCACTATTCCCGCATTACTTTTCGTTGGAAACACTAATTTTGTCATATATTTCAACATTCTTCCAATAACCAGAACGAATAATAAATATTACAACCCAATAGATTAAAACTATGCGGACTAGACCGACTAGACAAGACTACAGGACTAGACAGACCAGAATGGACAGACAACACTAGACATCTTAATTGTTTATTCATAAGCATAACTTCCTAACTGCACTCCGTACAGATAGACACTATGCTGGTTTCCGATTACAATAATATTTTACAATTTAAATAGTAATTTAGTTTTAAATTCTAATGGCTAGCGTACACCTAATCCGTCATTGGCCGAAGTCGGCCGAAGTTTGTTAATCGTCGGACGATGACGGTCGTGTTTGTGTACGTGCTCTTCTTCTCTTACAAGTGTTTAATTCAATCGTCCGAGTTCGCCGTCGTCGCCCGCGCAAACTTCAGCCGATGACGGATTAGGTGTACGCGAGCCATAAAGGTCATGATCTAGTGTTTATAATTTTGCGTAGTTTGCATTAAATGTTTGCCATCATTCACTTATGGTGTATTATCAATTATAGTGAGGGCCTCCTCGCTCCTTGGTCAGGGACATCCTGCCTTAGTCATGCTGATTTCGGTTTGATGTCGCCAGTTCTCTGTAAGCGGGCATCTAAAGAGTACATGATCGGCTGTATCTTCCCCTCCGCATGTGCACAGCGGAGACAGCCTCTTCCCGAATCTATGTAGATAAGCGTTAAAATTGCCATGGCCAGTTATCAGTTGAACCATGTGATGTGTGGGGCTTATATCAATGTCCTTCCATTTATCGATTGCTGGAATAATTTTGTTGGTCCAAAGTCCTGTTCGCTTACTTAAGTAACTTACTCCCAGTAAGTTCCCATCGCTCTTGCCACTCTCTGTGGATCTTAACAGATGGTCCCATTTTTATTGCCTGACCAGGTACTTTGTTTTGACGTGATTGATAATTGGTTTATTTCGTCGGTGGCATTCTCTGCTCCTGAAGCGTACCTTGCAAGATAATCCGCTCTTTCGTT
The DNA here is from genome assembly GCA_944588485.1 of Phosphuga atrata. NCBI lineage: Eukaryota > Metazoa > Arthropoda > Insecta > Coleoptera > Silphidae > Phosphuga > Phosphuga atrata. Next base: position 55,120,127 of record OX155899.1, read on the forward strand.
TCCTATATGACCCACGTGAGCGTTAACCCAGTGTAGTTGAAGATTAGCCCTTTGTCGGATTTCATGTTTCAGCTGCCATGTCGGAAAGAAGCTCGGCTGGTATTGTCATATATTTTAAGGCATCGAGAGCTGCTCTGCTGTCCAGGAGGATTGCACATTTGAAGGATTGATCTATGCTCCGATCCAATGTACCCAAGTGCTCTGTTGATGGCTAGGAGTTCCGCCTGGAAAATTGAACAGTTCTTCTCTAGTCTCATAATCTAATAAAGTACCTCGATCTCTTCAATATGTACCACAAATGCTGCTCCTACGCCAACTTCAGATTTCGAACCATCAGTATAGAGTGAAACGCTTGGAGTGTTTTTATGAGTTAAATAGTAATCTACTGTTATAAATTCCGTCGGGTGTTTAATGTGGAACATACAGATTTTCTGTTCCATTAGATTTGGAGTCACGTAAATCCCAGTAAGATCGGTACCCCGAGGAGTAAAAGTTTTTCCCGGACCCCGCAGACTTTGTGCAGATAGAGTCGCCATATAGGAGGCCTGGTTCAATAGCTCCGCTATAAATTAGTGCTGTGTTGGCCTTCCCCAACCCCCATTCCTTCCTCGATACGAGCCGCAGTCTTGAGTGGTATTGCTTGGAAGTAGTACAGGCTTGTTTAATGTGTAGTTTGAAGTTGAGACATCTGTCGATAATCATCCCTAAATATCTAATGTGGTCCTGGCGTTTGATTTTGACTCCGCCCAAGCTAAATACTGGTGCTTTCTGTATTGGGGGTGTGCCAAAGCTTAATGCTTCTGTTTTCAAAGCATTGAAATTTAGTTTGCAGTCAGCTGTACAAGATTGCAAAGCGTTCAATGCTTGATTCGCCTTTTGCTTCAGTCCGCATATTGTGTCGCTTGATACTAGTAGCGTAGTATCATCGACATATGCCACTATGTTGGTTGGTACTCTCTGGAAGGTCTATGTCGAAAATAGTTTTGTATAGAATTTTCCAGTACGTGGGACCTGATCTGGAGCCTTTGTTTATGGTTACATTATTTTTGGACTGTAATGTCTGGCTCGGATATTATGGCTCGGCGTTTGTTAAAATAGTCTCGTGCTAGATAAATTAAATTGTTAGGGTATTTGTTGATGATAAGTCTTTGTATTATCAAAGGCTACCAGGCGGTATCAAATGCTGCTGTAACGTCTTGTGCGATTACGCTACAATAATGCTTGCTGGACCTGCGTTCCTTCACGAAACTAGTTACTACTTATTATCCACTGTTCACTGTTACAACAACCTTACGGAATCCAGATTGGTTTGGGCTGAGGAGACCATTTGTATGGAAGTGGTATTCTATTCTGGAGATCAGTAGATAATCTATTATTTTGCCGGCTACAGGGAGTAAACTAATTGACACGACTAGACAGACAAGACTAGACAGATAAGACTAGACAGACATGACTAAACAGACAAGACTAGGCAGACAAGACTAGAGCGACAAGACTCGTCAGACAAGACTAGACAGACAAGACTAGACAGACAAGACTAGGCAGACAAGACTAGACAGACAAGACTAGACAGACAAGACTAGATAGACAAGACTAGACTGACAAGACTAGACAGACAAGACTAGACAGACAAGACTAGACAGACAAGACTAGACAAACAAGACTAGACAGACAAGACTAGACAGACAAGACTAGACAGACAAGACTAGACAGACAAGATTAGACAGACAAGACTAGACAGACAAGACTAGACAGACAAGACTAGACAGACAAGACTAGACAGACAAGACTAGACAGACAAGACTAGACAGACAAGACTAGACAGACAAGACTAGACAGACAAGACTAGACAGACAAGACTAGACAGACAAGACTAGACAGACAAGACTAGACAGACAAGACTAGACAGACAAGACTAGACAGACAAGACTAGACAGACAAGACTAGACAGACAAGACTAGACAGACAAGACTAGACAGACAAGACTAGACAGACAAGACTAGACAGACAAGACTAGACAGACAAGACTAGACAGACAAGACTAGACAGACAAGACTAGACAGACAAGACTAGACAGACAAGACTAGACAGACAAGACTAGACAGACAAGACTAGACAGACAAGACTAGACAGACAAGACTAGACAGACAAGACTAGACAGACAAGACTAGACAGACAAGACTAGACAGACAAGACTAGACAGACAAGACTAGACAGACAAGACTAGACAGACAAGACTAGACAGACAAGACTAGACAGACAAGACTAGACAGACAAGACTAGACAGACAAGACTGGACAGACAAGACTAGACAGACAAGACTGGACAGACAAGACTAGACAGACAAGACTAGACAGACAAGACTAGACAGAAAAGACTAGACAGACAAGACTAGACAGACAAGACTAGACAGACAAGACTAGACAGACAAGACTAGACAGACAAGACTAGACAGACAAGACTAGACAGACAAGACTAGACAGACAAGACTAGACAGACAAGACTAGACAGACAAGACTAGACAGACAAGACTAGACAGACAAGACTAGACAGACAAGACTAGACAGACAAGACTAGACAGACAAGACTAGACAGACAAGACTAGACAGACAAGACTAGACAGACAAGACTAGACAGACAAGACTAGACAGACAAGACTAGACAGACAAGACTAGACAGACAAGACTAGACAGACAAGACTAGACAGACAAGACTAGACAGACAAGACTAGACAGACAAGACTAGACAGACAAGACTACACAGACAAGACTAGACAGACAAGACTAGACAAACAAGACTAGACAGACAAGACTAGACAGACAAGACTAGACAGACAAGACTAGACAGACAAGACTAGACAGACAAGACTAGACAGACAAGACTAGACAGACAAGACTAGACAGACAAGACTAGACAGACAAGACTAGACAGACAAGACTAGACAGACAAGACTAGACAGACAAGACTAGACAGACAAGACTAGACAGACAAGACTAGACAGACAAGACTAGACAGACAAGACTAGACAGACAAGACTAGACAGACAAGACTAGACAGACAAGACTAGACAGACAAGACTAGACAGACAAGACTAGACAGACAAGACTAGACAGACAAGACTAGACAGACAAGACTAGACAGACAAGACTAGACAGACAAGACTAGACAGACAAGACTAGACAGACAAGACTAGACAGACAAGACTAGACAGACAAGACTAGACAGACAAGACTAGACAGACAAGACTAGACAGACAAGACTAGACAGACAAGACTAGACAGACAAGACTAGACAGACAAGACTAGACAGACAAGACTAGACAGACAAGACTAGACAGACAAGACTAGACAGACAAGACTAGACAGACAAGACTAGACAGACAAGACTAGACAGACAAGACTAGACAGACAAGACTAGACAGACAAGACTAGACAGACAAGACTAGACAGACAAGACTAGACAGACAAGACTAGACAGACAAGACTAGACAGACAAGACTAGACAGACAAGACTAGACAGACAAGACTAGACAGACAAGACTAGACAGACAAGACTAGACAGACAAGACTAGACAGACAAGACTAGACAGACAAGACTAGACAGACAAGACTAGACAGACAAGACTAGACAGACAAGACTAGACAGACAAGACTAGACAGACAAGACTAGACAGACAAGACTAGACAGACAAGACTAGACAGACAAGACTAGACAGACAAGACTAGACAGACAAGACTAGACAGACAAGACTAGACAGACAAGACTAGACAGACAAGACTAGACAGACAAGACTAGACAGACAAGACTAGACAGACAAGACTAGACAGACAAGACTAGACAGACAAGACTAGACAGACAAGACTAGACAGACAAGACTAGACAGACAAGACTAGACAGACAAGACTAGACAGACAAGACTAGACAGACAAGACTAGACAGACAAGACTAGACAGACAAGACTAGACAGACAAGACTAGACAGACAAGACTAGACAGACAAGACTAGACAGACAAGACTAGACAGACAAGACTAGACAGACAAGACTAGACAGACAAGACTAGACAGACAAGACTAGACAGACAAGACTAGACAGACAAGACTAGACAGACAAGACTAGACAGACAAGACTAGACAGACAAGACTAGACAGACAAGACTAGACAGACAAGACTAGACAGACAAGACTAGACAGACAAGACTAGACAGACAAGACTAGACAGACAAGACTAGACAGACAAGACTAGACAGACAAGACTAGACAGACAAGACTAGACAGACAAGACTAGACAGACAAGACTAGACAGACAAGACTAGACAGACAAGACTAGACAGACAAGACTAGACAGACAAGACTAGACAGACAAGACTAGACAGACAAGACTAGACAGACAAGACTAGACAGACAAGACTAGACAGACAAGACTAGACAGACAAGACTAGACAGACAAGACTAGACAGACAAGACTAGACAGACAAGACTAGACAGACAAGACTAGACAGACAAGACTAGACAGACAAGACTAGACAGACAAGACTAGACAGACAAGACTAGACAGACAAGACTAGACAGACAAGACTAGACAGACAAGACTAGACAGACAAGACTAGACAGACAAGACTAGACAGACAAGACTAGACAGACAAGACTAGACAGACAAGACTAGACAGACAAGACTAGACAGACAAGACTAGACAGACAAGACTAGACAGACAAGACTAGACAGACAAGACTAGACAGACAAGACTAGACAGACAAGACTAGACAGACAAGACTAGACAGACAAGACTAGACAGACAAGACTAGACAGACAAGACTAGACAGACAAGACTAGACAGACAAGACTAGACAGACAAGACTAGACAGACAAGACTAGACAGACAAGACTAGACAGACAAGACTAGACAGACAAGACTAGACAGACAAGACTAGACAGACAAGACTAGACAGACAAGACTAGACAGACAAGACTAGACAGACAAGACTAGACAGACAAGACTAGACAGACAAGACTAGACAGACAAGACTAGACAGACAAGACTAGACAGACAAGACTAGACAGACAAGACTAGACAGACAAGACTAGACAGACAAGACTAGACAGACAAGACTAGACAGACAAGACTAGACAGACAAGACTAGACAGACAAGACTAGACAGACAAGACTAGACAGACAAGACTAGACAGACAAGACTAGACAGACAAGACTAGACAGACAAGACTAGACAGACAAGACTAGACAGACAAGACTAGACAGACAAGACTAGACAGACAAGACTAGACAGACAAGACTAGACAGACAAGACTAGACAGACAAGACTAGACAGACAAGACTAGACAGACAAGACTAGACAGACAAGACTAGACAGACAAGACTAGACAGACAAGACTAGACAGACAAGACTAGACAGACAAGACTAGACAGACAAGACTAGACAGACAAGACTAGACAGACAAGACTAGACAGACAAGACTAGACAGACAAGACTAGACAGACAAGACTAGACAGACAAGACTAGACAGACAAGACTAGACAGACAAGACTAGACAGACAAGACTAGACAGACAAGACTAGACAGACAAGACTAGACAGACAAGACTAGACAGACAAGACTAGACAGACAAGACTAGACAGACAAGACTAGACAGACAAGACTAGACAGACAAGACTAGACAGACAAGACTAGACAGACAAGACTAGACAGACAAGACTAGACAGACAAGACTAGACAGACAAGACTAGACAGACAAGACTAGACAGACAAGACTAGACAGACAAGACTAGACAGACAAGACTAGACAGACAAGACTAGACAGACAAGACTAGACAGACAAGACTAGACAGACAAGACTAGACAGACAAGACTAGACAGACAAGACTAGACAGACAAGACTAGACAGACAAGACTAGACAGACAAGACTAGACAGACAAGACTAGACAGACAAGACTAGACAGACAAGACTAGACAGACAAGACTAGACAGACAAGACTAGACAGACAAGACTAGACAGACAAGACTAGACAGACAAGACTAGACAGACAAGACTAGACAGACAAGACTAGACAGACAAGACTAGACAGACAAGACTAGACAGACAAGACTAGACAGACAAGACTAGACAGACAAGACTAGACAGACAAGACTAGACAGACAAGACTAGACAGACAAGACTAGACAGACAAGACTAGACAGACAAGACTAGACAGACAAGACTAGACAGACAAGACTAGACAGACAAGACTAGACAGACAAGACTAGACAGACAAGACTAGACAGACAAGACTAGACAGACAAGACTAGACAGACAAGACTAGACAGACAAGACTAGACAGACAAGACTAGACAGACAAGACTAGACAGACAAGACTAGACAGACAAGACTAGACAGACAAGACTAGACAGACAAGACTAGACAGACAAGACTAGACAGACAAGACTAGACAGACAAGACTAGACAGACAAGACTAGACAGACAAGACTAGACAGACAAGACTAGACAGACAAGACTAGACAGACAAGACTAGACAGACAAGACTAGACAGACAAGACTAGACAGACAAGACTAGACAGACAAGACTAGACAGACAAGACTAGACAGACAAGACTAGACAGACAAGACTAGACAGACAAGACTAGACAGACAAGACTAGACAGACAAGACTAGACAGACAAGACTAGACAGACAAGACTAGACAGACAAGACTAGACAGACAAGACTAGACAGACAAGACTAGACAGACAAGACTAGACAGACAAGACTAGACAGACAAGACTAGACAGACAAGACTAGACAGACAAGACTAGACAGACAAGACTAGACAGACAAGACTAGACAGACAAGACTAGACAGACAAGACTAGACAGACAAGACTAGACAGACAAGACTAGACAGACAAGACTAGACAGACAAGACTAGACAGACAAGACTAGACAGACAAGACTAGACAGACAAGACTAGACAGACAAGACTAGACAGACAAGACTAGACAGACAAGACTAGACAGACAAGACTAGACAGACAAGACTAGACAGACAAGACTAGACAGACAAGACTAGACAGACAAGACTAGACAGACAAGACTAGACAGACAAGACTAGACAGACAAGACTAGACAGACAAGACTAGACAGACAAGACTAGACAGACAAGACTAGACAGACAAGACTAGACAGACAAGACTAGACAGACAAGACTAGACAGACTAGACAGACAAGACTAGACAGACAAGACTAGACAGACAAGACTAGACAGACAAGACTAGACAGACCAGACTAGACAGACAACACTAGACATACAAGACTAGACAGACAAGACTAGACAGAAAAGACTAGACAGACAAGACTAGACAGACAAGAATAGACAGACAAGACTAGACAGACAAGACTAGACAGACTAGAATAGACAGACAAGACTAGATGAACTAGACTAGACATACAAGACTATATAAACAAGACTAGACAGACAAGACTAGACAGACAAGACTAGACAGACAAGACTAGACAGACAAGACTAGACAGACAAGACTAGACAGACAAGACTAGACAGACAAGACTTGACAGACAAGACTAGACAGACCAGACTAGACAGACAACACTAGACATACAAGACTAGACAGACAAGACTAGACAGACAAGACTAGACAGACAAGACTAGACAGACAAGACTAGACAGACAAGACTAGACAGACAAGACTAGACAGACAAGACTAGACAGACAAGACTAGACAGACAAGACTAGACAGACAAGACTAGACAGACAAGACTAGACAGACAAGACTAGACAGACTAGAATAGACAGACAAGACTAGATGAACTAGACTAGACATACAAGACTAGATAAACAAGACTAGACAGACAAGACTAGACCGACAAAAGTGTCTTGTCTAGTTTTATTGTAAACAGGGCGAACTGAACCTCGCCCGACGGATATTGTATATTTTTGATGATATTGTCGTAGAAACAATATATTGTCAAGAAACTTACACACTGAATGCTTTATTTCGCGCGTTGATTCATTTCCCTTTGAGTCTCCCAAAAACTGGCTCCGGCGTGTTCGCTAGATGCTAATAAACCATCTTGAATATATATCGGCGTAATTTCTACATTCATTTCCGGCGATAAATTTCAAAAACGCCTCGATCAATGTGCCCTCTCAGCCGCCCCAGTTTTTGGTTCCTTCAGTTCCGTTTCTAAATAACGAGGAACTTTTCGCTTTGCTTCTTCTTATTCGATTGTGTGTGTGTGTGTGTGTTCTTTCGACGCGCGGATTACGTAAGGCCCCTTTTTTCTCTCCGGCGAAGCGCGCGCGACTTTTATCGCCCTCGCCAAATAAAACTTTTCTGTATTTGTAAAGCTAAATAATATATATGAAAGAATCTGGGTTAAGAATAACAACAAGGGTGCGAAGAAAAGTTTAAAAGTTTCTGGATAAAGTTTTGTTCGGGGAAAATCAGCGGGATGGAATTGTCTATTAGGTGTTGATGTTGTGAAGATTGTATGGAATGGAAATTTTGTTTATAGATAGCAATAAAAATACGAATTAGAAATTGCGTTTTTTATAAATTTGCAAGCCAGATTTAATGTTTAATGCCTCTCAATTCAGTTATATCACGATGCAACAGCGTTTCGGATGTATAGCTAAATAAATATGTGCAGTTTATGGAGCGTTTGCCGCCATCAATCACCGTCCACAATGCATGTATCAGCGGATATCAAGGTAATCAGTATTAATAGTAACTTCCACCCCCGTGCCTATTACCCATATCTGTATACAGAACGCGTTTATCATCCCCGTCGCCTCCAATACACAAAACACCCGAAATTTCAATGACAAATTGGAGCAAGGTATACTAAACACTTCATCAATTCCAAAGCTTAATTACGATTTTAAAATACTGCCGTCGTCTCATCCTCAATCGCAGCAACGAACGTAATTACGCGGCCGACGTTTCCCGGAAAATTTGCAACGGTTCAATGGACGGCACAGTTTATTCTTGCAATGAAAAATGGAGACATAAATCAGAAAGGATGCTGACTCTTCGAGTTTCTATTTATTTATCTCTTGTTTCGAGTATATCTTTTTTTATCGGTGCATTGATTCGGATTGGTGATTGCTTCCCAGCGGATGGACGACCGTTAAACATGACGTGTGTAGCAAGTCCGGCGATAATTAGGAAGCGATCTATAAGCAGGAGAGATTACGATCGTATAACGGTGAAAGCGTCGGAGGATCGTGCCTGGGACCCAGGACTAATCCTCGCCGCCATGTATACCAATTATGGACGGCCTTCTGATCATGCATTCCGCCATTTAGCGCCACTAAATCATTTACTGCTAATGTTGTACACTTAGGCGGCCGGGTTAAACACACTATATTGTACGACCCCTAATAATTCAAACCCTGCTACATGCCCCCGCGACAGACAGCATCTAATTAATATATTTATTAACTCGGAGAATGGCCAAATTCCAATACAACTTAATTTACGATTTAGAATTCAACTCAATTTATTATCAATTAGTTTCGCAATTAACTTAATTATACAATAAACGTTATTTTAGAACTACAAACACATTTCAACTATAAATCGCAATTCAAACGCAATTCAATAAAACCATTATAAAACTGGATGAAAAACTAGTTTCATTTTAAGCTAAATTATTCTTTTTTCAACGATCTGCGACTTATGCGAACTAAAATATAATTTTTTGCTTTGCTTTTCGCGACTACCTTCGGAAAACCTTCGGAACTAATTAATCGCGTAATTCGAGGACTTACTGTATGATCTTAAAACAGATAAAATTGTAAAGAAAGTTATAATTACAGTAATCAAAATCTTCACCCATGTCTTTAACTAATTTCTAACGGCCCTTAATTCAACTAAATCCCGATTAGAATCTTCTCCGTTGGCCCTTCTGTTTTTTTCTTCCTTCATTTCCTTTTTTGCCCTCCATCCTACTCTTATCGTTTCCTGTTTACATACGGTTCCGGCGTGGGTCGTGCGCGCTCCGTGGTAACTCGTTGTCGCCACCGCCTCCGCCTCCGAGAGCCCCTCTCGCAGACATTCCGTTTAATTTATTACCGTATAGTCTGCGGACCGGCCGAACCAACGTCTCAGATTACTGCCGGCGTCTGCCAACTGCGACCCCGACGCCGCGCCGATTAATAATGCCGGATACGTACGTATTTATCAAAACGGAACAGAGGAACAAATAAATATAGAAAATAGTAAAAATATCTGGAATGGAAATAAATTGGGGGGTAATTGAAAAGAGGCGTTTTAATAATACTTGGGTTAATTGGAAGGAAAACAAAAAACTTTTAAAAAAGTAGTTTTATAAGGGTATTGAAAAGGCGGAAGGCGTCTAGGGTTCTTGAATAAATTATTTATAAGAAATTTGACAAATTAAAGGGGTAATTGCAATTACGTTCGTGAATGGAGTAAGTTTTTGGATTAATTGGTGATTTTAGAAAGTTGTGGACCTTAGGATCATATAGATTAGATATAGACTAGATCATTTTCGATGACCAACGTGCGACCGACCAAACACAGTACAATAATCCTTCAGGCTCCCAGATTATGAAATCAGAAGTGGAAAGAGATGGACAAAGCGCCAGGCCCGGATAACATACAAGGTGAATTTCTAAAACGACGTGCAAAACAAGTATTCACTTCCTCGACGTGAGAATCTTTCAGGTCTCCAGATTTTGAAATCAGAAGTGGAAAGAGCGACAGAGCGCCATTCCCGGATAACATACAAGGAAAATTCCTTAAACAAACAAGTAGTCAAACAAGTAGTCACTTCCTCGACATTATGACAAATCTTTTCAATGACATCTCCAACGCCTAGCTACAATCAACCTTCATAGCCATCCTTTAAATAACTAATGCGAAACATTGCGAGCAGCACCGCCTAATAAGTCTCATTAACTTCATAGCAAAAGTGTTCATAAAAATCATCCACAAAAGAATATACTCCAAATGCGACATGAACATCTAAGAATCACAATTCGGTTTTCGCAGTGCACTAGGCGCTAGATGAGCGATCTTCATCCTACAGGTTCTCACCTACCGATGCAGAGACATGAACAAAGAAGTACACCTATGCTTTATAGACTTTTCCAAGGCGTTGGACAAACTCATGGAAGTGCTCAGAAAAACTGGCATTGATGACAAAGACATTCAGCATACAATCAACATTTATAGCCATCCTCAAAATAACTAATGCGAAACATTGCGAGCGGCACCGCCTAATAAGTCTCATTAACCATATAGCAAATGTGTTTATCAAAATCATCCACTAAATGCCACATTAATATCTCAGAATCACAATTCGGTTTTCGTAGTGCACTAGGCACTAGAGAAGCGATCAAAAATTTGTCACCGTATGACAACAATAATCAGTCTTTAAGGTTTTAATTTCTAATCAGCCTTGACGTGTAATAAACAATTAACGCAATTAACAGAAACAATAAAAATTCATTCCAAAATCAACAGAAAAAACTAAAAGGAAACATTTCTTCAATTAAAAATTTAGCTTAGGGATCAATCTGATTCGAAATTGTGGCAAACATAGTGGTGCATTGAATCCACTTTTCTCCGGATCTGCTCTCTGAATATGGTGTCAAACAAACAATACAGTAGCATTTTTCCTCTTCTGATAACATTTCTTGCTGTGTATCACTTTTTTTTCCTTTTGAAGTATTTTGTTTGCCTTTTCTTCCTTCGAATTTTTTCTTAACTTGTTTAGCTTTGGTACGTTTCATTCTTGTTTCATGTTCTTTTCCTATCTCTTCTATCTCTGATGTATCAGCATAAATTGTAGACTTTCTCGTTTTACGGCCTTTATTAGATTTCCTCGGGGGAGCTTTGGATAATGGCCGTACTGCTTCTGGTGTAAATACAGTAGGATCATTAGAAATTGCTTGTGCACTTGTAGACGGTCTCGGTGAAGTTTCCGGATTTATTATGCTGCTGTGACGTCCATTTGGTGCATCCAAAGTTTCTCGTCGTTCATCAACGTTTTCTTGCTCAATTTTTGGAACTGGTGAGTTATTGATAGCCTGTTGTTGAATCGCTGTCTCTAAAGTTGCCTCTTCTTGTAGTTCTTCAGTTAAAATAGAAGGCGATAATCGCGGCGTTTCATCATCAGATGGATTTACATTCAATGTAGAAACAAATGCAGAATCAGTTGTATTTTTAAAGTTAGGTCTATCCGTTACCTCAGTTGTATCTTCTACATTCGGTCTATCCGTCACAAATGCAGGAGCAAAATCAAGCTCAGTAAACAGATGCCGGTTATATGGGTAAATTCCCGTTTTGCGAAAGCCGGATTGAATGTTGGATGATGACAGAGCAAGGGGCATAGCAGACGCTACAATCCCCGGAATGTCATAAATTGACATTGTTTTTCCTGGATTCACGCATCGCAGCTCGAATTTACAGCCTTCTTTAAAGGACCATATGCAGATCGATCAAGTGGCTGGAGTTTGTGTGAGCAATGGGGAGGGAAAGACAGTAAAATAATGTCGTTGTTCTTACAAAAGTCCAGTGCATTAATATCATGTGTGAGGAATGGTTATCAAGAACGAGTAACACTTTATGCGACGGAGATACATTTGTATGTTTCTTGAAGTATTCCAGGAAATGCATGTATGATTCATCCTGCATCCAACCAGAAGGGTTTGCTGTTCCAGCAGACCCTATGGGCCAATCCCTAACAAAGTTGGGTTGGAAGTTACTGAACCTACTTGACGAGCGCCATCAGGTTTTTCCACTGTTGTTATGCCTGTTTCATCGGTATTATATATGTTTTGGGGCTCAAACTTATGCCGGTCCATGGCAATGGTCAAATTGTCATAAAAACCATCAACGTTAGTTTTATTAAAGCTAGTCGCCCTTGACAGACTTGTAGCTTGCGCTAGTACGGGTTCAGGGTTTCTTCTCATAAACATCCGAAATCATTCATCACCAGCCATCTGGTTTGTTCCCAAGTTTTAGGTGGTGATAAATCATACTTAATGGTAAGTTCGTACGCCAATTATCTCACCTCCTTCTTAGACAGTCCAAAATATATATATCAGCACAACGAATCAAATATTTTGTTAATTCTCGCACTTGCTCTTCATTAAAAACTGGGTTGTGCGCTCTATACTCCATAACTTCACCATCCTCGCCAGACGTATCTCGCTTTCTTATATATCTCAGGAGGGAACAGTGGTTTATTCTATGCTTGTCCGCTGCTTTTCGTAGTGAATTTCCAACTCTTACTTCTTCATATGCATCTTTGTAACTCGACATGCTAATCTGCCCTCTGGAAGTCTTTTTTACGCGAACTCTCGGCATCTAGAAAACGAGAAAAAATTATATATTTATTGTTTCAACCCTACCCATAAAAATTGTTTCAACCGTCTACAACCCCACCTTTGGTAAAAGACAGTTTGTAGTAATGTTAGTAATGATAACAGATGAAAACTAGTTATTATTCCGTAATCGACAAGCTTCATAAAAATCACAAACTCACACTCAATCCTTTGATTAAAATATAATGCACAATATTAGCTTAAATCAACGAAGAAAAATACTTACTTTTGGGTACCAAAATACAATATGGTATTCTGTAAACAACAACACTGTGCGGGGAGCGACGCAATACTGAGATTCGTGTTCGGACCTGTCGGCCGCTTCGTTCTTTCATTGCACTCCTCGCTCCCCGAGTAGCCATTCTCGAGATATTTGTTTTGTTTCAACCGTCCTTTGTTTTAACCGTACCCAGTCTACCCTACTCAGAAAAATTGGCATTGATGACAAAGACATTCAACAAACAATCAATAACTAATGCGAGACATTGTGATTCGAGTAGCACCGCCTAATACGTATCATTAAATACATAGGAAAAGTGTTCATCAAAATCATCCACAGACGAATATACACCAAATGGGACATGAACATCTCATGTTAACAATTCGGTTTTCGCAGTGCACTAGGCACTAGAGAAGCGATCTTCATCATACAGGTTCTCATCCAGCGATGCAGATACGTGCACAAAGAAGTACTCATATGCTTTATAGACTTTTCCATGGCGTTTGACAAACTCAAGGAAGCGCTCAGAAAAACTGGCATTTATGACAATGACATTCCCATAATAGCGACGATATACTGGAATGAAACCGCCAGACTGGAATGAAACAAGAAGTACGACAAGGTTGTATCATATCGCCTCTCGTGTTTAACTTGTGTTCCGAACAAACCTTTGAGGAAGCGCTGGAGAAAGCATTGAAAGGAAGAAAACTAAACAGCTAGATAATTGATTTCGCAAACGAGAATGAAGAACTACATTATGCATTACATCCAGGCAGCTATCGAGAAGTACGGACTCAAATTAAATGCATCAAAAACCAAATGTATGCCCATAAGCAATAGAAACCAGCCGCAGACACAGTTAACGTAAATAACCAAACCATAGAACATGTGGAAACTTATACATACCTTGGCACAATAGTTGATTATAATTGGGATCACTGAAGAGAAATACGTTGAGGAACAGAAAAAGCTAGAGCCCTATTCAACAACGCACAGTGCTTTGAAATCCCAAAAAGCTGGCCAAAATATGAAGGAACCGTCCAAATATCGTGATTTTTGGTCTCCTTGCATTTTTGAGGTCGCTGATCACGAAACTGAATTCAAAATTTCGAAATTCAAAATGGCGGACGCAATATGGCGGATAATTTTTCGAAAAAAGCATTCAATTTTGTTGAAAGTCGAGATTTAGCGGCTGTAAATGTCACCGATCACGAAAGTGAATTCTAAATTCAAAATGGCGGCCAATTGAAGGCGGATAATTTTACGAAAAAAGCATTCAATTTTGTCGAAACTCGGGATTTAGGGGTTTTGAGGTCACTGACAACGAAATTAAAATTATTTTTTTGGGAAAATTTCGAGGAAAACACTTTTGGCCACCTTTTTGGGATTTCCGACCACTGTGCAACGTGAAAAATGCACAGACATGCTAGACACCTTTACAACTAATGGCACGGCTGGATACATCCTACCAGTTCTGCTTTATGGAGTCGAAGCATGGACCACATCAGAATATACAATGAAAAGGCTGGAGGCTTTTGAAGATTTTGACATACCGCCGGAAACCATGGACCGATCATAAAACGAACCTTATCATAAAATGACCTCCTCATACAAAGAATGGGTAAAGAGGTAGAAGTCGTGCGAAAACTTGAATACCTGTGATACGTCATCAGGCACGATAAGTACTGCCTATTAGAATTTATAATCCACGGCAAAATAGACAGCGAGAGAGGAACAGGAAGAAGACGACAGTATTGTATGCACAACCTTCCTCAATGGATTGGAATATCATCTATAGAATTATTATTCAGATCTGCAATAAATAAAATGAAGGTTGCAATATTATTTTTTTTTGTGTGGGGGTCGTCTGGCTGCAAGCAAGGTTGCAATGTTAATAACAATTGAAGAGAAAGATCATTAATGATTGTCTAAGCTTTAATAACAAATAAAGAAACTTTAAATCGTATATTTAGTCACTCAAACGACTTTCTTAACCTTTTGCAAATCAATTATTAATAGGAAATAATAAATTCTATGTTTTCTGTGCAATCTAATTTATTATTTTGTATCCACTATCTGTGTGTATAATTAACGTTTGTTTTCGAGAAACTTTTTAATAGCTTTGTGGAAATAATTTCTGCTGTAGAAAAAGTTAATTTTGTTTTTTATTTTACAATAATTTGTAATTTTCTCTTTCCCCGGAGGCACGGTTTAAGCGCACATTGCAAACTTACAAGAATAAAGTATACATAGAGATGAAATTAATGTCACAGACGGACAAATAGATTAAAATACAGTTTATGTTTTTAAATTGCTTCGCTGCGAGGGGAAAACGTATTCTCAGTGACTTTTTTCGCTTGTAATCTTATTATTATAGTCTGTCGGGCCGGCTGTGTTCCGTGGTTTTAGCGAATTGGTAGCAGTTGATATTTATCCGGGCGGTGATTTTTCAACGCGAGCCTATTACCGAGAGCGCCGGTCGCTGGCATTAATACAGCTTAGATCTGAAGCTCCGGAGCGAGGGCGCGCAGCAACCCGGAGCCTCGGAGAACACTGTTACAAAGTACGAATGTAATCTTCGTAGATAATATTATTAAGTTGTATTTATCACGGGCTTTGACCCCTTCAACCACCCAGCAACAAACCACCCAGTCAACATTCAAGATTTTAATCCTTAAAAATTACTATCTACATTTTTTATAATATACATCCTATAGTCCAGCTAAGGATGTGACTATAGGATGTATATTATAAAAAATAAGGATGTGTTAATGTTTGTATTAACAATCCTTTAAAAAACTTCTTTATTCATGACTTGGCAGTAATTCAGATCTTTTTTCAGTCGGAATTGACCATGACTGAACAAAACTAGACTAGACAGACAAGATTAGACAGACAAGTCAACATAGACAAGACTAGACAGATATTCTATTATTAATGGCTGAGTGGGTCAAATCTATCCCAGTATCAGAAAACTACCTTGTATGTGCAAAAATAAGGATTAAAGTAATTAATTAAACTAAATAAGAGCAAAATAGTTTAAACTGATTTTGATTTTTTTTTTATCAATGTCTGCACTTGTTGGACCTTCAGTTAGGATCCTCAGGGTCCTTAAATAAATAAATTAATAGATAAGCATCATTGATTCAAATTGCATCGTAAAGCAAGAGTTAATGGGGCAATTTTAGCTCCAACAAAATGAAATCTGTTCGATTATTAAAAACATGCAAATCGGGCTCGTACTCGTTAGTTTTTAATTAGATTTTAAATGAATTTTTAATTTTAACGACAATAAAATAAAATTCTTTCCGTAATGAAAACATATTTAGTTTGACCGTGAGTAAATTACACGAGAAAAAAATATTAAATGCAAAAATGTGGTTTCCTTGTGATATATATTTTGATATGGGTTTTTTTCAATCTCGCAGTTTTTCTTTATTCCGGATATTGATGTATATTATATACATTTTTTGCACCCTACTCGAAGCCTTTTTCAAGTATTAAATTTGTGATGTACTGCTTGCCATAAATCCGCGGGGGCCTCGGAGAGTATCGCGATATTTGGCCGGGATTCAAAAAAATAAATAAATAAATTCAGCCATGTGCTCTATGGCAGGGGTGGTGGTGAAATGAGAGGGATGTACGTGAGGTCCCGGTTCCTACACTCTGTACACACGCGCGTGTTCGTTAGTCACGTCGGAATTCATTAGTTAAATGCCTGTTTGGGCCCCTGAACGCGTTCTCTATCCTCGAAGGACCATACATCTCCGGAGGGTTAGTAATATTAATACGTTGGCACGATATCTAGGTGCATTAAGCATTGACGTCTCGACGGAAACGTTAATTAATCAAGACCGATTAGCGCCGGGATTGTAATTCGAGGAAGAACGTCCTTGAGAATTGTCCCCCACAAATATATCGTCTCGAATTGTACGGCCGGGGTTTTCAGTTTGTATTCAAATTTTCTTGTTAAGAAGTGTCTCCTAAACAAGGTATATGGGGTGAAAATATTCAACGACCCCCTAAGATAGCTATAAACAAAACGGCTTGAAAGTCTATATGTAAGTTCAAGGGGATGAAAAACGATTTCGAACATTCCCAGGGAACATTTAAGAACCTGCTTTGAATATGTATAAAAATAAAATCACGATAACATTATACTTTCAAAATAAAATATATGCTGACATAACAAATTTATATTTACCTAATATCATATAATTTTTTATGTACGTGTATATATTATATACACATACATGTTCTGACTTTATGACGTAAGCACCCACTAAGGAAGGATTTTTGGAAATCTCATTTCTAGGATGAGAAGGTAAAAAGGGGAGTCCAAGTTGCTTACTAGGATGTCTGTATCTCAAAAAAAAACAGAAAATATTCCAGATATGAATTTTGGTATGAAGATTCGTTTTTAAAAATAAAGAGACGGGTTTTACTATTTTCCGAAAATCTGATGAAAAGGAGACGTTTGAGATGTAAAAACTAGTATTAAACTTTTTCTTTGAAAATGATGAAATAGGTTTATTAATAATTTCCCAAAATCTAGTTAGTGATTAGGGCCTAGAAGGAATCATATTTACCTACTATTATTAAGAAAAAAAGCTCATTTGCAAATTTGACTGTTGACATTGGAGTAGTTCATTATTACAATTTACAAGGCAAATTGGAAATAAAAACATAATTGGTTTAATGACCTTATATACAATCCTTATATTGTAGGCGATGTATGCAAATAGGGGTATAGGGACTAGTACACTTCCTTGTGGTACACCAATGAAATTATGTTGTATCCTACTCCTAATGCTGTCTTACGTTGTGTGTTTGTGTGGAAGAAAAAATCTAGATAAAGAAGTACAAATAGTGTTGAAAACTGGAATGAATCCTGTATAATGTCCCGTGATTGCGGCAACAATAAGCGAGTGTTGCTGCATATTTCAAAGCTCAAACCGTTGAACCTACGAAACCTTGAAGACTAAGTCTACACACTCGGCCATATTTAATAAGATTTGAAAATTGTTACGAGGGCTAGCTAATATCAAGTTGAAGGATGGATCCGACCCGTTGGCCCGAGAAAATCCACATCAATGTTCTCTCAAAAATTGATCGAATCGCTTTGGAAAAAGTTTTGGGTAAATTATTTCAGGATAACGTTTTGCCAAATCAGAAGAAAAATGTTATTAGGTGTTTGTTCTATGCCAAATTTGGCGTCTTTTGATGTATTATATCGCACACCTAGATCTAAAAAGCAACAACTCAAACAAACACTTTTTTCAGAAAAGGTGAAAAACTGATTACCGTCTCCCTGTACACTGCATGAGTTTTCTGTATTGATCAATACTTTTTCAGTGTAGTTAGAAGAAAAATGTTGAATTGAATTTTTTGGTTTAATTGTATAATGGGGCTGAAAATTAGATTTTTATAGTTATTCCCGTATTGCTTAACAAATGTGTGTATATTTTTTTGTTATTTGAAGTTGAACCTGTATTGGTGAATTTAGTTGGCGCTCTTTTGAGTCCATATAAATTTAAATGTAACAGAATTTTGAATATATTTAAAATAATCGAACTCATAGAGTGGTCTGAGACCAACAGTAGGAGTACATTGGCTAATGAATTAGCAAGAAAACACTGAATTAAATAGAAATACACTGAATATATAATTAAAACAAAAATAATAAAGCAGTCAATTATCATTATCGCCCAAAACGTCTTTATAATAAACATTATAATAAGATTTTGGAATGACGTTCTTATCAATCAATTCTTTTATGTCCTTCTTTTTTTGCATCGGACAATGCAATTTTCTCAGTGTATGTATGTGTTAATCCAATTGAAAGTAACGACGGATGTATGGTAGATCTGGATCCACTTACGCGGAGAATCCTCTTTCGCACACACACATTCCTATACGTTTTCTCTGTAAATGATGTATAGAAAAACGCTTCAGGGCGTTCTGTTTCAACCCTAAGAACCTTAATGTCATGCCACTTGACTTGATTTCTCTCCTCGTCTATATTGAAATTTGTGCCCCACAATTCTTGCAAAGCTTTGACGTCATAAAACTTGTCATACGTCATTTCTACAACCTTGTAAGGTTTTCCCGTCTTTTTTGCTGTACCAATCAAAGTTTTTTTTTTGCTCTGGTATATAGATTGGACCCAACTGCAAGTATCTTTTAATTTGTTTCTCTATGACACTATAAACGTTATATCCTTCATTTTGTGAGTGTCCACGTATTAGAAACTTGTGAGTAATAGACTTGACTCTCAACTTGTTGACAGCATAGGCATAGGCAGACAACAGAAACTTATTTTTTTGTTGAACGCCACAATTGTCCGAGTAGAAAATTATATCAATTTCTTTATTAGGATTTTGGTCTACTCGAGCTTTAACGTAGTCGAGTATGCAGCTGCCAATTTCAGCAGC
This sequence comes from Phosphuga atrata, assembly GCA_944588485.1. Lineage (NCBI taxonomy): Eukaryota > Metazoa > Arthropoda > Insecta > Coleoptera > Silphidae > Phosphuga > Phosphuga atrata. The sequence continues at coordinate 55,140,144 of OX155899.1, forward strand.
TGTCTTTCCTTCGGTTTCATCCCAAAAGTAGCACACAAATTCTTTTGTCCTTAAATCGCTGATAGTAAAATTGAGGCAGTTGATCCTGGATTTATAAAAGAATAGGGATATTTGTCCCTTTGGAATTGCAATACTGCCTGCAAGTCGTAAACTGCTACGATAGTACCTTCGGTCCTATATTTGTCGTTTTCCTTTTCAGTTCTTGAGAGAGCTTTTTCTTTCAGATGCTGTTCATATTCTTGGTTTATCTTGCGTTTTTCTTCTACGTCTGAGTTCTTGTACCGTTCGCACAGATCACATTGATCTTTTTTCGGTACGAAAAACAAAATATTGAATTCGGTGTTGAATATCCTGTTGAATGTGGAAGACGTGGCAAAAGCTAAACCATCCTTTTCACGAAGTTCTTTATAATCTCTGTAGATATCGGCCTCTGTAGATATCGGATATTCGATTTATCATTTGAAATAAATTCTCTTGTCGTTTGAGTTCTCAAGTAGTGAGATTGAATTCTTGGAATAGAATTTATAAAATCTATAACACTCTGTTTAATTTGTGGATTAATAGTTGGTTGATGGCCGTGTATTCCTTTCAAATCAGCTTGTATGACTCCTGATTCCGAGTTTTTGGAAAGTGCCGTTTGTATAGTTTTATAACTCAAGTCAAGAGTGGTTTTAAAAAACGGTTTGCATACCCTAATTTTGGATCCATCAACTTCAAAATAAATGGCGGTGTTAAGAGCTCTAAAATCTTGTGCGCTTGAGTATCGATATTTAGGCTTTATTGTTTGCGTGTTGCACTGTAAAATCTCCACGGGGGGGTTTAACTTTTCTCTCTGACAGTTGTATCTACGATTTCGACAAAGACTGGTAGGCTTTACCAGAATTTCTCAGCACCTTTGCAACTTTCGATTTCCTCATCGTTGTTTTTCGTACTCTCTTTTTAACATTTTTTTCTTCTATCGCGAGGTCTTGGCCATTAATTTCAACAACCATCGCGTTTTGAGGGTCAAGTTTTTCATGTGCACTGTTATCTTCGGTATCCGACGAGCTACTAGAACTTGATCAGCTGCTAGTGCTAGTGTTGGACGAGGACAACGATGAACTAACTAACGATGTGTCTAACTTTTATGAATCAACCGAAAATTGGGATCCTCATCTGAGTCGTCAATCTCACTTTCGTCACTACGGATCGGTGAAATGTAATAGAGTTTTGATCACCTAATGAGATGTTGAGGTCATCTTCTAGCTGTGGCCTGTTTACTATTACCGTCTCCTTTTGAGTTATGTGTGCAAACTCCTGTTCTAAAGGGCTAGTATCTGGTTGTACATTTTCATATTGAGTCAGTAAGCTAGTGCTGATGTTTTCTTTGTCTCTTTCTTTAATCATAATTACTGAAAACCGTCCACGATTCATTCTTTTTCTGAAATATAAAATGGAAAATTCAATAAACCATCTACACAGCTCTAACTCAAAAACTGTTCAGTAAAAGCATAACAAACTGTGTATTTACTAGGATGAAAATTATATATAATTAAGATGAAAAGACTCCAATCGCCACTAACAAAAAAGTTCAATTTCATTTGTTTTTTAAAGAAATATAAGAGTTTAAAAAATGACTCAACAAAACAGACCCTACTACAAATTAAAAAAAATTTCAACATTACGGTAACAATTCTAAATAAAAACAAAAACTTTACTCACCTTACTATCAACACTGTAGCTTTAATCAACAATCTAGCTTTAATTTACTCGGCACTAACCAGCAAAACGGCGACAACTCGAAAATATGAACTACAATTTCCTGGTTTAACTCAACAGCACGAAATTAACTCAAAATAACTCTAATTTGTTTAAGACGGACACGTGCGTTCCGCTTGTAATACTGACTGCAATTAACGATGTCCCTTTTTTGGTGGTGAGGAGCGGGACTCGCTCGTTCAACAAGCGTCATGTAGCGTTGATTATTGGAATTATTTTTAAATCTGTTTTATTGGCGGATAGGTAGTGAGTTAAGGAATTCGATGGTATGCATAACTCAAAAATCACAATTTTTTAGTTAGCTCTCTTTAGATCTAGGTGTGCGATATGGCAATATTCATGGCATGTCAAAATTCGCGAATTCGAAGAAGGGTAAGCTTTAAAAAATCTCAATTTTTGACACCTCTCCAATTTTTACAAGTTATATATCAAAACACGCAGAATTTTACATAGATTAAGAAAATATAAATCATTATGCAATTTAGCTTACAATAAGTCAGGAAATAATAAAAAAATAACAATTTTTAACGATCTTAAAAATACCTTGTAATATTTACGGCGATATCTTCAGAAGGAATAACAGTAGCGCAGTTAGTTTTAGATTTTCTGGAAGCTTGAAAAAATCTAAAAATTTTGTAGTATGATTTATAAATATCGTTTCAAACAACTAGACTAGGTAGACTGTTTAAAAACGGCGTCGAAAATTAGAAAATTTGTCTGCTACTACCAATAACTTGGAGGTGGAAAATGCCCTCTGGTTATTTTTTGCAGCCTCACTAAGGTATTTGACTGTGTCTCACTGCAAGCTACTAGGAAAACTTTATTCATATGGAGTACGAGGAAAAGCTGGGAGATGGTTTCAATCGTACCTTCATAGTATGCGTAATCGTTAATTATAACAAAATTTAATTTTATTTGATTTTTTAATTTTATTTTAATTTAATTCAAATTAAAGGATATTACTCCAGTAACATAGGACCCCCTATACCTTCATAGTAGAAAGCAATATGTAAGGGTTTGGAATAGTAGATCCAACATACTGTCAACTTTCATTGGTGTGTACTACCACAGGGGAGTGTACTAGGCCCTATACTATTTTCACTGTATACATCTGATTTAATTAGATTTATTGGAGAAGATCGGATCACACTATTATCCGACGATTCTAGTGTTCTCATATATAAAGCATCGATGGAACAATTACGGTTTGAAGCAAGTGAGGTAATATCGAATTTACACAAATGGATTTCGGTCAACATCCTATGCTTTAACTGTGATAAAACGAAGTATCTACATTAGATTCCAAACCAACAGAGGATATTAATTTAGGAAACAGCATTCAGAGAACAGGATGTCTAAAATTCCTAGGTTTGTTTTTGGAAGAGCAACTCACCTGGAATATCATGGCAGATTACCTTATTGAATGGACTGTATTTAACGAAAAATTAATTTGGTGGTTGAATCAAATCGGGATGGTCTCGTCACTTACCTTTGGGTCGCTCGCGTCTGGGCACCGTAGTGGAACGTCCTACCGTCGCCTATTTAAAGGGAGGAAAATGGGGAAACAATAACTATCGGGATATAGATGGAGGGATACCTTTAAATTCTGTCGCTCCAGACGGAAAAGCCGCTGCGGCCTTTTGGACCGTGATCGCACCACCCTTGTAGATTTAACTTGACATTTATAAATTTGTAATACGTGCACAATGTCGGTCGACGCTGTTCGCCCTTTTATTTGCGTGGTCTCATCATACTCTAATTGTTGTGAGCTCGACCAACGCTCAACGCTCAAATCATCCTCTAATTGTGGTGAGCTTGACGAACGCTCCAATCATAGTGCCGGAAATATAAATTCGCGACGTGATTCATAAATAATCGCGAGATTTCGGCAAAGGTCGACACACCTGTCCCCTTCTTTTGGTAGATGCCGAAATCGATTCAAATTTTGATGGAAAACATGGATTTATTAAAATTGGCGCGAACACTTATAAAAAAAAAAAATATGTAAGGACATTATCATGTAAGGACATCTCATGTCTCAAAAAGGATTAGACAACTTCTACCCAAATCGGCAATGTTAGACATATATCACGCGGAAATATAATGAGTGTTATCCTATGGGATCCTAATATGGGGAGTTTCCACAAAACTGAAAAGGGTGTTTATGGCCCAGAAAAGGGTGGTAAGAGCAATATCCGGGTAAAAAAAGGCAATCTTCACTCGAACTCGACCAGGTGTAACAAGCTTTGATAGCTAATTGTTTCGAGGGCTGGTTAAAATCAAATTGAAAGGTGGATGCGACCCGTCGGCCCGTGAAGGATGAATCCGATCCCGTGGGCCTCGCACTCCATGATCTAGATCAGTGGTGCGCAAACTTTTTGCGATGTTTAGGTAACGTCAGTGGTTTCGTCCATTTGTAGAGCAAACACAGGAGAGTTTTGTATTAGATTTAACAGAACTGATTCGATATTAAGTACGTGATATGACGGAAATTCGACAGGAAACGGAAACTCTTGATAATGGTATTGTTTTTAAATCGTTACCATATTTTTGTCCATGAATAATTGATGTCATTTTAATTGCTGAAGAAAGAATGAGGGATTCTCAAATTGTATGTGGTTTCAAATTTTTCGCTATTAAATATGAAACTTCTAAGGATGTCCGTAAATCCTTCTCAAGAATTATTGTTGTATATATTTTCAAAAATTCAGTTTGATTTTTCATACTTGCAGCCCGTCGTTTAAAAAAGATTTCAGATTTATTTGCAAATTATTTTGCTTCTTCTTTTAATTTAGCAGGTTCCAAACTTTCATTTGTTAATTTATACGAGCAAATAACACAAGACGGACGGACGTTCTTCCCCATTAACAACGCAAAATGTAAATCCGTATTTAATATACCCTTCTTGATATTTTCTCATTTTTTATTAGATAACGCATTTCATTCAATATATTTTGAAGTAGAAATAGTGCCTAATTCATTGTTGTTTTTTATCCAAAGTTTTTCAAAGTTTATTTGGTTTTTTGTTGGTCCATCATTTACACTTGTATTGTCATTATTTTCATTTTTCAAAATATAATATTTGCTTACACTGAATTGATAAATTTACTGTTTTAACCACACTTACTATGTAAAAATATTATATAACTTATTAGTCACAGTTATATAATTTTAAACATTTAACACGACTCGAGTCTCGACTCGTGTCATTTTCAAGAAGTGTGAACTTGAAAATGATGTTAACCCGTCGAAACTCGAAAATATTTTTTTATTACTCATGCGCGAAAAGTACTTCTTGACGTATATTATTTAATACAAAAAATCTATCATCTCGTTGTATTTCTGCGTAACCTGGGTAACGCACGCAAATATTCAATATCGCTATGTTACATTAAAATATACAAATAAATAAAAATAAAATGAACACCATCAAGACCGCGATATTTAAAAAGTTACGTGAAATATAAAAAAAAAATCCATTACAAAATAATAATAGAAATTAAAGAAAACGTTTTAAAATGAGTGTAAATAGACCTTTTTACGGTTAGTTAAGCGCATGAGCATCGGTCAAGTTTGAAAGGCGGAAACATGAAAGTTTCAGGCAAATATTAAGGTTATACGTCAAAAAGTTCGGGCAATTTTGACATAACTTGGCGGAAATTGACGCATGCGCACAAAAAAATTTCATCTATGAAAAGGTCTATTCTATGGTGATATCAGAGACTGAGGAGAGTTCTTATGACGAATCCACACCATCGGAGACAATTGAAAAAGAAAATTCTTCATTTTTGATTCCATTTTTTTTTATGGCCCAAAACTTGAAAGATACATCCCCTAGCATGTGTAATAAAAAATATTGTTTGTAACACCGGCGAAATTTCCCGTCAATTTCCCTCTCGAGTGAATGTGCGCATAGCGCGTACAATTTCGCTCTCGCGAAAAATTGACAACTTTTCGCCCTAGTTACAAAATATACCACTATATAATAAGTGTGGTTAAAACATAGTGAATTTATCAATTCAGTGTAAGTATGAATTACCACGTAGTAACGGTCCCAACCATCTTATTCAATAATTTGTTTGTTTTTTTAAAGATGTTCGTTGTTTGTACCTTATTTGTGCTAAAACAAAATTATGGCTATACATTTTAAGCACATCTGTGTAAAAAAAAAATGTAAAATAGATATAAGTTCGCGATAAAAATACATTATAAAATAAATTTGGAACAATAACATAATACAAAGACACAAATAGATGCAACATATTTGATCGAAATAATTTAAAGATTTCCTTATAAAATAAAAAATTAAGAAAATTAATTTACGAACGCGGTTGTAAAAAGTTATACAATAATTGTAGGTTTTTCATAAATTTGAATTTGTGATTCAGAATTTATTCGTAATAAAATTAATTATTTCCCAAGAGCGCCAAAAGAATTGCTACAGCTCTGATTAGGTATTAAAACAGAAAATGGTTTCCTAAAAAATATAGTTCATATAATTTAATTTCACTATTTTACTGGTAAATACATTTCTTTGAATTAGGCGACCCCCCCCCCCCCCCAAAATGTCTCTCGCGACCCACGGTTTGCGCACCACTGATCTAGATCAAAGTGTCGAGTCTCGAAAAAATTTCGAAAATTGATCGAATCGTTTAATAGATAATTCGAGAGGTTTATACTCCATGCAACTGCAAGTATCACACATAGTTTTAATCTGCAGTTAATTTAGAATGATTTAGAAAAAGATTCAGTCAATTTAGATTATTTTGGAAAAAAATTTGGGCAAAAATCCGAAATTTCGCTATTTTGATCATTTTAGCAAATATTTGTTTCAGGTTAGCGTTTTGCTAAAACAGAAAGAGGTTATTATTTATTTGTTGTATGCAAAATTTCGCTTGTTTTGATGTATTTTAAGAATTCGATGAAGGCTGTCGTAAAAAATCGCAATTTTCGACACCTCCAATTATTACATATTGCATATCAAAACACGAAGAATTTTACACAGATTAAGAAAACATAAATGTTTATGCAATTCAGTTTACTATAAGTCCGAAAAACCTAAATAAATCTATATATCTATAATATATATAATATATATATATATATATATATATATATATATATATATATATATATAATATATATATATATATAATATATATATATATATATATATATATATATATATATATCTATAAATCTGAAAAAACTAAACAATTTTTAATATTTCAACACCTTCTAATATTTACAGCGATATCTTAAGAAGGTATGAAAGTAGCGGAATAAGTTTTAGATTTTCTGAAAGCTTATAAAAACCTTAAATTTTGATGTACGATTTATTAATATTGTTTCAAACAATAAGACTAGGTTCCTTAATAAGACAGGCTTAAAACAAGGAGATGGGTTGTCACCTCTCCTATTCAACTGTGTGTTAGAAACAGCTATTAGAGAGTAGAGGAAGAAACCGACTGAAGAAGGAATACAAAAAAACAAATTAGGAAGAATAGATGGATGAGAAGTAGATTGTGTCGTTTTTGCGGATGACTTAGCGGTTATGGCTGGAAGTTTGGAAGAAGCAACCAAACAGATCAATATTTTGAAAGAAACGGCAGAAGCCTGTTTAAAAACGGCGTCTAAATTTAGAAAATCTGAGTGCAACAAGCAATAACTTTGAAACCAACCACTCGATTGCATTCATACTTAGGAGAAGAATAAGTCCCAGTAAAAAGTATTGTCCAATATATATGTTACCGTGAAAGACCGAATTTTGGGGAATGTCGACTTTCACCGGTGAATTTCAACATTCACATAGTCGCATTGTGTATGTCCGAAATATTTGCTAAATACCCTTATTTCTGACTTACACCGGTGAATATCGACATTCAACATGCACTAATGGTGAATGTTGAACATGTCGGAGATTTATATTTTCTTCTCCGTAATTCAGTCGCTATAAATCGTCACAAGGGTGACGTAACTTTTTCGCCGCTCCTTCTGAGAGGAGTGAATCATTTAAAACCCACAGTACATTTTAAATGAGAAGCGAAAATAATGGTAATAAAAAAATTGCTTAATTATGTCATTCAAATCTTATTTATTGCAACATAAGACTGATTAAGCTCATTGACTCCCAGCAGAACAGAGGATTTGGCGGGAGAGAGCCAGTCGCCTCTCTGTCGACATCTCCATTTTGGACCTCCACCAGAGCGTATCTGTGATTGTCGACATACACCGGTGAGGGTGTCCGAATGTACAACAAAGTAATGAAATATTCGATCTTTCACCGACGTATTTGGTATGTGTTGACCGGTGAAACTCGACATTCTCTATTTTCGGTCATTCACGGTAACATATATATTACAGGTCAAGGTCGTAACGTGTTGTACTAACCTCAGTAACATGCTTTTAATATTTCTACCCTTGCCGGTTATAATTCAATTCATAATTAATCTTTGTCCTAAATTATATAACCTTCCCACCTACTGAATCTAAAACTTTATATTTGTGACTAGTAAAATTGTATCTAAGTAATTTGGGCGATTGTATTAATAAATTTCTTTTGGAACTTTTCTTCAAAGTTAATTTTACTTATTCTGTGGGAAATAATAACACGGTGGCGCGCGATAATAAATACAAGTTGAAACAATAGCGGCGCGACAAAGCGGAAAAGTTTTTGCAGCGAGGTCGGTGGAAAGCGAGGGCGAATCGTAGGTGAGAGCGAAAACGAATCGGCAGATGAATAAATGGAAAACGTGCCCGCGCGCGGCCGAGATTGTATATAAATACGAGTTTTGCGGAAACTTTATTTATTCGGATGATCTTATTACTTTTTCCCCTTTTTTCCTTACCGCTTGTTGGCTTACTGAAATGGATGAGTGATAGTCTTTTGCGTGCGCTCGTCGCATAACTGAATTATAAGGAAATGAGTTATTTTAAATACTTGGAATGTTTGCGGTTTGAAGTCGGATGATAAATTACGATTTTAATATTGCGGATATTCCGTCCGAATTCCATACGATTTTTATGAAGCTTATAAATCTATTCTAGGAATTCACTCTGTATATTATTTCAGGAATATCATAATACATATTTAGTGGTTTAAATCAGTTTAATGAATTGTATTTACTGTTCAATAAGTACGATATTTAATATAGCTGATTTGAAAAGGGTATTTATGGCCCAGAAAAGGGTTGTAAGAGAAATATCCGGGTAAAAAAAGACAATCTTCACTCAAACTCGATACTACTACTACTTTTGGTACAATATTCAATGTAGCTGATATACTTTTCTTAGTTAAGTTACGAAACGATACAGCACATATTTTCAGAGTATTTTTCTATGTGATCTTACGACCCAGGTAATAATCGGAATATTCATCAGAATGTTACTCAGAATAATACACTGAAAAAACTTTCTCTGCTGGTACACCGGAATGCAATTCGTACTCTAATACTGTGCAGATGAGATTAGAAACACTCGCTTTGCTGGTACACCGGAATGTAGTTCGTTGGTTGAAAAAGTAATGAAGAAGAAGATGAAACTATACTTAATTGTAAATTATATTCTTAAATACCTACTTTGAAGTAGAGCAATATTTCAATTAAAAAAATAAGCTTTCCCAAATGGGAAGGAATATATTAGGGGTCTCGTTTTGCGATTACACAAGTTATGAAACTGTTCGGATACTTCAAGAACAGAGATTTAGAACATCGACGATCACAGAACATCGACAAAGAATTGAGATATTTCAATCGCATATTGGGATATTTCGGTCATGAATGTGGAATGGTTTAAAGGGAATACCATGAACACTTTTATAGAGGCAGCAACTGTCTTTTCAAATCAATACAGCCAGCATCAAAGAAAACGTGTACAAATCATATAACACAAAATCTGAGGAACCTGCGACTCGAACTGATTGCGATTATTATACTGATGAGTAACCTGGAAGAAGATGTGTCAAATAGTTGTAATCACATAATTAATATGAAATTATTAACAATATCTAGAAATTTGTTGCATTCAATACATTCGCGTTTTGAAGTAAAACTTCTTTGGGCGTGTTTTTCATTTGGAAATTACGTTGACCGACGAATTCCAACTACAAAAAAATTGAAAATTTCTGTTGGCACGACTTAGAGTAATTCAGACCATTTTCTGACTGAAATAACGTTCAGTAAAGTCTATAGTCTTCTTACGTCTTTCCGCTTAATAAATCTTAAGGCGGAACTTCAGAGTAACTCAGATTCTTTTTTCTTCAGTTCAATAAAGTTTGTAGAGAACGGGACGTATACCTGAAGAGTGGAAAACTAATCCACCCCATCTTCACGAAAGGGGACAAAACTAATGCAAACAACTACATAGGGATATCTTATTTCCGGTAACGTTTAAAATCCTATCCAGGGCCTTACAAAACAGACTGGAAGAACAACTTGGCAACGAAATTGGTGAATACCAAGCGGGCTTTAGGAAGGGAAGATCTTGTACAGAACAAATCTTAAACTTGAAGTTAATTATTAAATATAGACTATTAAGAGGGAATCGTTATTACGTTTGTTGACTTCAACAAAGCGTTTGGCTCCCTTGACAGAACAACGTTATTTAACATCCTCAAATATTTCGAAGCAGCCAATAAAACAGACGCATTCGTCATAGAAACACTTAATGATACCTAACCTAACTTATTAAAAAGTAAAGTTCCGTGGCGAAGTGTCCAGACCTTTCAAAATCAGAACAGGCTTAAGACAAGAAGATGGGTTATCACCTCTCCTATTCAACTGTGTGTTAGGAAAAGCTATTAGAGAGTGTAGGAAGAAAACGAGTGAAGAAGGAATACAAGAAATCAGATTAGGAAGAATAAAGGATGGATTAGAAGTGGATTGCCTCGCTTTTGCGGATGACTTAGCGGTTATGGCTGGAAGTTTGGAAGAAGCAACCAAACAGATCAATATTCTGAAAGAAACGGCAGAAAAGACAGGACTGAAAATCTCTTTTGAAAAGACAGAGTACTTAACCAATGTTAGAAAGGCACCTAACAATATGAATCCAAAGTATGGCCAAATAAAGAAAGTTTCTAAATTCCAATATTTACCGAAAATCATCCATCCCAATGCTATAGACAAAAAAGGAAATAAAACAAGTGTAAGAAAAATGGAGATGGCATTCCAGCTAACAAAGAATATGCACAACAAGAAGTCAGTATCCATTAATGCTAAAATCAGACAATATAACACAGTGATTAAGCCAGAGTGCCTGTATGCATCTGAATGTTTGGCGATGAATACTAACAAAGAAATGGAAGCTATAGCAAAGAAGAAGCGAAAAATCACAAAAAGAATGCTTGGACCGAGATCTGAAATTGGGACTTGGAAGCTTAGAAGTAATAGAGGAGTGTATGGTAAAATTGAGAATGTGGGAGATACTATGAGGAAGAGAAGAGAAAGCTTCTATGTCCATTTGAAAAGAATGAATAATGAAAGGCTGGCAAAATACTGACTTGTAGAAAGAACAGACAGTCTGTGAGCGCACCCTGAAGGAAGTCCATGGATTTCAGGAAAAACCCCAAAGGAAAGGTACCCCCTGGACAGAAGATAGAAAGGAGTTACAGCGGCAGAAGAGGTGACAATACTGGGCAAAGATCAAGGCCCAACAGTTGAACAAGCGTGGTCCAAAGTAGGTCTATTCGAAAGAAGAAGAAGAAAGGCTGCCAAAGAAAATATTGATGTTTTTTGACAAAAACCCTAGAACCCAAATCACATGGTTCAAAAAATTCAAAGCAGTTTTAGTGGAGTTGGGTATTGGAGAAGAAGACAACAAACAGAGAGAGATAAAATTCTCCATTTTGAAGGATTTGAGGCGATGGAGAAACAAACTGGAGGAACAGTGTGGAGAGAAGACCGAAGGGAGCAGCAAACAGAGAGAATGACGATATATTGACAGAAGAGAAAAGATGGTAAGCGCAATAGAAGAAATGCATGTACATTGAACAATAGTTGCTTAACGCGGTCCCTAGACGGTCAAGATCGGAAAAAAAAGTCTGTAGTCTGCTTGTACCGAAATATATTTATAAGATACATTTAAGAAGGCCTTCCATAGATAAGGATTTCATATATTGTGTTGTTCACTGACCTTATATTTAGCGACAAAAGTTCCTTCTTTGCAGAAACGTATGGTGGAAGATGCCACATATATTATTTCTAACATCCCACGTGCTGCCTAGGTCTCAAAATCAATGTATAGCAAATATCAATGTGCTCACAACTGATGGATTACAAGCAGCTGTATATCTGTATGGAAAATGTATTGAAGAAGAAGAAATTAGAGAAGAAAGTAACATCTTCCGTAGACGTCAACAGAAAGATTGGAAAAGCTGCCTTGGGTTCCCTAAATTGGTATGTGTGGAATTGACCTACCAATACCAACAACAAAAAAATTGAATTAAAATTTCTGTTGTCACGACTTAAAGTAACTCCGACCATTTTCTGACTGAAATACCGTTCCGTAAAGTCTATAGTATTCATCCGTGTTTCCGCTTAATAAACCTTTAGACGCAACTTGAGAGTAACTCGGATATTTTTTCTTCAATTTAATAAAGTCTATAGTCTGCTTGCACAGAAATAGATTTATCATACACATTTAAGAAGACCTTCAACAGCGGACAAGGATTACAAATATTGTGATGTTCAAAAGTTCCTTCTTTGCAAAAACGTATGGTGGAAGATGCCACAGATTTTTTCTAGCATATCTCGTGCTGCCCAAGTCTAAAAATAAATTTATAGCAAATATCATGGTGCTCACAACTGATGGATTATAATATATTTGTATGGAAAATGAATTGAAGAAGAAGAAACAAGAGAAGAAAGGTGACGTAGACGTAGGTTACGTCATCTTCCGTAGACGTAAACAGAAGGATGGAAAAATTTGCCTTCGGTTCCCTAAATTTGTAACTGTGGAAGTAGGCAAATATGTGTGTGCATGCATGGCGTTTGTTGTCTCTATTCTCTTATATGGATTATGCTAACAGATGATAATTGCAAATTGAAAGTTTTCCAAATGCGATGCCTGAGTTTCATCCCAGGCATTAGTATTAAGGAACGTAGTATCAGAAACGAAAACATTAGCAAATTCAGCAGTAAGTGATGAAATTGGGAGGTTCGTATCGGCATGAGAATGGATGAAAATATCTTGCCACTAAAATACTTTTGCTTGACTTGCTTGACGTGTAAAAATCAGACCCTGGCATGGAAATTGTTACTTTTACTTATGGTTTCTGGTTCGGATATATCCGAACCGGAAAACCGCGGTTTTCTGTGCAAAAACCGAATCCGCAAAACCGTCATGAAGAACCGCAGTTTTCGGTTTTTTCTAAAATAAAATACAATCTGCTCTTTCAAATATTGCAAACAGTTGTTGCAGAAATGGCAACCATCGACGGTATATCTTTTCGAGCAATATCAAAATCTGCATTTATTCGGAAAGTCATAGTTGTTCGGTTTCCGAACCAAATCTTGCCAAAATGTATTTCAGGAATTAAAAGCAAATGGACAGAAAATTAGTATTACGCTAGATGAAAGGACTAGTTTGAGACGCCGACGCCGAAGATACTTTAACATTAATATTCATGGAGAAAACAAATTGTATTGCAATTTAGGCTTTCTGCGAATTGAAGGAACTTGTTATGCAAATAATATCGCAATAAGTGTCAAAAAATATTTTGATTTATTTAGTATCAGTTTCAGAAATGATATTGTGAGAATAACACATGACGGTGCCCGGGTATTTAAAAAAAATGGTACACATTGTCCTGCTGAACCACAAATTTGCGTTAACCATACAATTCATCTCGCTGTTTGCGACACTTTTTACAAGAAATCATCTCATGCAGAAAACAGCTGCAGCAGTGAAGATGAAGATTTATTTCATGAAGAATCGCACGAAGAAGATGTGGATAATGAATATTACGCCGAAGAACATGCTAAAATTAAAAGTAATTTTCAAATGTTAAGAACACTTGTAATTTTTTTTCGTTCATCTCCGATAAAATCAGTTTCTCTTTCTGAAAATTGAAATTGAATTAGCAATGAACATTAAGACAAGGTGGTCATTGCTAATTCAATTTCATTTTCAAAAAGAGTGTCACTTTTCTGTTGGAGGTGCGCATATATTTACCGCACAAGGTGTATTAGGATTCTTGGAAAAGAAATTAATTGGTTCTGCTATAAGCAAGCTTTAATGAAAAATATCATGGAACGTTTGAAGACCCGTGAAAATCTGGAATTAATAGAAATTGGCTAGATGCTTATTAGATCCTTCGAAAGATCCGACAAAGTCTGTTTTAATATTGGCCGAAAATCTTTTTGAACAACTTTATCCAGACAACAATAAGATTGAAGTTGAAGGTGAATGTTCGGCAAATTCAGAAGAATTAGACGAAGTGGCCAATCCAAACTATTCCTTGCAAGATAAAGTTCCAAAAGCTATTCAAGAAGTATTAAACAAAAATACTTATATGCAAACAAATCGCTATCCTAATTCTATAAAACAAGAGATTGCTACATTTAAAAGAACTTCTGGGAGAACAAAATATTAAAAATTTTGTTTCAAGTACTCTCTACAATTAAAGCTACATCCACCTACGCCGAGACCTAGGCTACCTACGCCTAGAGAATCATTTTGCCTAAGCACCAACTTTTGAACAAAGGCTTTATAATACACTACTAGAAAGAAATATAAGACACTACCACCAAAAGTTCTTAAAAACCGAACCCGAAACCGAAACCGCGGTTTTTAATATTCAAAAACCGAAAACCGCGGTTTTGAACAAGTGCGGATATTCAGAAACCGTACTTTTACTCCTAGTAACATAATATTCTTTATCTACGACCACTATTGTAAATGCCCATTATTGTACAGTTCGTGAACTATGTAAATACATCATAACACACACGTATGTAACAGTCCGCGATTAATGATAAGTTATGATTGATAACACACACGTGCGTTTGGTTTACGATTCGTTGATTGGTTGAGAGCTGCTATTACGTGCTCATGCGTTCAGCGCCCCCGTGCCACAATTTAAACTAACGTCGAGTTAAATAATGCCGAGGAACAATTATATATGAAAATATAAATTATTTTGTTTGCCTAAATCTGACTTGTCTGACGATTAAAACATCAAGTAACATATCAGACGCCGGCATGGAAAGTATTACTTTTACTCCTCGTAACATAATATATTATTTTCTTTATTCCCTGTATTATTTACGTTTATTTTTATGTTTTAAAAAAGATTCTTTATGTCATGATAAAATCTAAACTCTATACTCGTTCAGCCGAATGTAACGTATGATAACTGCAGCCCTCTAGTACCCTTATGTGTTATAACGTTCCTAAATTGTCGAAATCGGATACCGCCAAAGCAACTATATGAACGACATATTTCAAGGGTCTATTACAAAATATTTTCGGATAAAAATCAAAATATGTACGTGGGAAAGGACAATTTTTCCTATTTATAGATTATTCATCCATATTTCTTGCATTGCAAGTATCTTAGCTTTTTAAACAGTGCTGTAAATATTTTTTAATCCCCAAAATTCTTTTCTACTTCTTTTATCTAGATTTTTGGAAAATAGCAGTACACCCATTTCTTCAATTTTAAAGTATTTAAATACCAATTATTTCATCTCTTATTTTAGTAACAACTTAAGTCTCCCACATTTGCAGCCCCCTTAGCTAGATTTTCAGATAATGGTAAAACCAGTTTTTCTCTATTTTGTAAGAGGAACCTATCTGCCAATTTTGTTCATTGTGGCATAGTCGCTTTCAGAAAATAAAGTATTAAGCTATTGGCATCGTTGTCTACAGAGTTAGAGCGTCCCGGGTTCGATCCCGGTAGCGAGTGTCGGCCACAAGCGTCAATTTAAATAACACCTAGGTTTCTGGGCCTATGAAGTGAAAAATGCAGACAAAATACAATAGGTCACTTGGCCGTAGTGTAGGAAGAGTATTTGATAACCCGGTATCCACAAAAAAAGTACGAAGTTGGAACAATCAATCGATATATTTTGATTCTAATCTAATCTCGATTTGACTGGTTATGAAATTAGACTATATAATTGTTAACACGCTTTCTTTTTTGGCACTTTCTATCTTTTACACGGCTTACAATTAGATAAAAAATATAATAAAAAATAGATTGTATAATACTTTCATCTACTCACACACCAAAATGAACACATTAATAAATACATTTTTATGTGTGAAAGATGCCATTATTATAATCGTGTGTAGAAGTATCCAAATTGTGCATAAAAGTCCAATGTAAATCAAATGGAGTTTCATTATTAAACGATTTATGTTTATTTTTATTATGGCAACAACTCGCGTTACTTAACAAAAACATATACGTAGTGAAAATAATTTTTCTGACGTGTTTTCAAATTTAATTAATTTTTGTTATTTTGAATCAAGAAAATTGGCCTATCTCTGCCTCTCAGTTTGGATTTATCTGGCTTTAATATAACTTAACCTAACCATAACCTAATCTATATTACAACTAGGTTAACCTAGATTACATCGACAACGACCAAATAAATAGTGCGTTCCCGTCACTGTGCGTTTTTACTAGTTAGCATTTTTTTCACGGAGGCGCTGAACGTTCTAACCTTAATGTCAGTGATTTGAAATATGTTGTCTGCCATAAGTTGTCTTACAATTTTCTCAATATTATCGGTAAGAAACATATTTTTTGTAGATTCAACAGTATTTTAACGTGCTTTGTAGTTAAAATAATGTGTGATACACGTGTGTGAAAGGCTTTTGTGCACTCTTTGCGAATCGCAACTCATGCAGAAAAATCCTTCTTCACACACTTGTATCCTGATAGTAGTTTATGAAACAATTGTGTGAGCAAGGGCTTTTGTGCATGAGTTGCGAAGTTTAAAGCACGATTGAGATGCCGAGACTTCTCGATTTGAAAAATTAATCCAATTTTAATATGCGACAGAAAATTTATTTTCGCTACGTCTGTGTTTTTTGTTTAGTGACGCAAGTTGTTGCCATAGTAACAACAAACAGAAATCGTTTAATATTCAAACTCTGATTTACTGATTACTGATTTACATTGGACTTTTTCGCACGAATTGGATACTTTTACACACGATTATAATAATGGCATCCTTCACATACAATATTGTATTTATTAATGTGTTCATTTTGGTGTGTGAGTAGATAAACTACTATTTTAAAACAGTATAAATGTTAGACGTGTAAAAAGGATCCGTATATACCGAGGGATATGTGTATATTGATGTGATACTCTTTTTTTGAATATACTAGCAGTAATTCTGCAGGACTAATTTAATTTCATTATTTCCATTTTGTTTGCTTGTATTTAAATATGATATCTAACTGGATAAAACAACGCGTGAAATAATAAAAAAGTTGTCTGTTTACTTTGAGATACAAAATACATACACCGTTAACATAATGTTTGTTTTTATGCGATCTGTTTATTTGTGCAAATATATAAACGTTCTTGTATCAAATATTTGTTGAAAGATTTAATGTTTGGAGTTCCTTATATTTGTTGTCCGTGACCCCGTTCGTTCGCCCCCACTAGATTTATTTATATACATCGCATTTAAGGCAAAACTATAAGACCCCTGAAAATATAGAGGAAGAAGCGAAAAAGAGAACTTATTGCGTCCATTCATCATGCGAGAGTCATAAAAGTTGGGATGGTGAAAACAGAATAGTTAAATCACAAGGAACTTTTGCCCTATTTTTTTTAAACAAAACTTTTTACTTGGCTTTCTCTAAGTTTGTCGCTAATTAAATCGAGCGCGATTTTTAGGCTGCGTGTAATTTTATTAAATTTGGCGTTTTGAAATTCAAAGGGCGGCTAATAATCCCGCCCGGAAAGTTTAACGACGGCCATCAGGCTCTATACCGACCCCAAAAACTGTAAAGTTTTTTACATTTATCACCGGAACGTGTCACCTTAATCTACACGTGCAACACAAATGCGAAATGGATTTATTTCTCTTCTAACAATCAAATGCTAAAACTTGCACAAGACGAGAAGAAGAAATAAAGATTTGAAACGTTATACGAATACATTTATTATTGCAATATTTACGACAACAAAGGTTTTATATATCTCTCCAGGTTTTTATATAGACTATATAAATTTTTTTTTCTTAAACTTAATTAAAGAAGAAATAAAAATTAGGATCTAATATATTTCTAATATTAATTGTTTGATGTCCAAAAAGGGGTTATATTTTAGTGTGGAATTAATTATATTATCTATAAAAATTGTAGTTAATTTCAGATAGCTATAGATTCGTAGCGGTAATGATACTAATGCAATTTGCCAGTGAATTTACTGTTGATAAATCATAGGAATTAGTAGCTAATATTTCATTGAAATATAAATGATAACCCAATCGAAAAATTGAAAACGTTTCGGTTTCGGGCCGCCGCGTGCACATGATTGATCATTACTGCGCCACTGTTTATATATCTACGCGTGCTTGTGAAATAATTCATATTTGAAAATATCACTCGAATGTTTCTAATAATCTGTCGAATAATAATAACCGTTGACAATTGAAATATTTAATAGAAGTTAGATCATATTTTATTCACGTTTTCCTATATTTGTAATTGTCAAACCTCAAATCATTCGACGATCTTGTGCGTGTTATTCATATTTTATTAATATTCATTAAAAATTGTTTATTACAAAATTGTAAATCTATATCGGAAATGTAGACAAAGCAGACAAGACTAGATAAACAAGACTAGACAGATAAGACTTGAGCAGGGGTGGGCAAATTTTTTGGCTGTTGGTCCAAATTACGTATGAAAATTTGACCGCGGGCCGCAATCAAAATTATTTATTTGAATATTTATCTGTGTACCACAAGCATTGCATATATACTCGCCTAGACACATCAATATTGTTAGGTTTTCTCATAATGGACAATATATACTGCCTGTGAAACGATAGATTCTCAGAGAACACTCTTAAATCTGCAGTGTCTTTAAAATAGTGACAGGTAGATAATAAAGTAAACATCAGGCCTGGTAAACACAATAAACATGTCATAGGCATGTTTTCGAGATTTGTTGTAGTTTTTTTAATGTTGGAATTCGAATTAAGATTATTCATTCATGTATAGATAACTTTGTAATTGCTTTCTCAATGAAGAAATATTTTGGTAGGACACAATCACAAAACCAACTTATTTTTGTTTTGTTTTTAGTATACCTAGATATTTTTTGTAATTAAAGTAACGACTCTAATCACAATGTGTGACACTACATAAAAAGGCTTTTCAACTGAAGAGACTTTTAAACATCTCAGAATCTGGTACCATACAATCATTATGGGCTTGCGCCATTATATTATGGGGAGCTTCGTCTCAACTAGAAGCCATACTAATTGCACAAAAAAGGAATCATCAGAAACATGGAAGCAGTAAAATTTAGAGAGTGATTTTAAACCCATTTTTAGACCCATTTTTAAACGCTGAGGATTCTAACGGTCGAAACCCTATATATACTCGAAACCGTTTCGTACATTTACAAACTCCGAAACAAGTTAAAAAAGACAAGCATTATAACTTTAATACATGAGGTAAACATCTTTTGGATGACAAGAGGAGAAACTTATCCCTATCAGGAGTCATGTAGTCGAAAACAAAGGGATTCAAATGACAATCATATCCCAACCAACCTGGCAAATGAAAAATCCTGTAAGAAATTTCGTAAGAATTTGAAGAAGACGCTACTCACAAATACAATATATTCACTCGGTGATTTTTTTGTTGTAAATGTAATTATTAATCTGTAAGTTTTTCGACATATCCTATAGATACTTGTATCTCAAGTGGGAAATTTTTGGTGGGATTTTGATTTGATTTGACTAGACAGACAAGACTACACAGACCGGACGAGACAATCGGAAGCTGTTCTACTGACCAGAATGAGGCATATAGGGCCGATAGTATTTAAGGTCAGAAACGTAACTATAACGCCCAAGGAGGCAGTTAAATATCTTGGTGTGATTATTGATAAGAAACTATGTTTTACACCACATATCATGCGAGCAGCGACAAAAACCCTCAAGGTAACAGCAGCACTGGAAAAGATAATGCCCCATGTCGGCGGACCAAAAAGTAGAAAGAGAAAGATTCTATGCTCAGTCGATCACTCGGCAATGCTCAATCGTGCCCCGGTCTGGGCAAACGCAGTCGAGAAAGAGACCATTAAAAATAAGCTGGTCACAGTGCAGTGAAAACTGGAATTACGTGTGTGCAGTGCTTACAAGACAGTCTCAACGGATGCAGTGCTCGTGTTGGCAGGCATAGCACCCGTAGAACTCCTGATAAAGGAAAGAAAAGAACTGTACATAAATCGGAATAGCGGCCAGAAGAGAGAACTTAGCAAAATTGCCAAACAACATCTTTTCCAGGAGTGGCAAAACTACTGGACATGCTGTACAAACGGACAGTGGACAAAATTATTAATACCACATGTGGGAATGTGGGTCGAAAATATGGGGAGATCAACTACAATCAACTCTGACAATTTGTGTGTCTACTGTGGACAAACGGGCAGTGCAGCGCACACGGTCTTCGAATGTGAAATATGGATTCCGGAGAGGGACGACTGGACAGCGAAGACAAAATCAGAACTGGGAGTAAAGACACTGTTGGAGGTCATGTTAATGTCCGAAGACAACTGGAGAGCAACGGATGGCATGATAAGAAGCATTAGGAGCATGAAAGAGACAGACGAACGTTCCGGATAGAAAGCCAGGAACTAACTTAACTAAGAAAATGCCTGAACCCGTAAACACATGATGTGAAATGGGGGATGTAAGGCAACAGATGCGTGACATAACAAAGACATTGGCATCCTGACGACATGCGAAAAGCGGTACCGGGATGTTCGTGAATTCCAAGGGAGCCACTTGACAAGTTAACGCTAGTGCTTGCTATGTCCCCATAAAAAAGACCAGACGAGACAGACAAGACGGGACGTTTGAAATCACATCCCATCCGTTCATTCGGTACCTGGGTGTAATTCTCGACGCGAGGCTGAACTTTAGAGCCGAGCAGATTAGCATAAAGGTGTCTGTGTTGGCTACTACAATGGCTCAGCCCATGTCTAACGTCGGTGTCTCTAGACAGAAGAGGAGACGTCAGGAGACATCAGTGACGACTTCAGTGCTCACCTATGGCATACCCATATGGGACGATGCACTGAAAATTCAGGAGTACCGTAGGAAGACTGCAGCAGCGTATCGCGTCAGCGCCTTGAGGATTTGCTGTGCATTTCCCACTGTCTCCGAGGACGCTATCAACTTTGAATGCTACCCAAGGTGCTCGTCGAGGAGCGTAGATCGATGTACCTGCAGCACGGAGCTATTTCTATTTTAGACGCCAGCTATGTAAGGATCGAAGCGAGAGCAACCATTCTCAACCAGTGGCTTTACCAATGGAAGGTGATACACCGACTAATTCCGAAGGCGGAGATATGGGTGAGCTGTTCACACGGGGAGCTGAACTATTATCCCACTCAAATGACGTCAGGACGCGGCTGATTTCTAGCTTATCTTTATAAGTTAAATAGGGAAGATTCCCCGGATTGCCCAGCGTGTGTAGCAGTAGAGGAGAATGCTGAACATGCATTGCTCCAATGCTTACGATTCAGTGCGATTCAGGATCAGCTGGAGACACGCATCATCCTGGATAACCTGCACGGAAAAAGTACACTTTAAAGATTACAGTTTGAAATAGTAGCAGCGGCCTTACGAAAACAGATATGTAAAGATTGCAGTTGCATAATGTACTTTTTAAAACTTATTTACTAATAACATCCGAAACTGTAATTATAACAAAAAGTAATTTATGATTTTTACAGTTTCAAATTCGTAAGGCCGCTGCTACTATTTGAAACTGTAATTTTTAAAGTGTACTATTACGTGTGGTAGAGTTGATGCTGAAGTCAGCTGATACATGGACATGGACATTGGCCGATGTTGCCTCAGTAATAAAGGAGTTGCGACCTGTAGAATGCGCGAGGAAGAAGATGACGCCAGAAGACCAGGTATAGAGGAAGCAAGCGACTCGAATTCTTAAACCACTGAAGAGTGGGACGAAGGATGTAAGACGAGGGACGTAGAGAAGAACGCTGAACATGCATTGTTCCAATGTCCACGATTCAGTGTTCCTCGTGCGATAGTCGAAGATTAGCTGGAAACACGCATTACTCCGGACAACTTGGTAGAGTTGATGCTGAAGTGAGCAGACGCATGGACAGCGGTATCGTCCTATGCTGCCGCAGTAATAAAGGAGTTGCGACGTGTATAACGCGCAACGAGGAAGAAGACCAGGTAGTCATAGAGGAAACACGCGACTCGAACCCTTAAACCACTGAATAGTGGGATGAAGGATGTAAGACGAGGGAAGTAGAGGAGAACGCTAAATATGCATTGTTCCAATATCCACGATTCAGTGCTTCTCGTGCGATAGTCGAGGATTAGCTGGAGACACGCATCAGCCCGGATAAGCTTGTAGAGTTGAGTAGTGGTGACTGAAGTCAGCAGACGCAATGACAGCGGTATCGGCCTATGCTGCCGCAGTAATAAAGGAGTTGCGACATGCAGAACGCGCGAGGAAGTAGCCCAGAAAGCCATAGAGGAAACAAGCGACCCGAGCCCTTAAACCACTGTAGAGTCGGACGAAGGATGTAAGACGAGGGACGTAGAGGAGAACGCTGAACATGCATTATTCCAATGTCCACAATTCAGCGTTTCTGCTGCGATAGTCTAGGATCAGCTAGAAATACGCATCACCCCGAACAAGTTGGTAGAGTTAATGCTGAAGTCAGCAGACGCATGGACAGCGGTATCGATCTATGCTGCCGCTGTAATAAAGGGATTGCGACGTGCAGAACGCGCGAGGAAGAAGACGACGCCAGAAGGCCAGGTAGTCATAGAGGAAACAAGCGACTCGAACCCTTAAACCACTGAAGAGCGGGATGAAGGATGTATGACAAGGGACGTAGAGGAGAACGCTGAACATGCATTGTTCCAATGTCCACGATTCAGTGCTTCTCTTGCGATAGTCCAGGATTAGCTGGAGACACGCATCAGCCCGGATAACCTGGTAGAGTTGATGCTGAAATCAGCAGACGCAATGTCAGTGGTATCGGCCTATGCTGCCGCAGTAATACAGGAGTGACGCCGTGCAGAACACGCGAGGAAGATGCCTGGTCATCCATAGAGGAAACAAGCAACCCGAGCCCTTAAACTACTAAAGAGTGGGGCGAGGGATGTAAGGTAGTCGGACAACACTGCAGGAAGAGCTATGGCTAAGGCCTCTCCAGTGATATAATATCAAGCGGTCGTCCGGGAGGAAGTCAAACTCGGACTAGATTAGGTTAGAGTGATAACATGAAGTGTAGCTTCCGAATGTGTGCCACATCAGGCTTTCCTAAGAGAATTATAAGGCCGGAGAGGAAAGGGGGTTTTTAGTCCGAAACACGGCAATTCTTTTGCTACAATGCGGATGCATTTTTCCCGATAAACTTCGAAAATGACAGAAAACACTAGATAGAGAAGACTAGACAGGCAAGACAAGATTAGACAGACAAGACAAGACTAGACAGAGAAGACAAGACAAGACCAGACAGACAAGACAAGACTAGACAGACAAGACAAGACTAGACAGACAAGACAGACAAGACAGACAAGACAGACAAGACAGACAAGACAGACAAGACAGACAAGACAGACAAGACAGACAAGACAGACAAAACAGACAAGACAGACAAGACAGACAAGACAGACAAGACAGACAAGACAGACAAGACAGACAAGACAGACAAGACAGACAAGACAGACAAGACAGACAAGACAGACAAGACAGACAAGACAGACAAGACAGACAAGACAGACAAGACAGACAAGACAGACAAGACAGACAAGACAGACAAGACAGACAAGACAGACAAGACAGACAAGACAGACAAGACAGACAAGACAGACAAGACAGACAAGACAGACAAGACAGACAAGACAGACAAGACAGACAAGACAGACAAGACAGACAAGACAGACAAGACAGACAAGACAGACAAGACAGACAAGACAGACAAGACAGACAAGACAGACAAGACAGACAAGACAGACAAGACAGACAAGACAGACAAGACAGACAAGACAGACAAGACAGACAAGACAGACAAGACAGACAAGACAGACAAAACAGACAAGACAGACAAGACAGACAAGACAGACAAGACAGACAAGACAGACAAGACAGACAAGACAGACAAGACAGACAAGACAGACAAGACAGACAAGACAGACAAGACAGACAAGACAGACAAGACAGACAAGACAGACAAGACAGACAAGACAGACAAGACAGACAAGACAGACAAGACAGACAAGACAGACAAGACAGACAAGACAGACAAGACAGACAAGACAGACAAGACAGACAAGACAGACAAGACAGACAAGACAGACAAGACAGACAAGACAGACAAGACAGACAAGACAGACAAGACAGACAAGACAGACAAGACAGACAAGACAGACAAGACAGACAAGACAGACAAGACAGACAAGACAGACAAGACAGACAAGACAGACAAGACAGACAAGACAGACAAGACATACAAGACAGACAAGACAGACAAGACAGACAAGACAGACAAGACAGACAAGACAGACAAGACAGACAAGACAGACAAGACAGACAAGACAGACAAGACAGACAAGACAGACAAGACAGACAAGACAGACAAGACAGACAAGACAGACAAGACAGACAAGACAGACAAGACATACAAGACAGACAAGACAGACAAGACAGACAAGACAGACAAGACAGACAAGACAGACAAGACAGACCAGACAGACAAGACAGACAAGATAGATTTTTGTTTTATATTTTAGACACAAACTTGAATACCCAGCGAATTCACCATTTTTATTTTCTTTTGCAGATGCGTCCGTGAGACGTGGTATGGCGTCTTCTTCAGCTGTCTACTATCTGGATCTAGGTAGATGAATTTATTTTAACAGTTACATTAACAGTGCATACATGTTTACATTAACAGTACATACATATATATTTGTCAGTATTTTTTAATTAATAACATTAATTTTTATTATTATTATTATTTATATTATGTTCGATGTTAGTTTTAGTAAATTTTGGATTCAATTTATAAACCCGTAAGGGCAATGAATATACATAATACATTAAAATTAATTACCCAGCTTCAAAAGTGTTTCGAAACAAATACTGGTTAAGTGATCAGATATTAGTATATTCATTGATGTTGTTTTGGTCTACAGACCAAGTCACACGGGATGTCATCAAAATTATTATGAAAATAGCGTTTATTTTACTAATGATTCTATTCTGCTAAATATTTTATTGTCAAAATATAGTTTTTCGTGACAATACAAACATGTATTTACATAAAATTTTGTGCAGGAAGTACATATAAATGAATGAAGAATAATGATATTTCCTAATATTACTATTGTCTATTTATTGTCTCTATAATTATGTATAGAGACAATATTTGAGTAAAAATATCGGAAATAATTATAAATGCATTCATAAATAACCTAAATTCATATTAATAATTATTTATAAATAAAAAATTTGTATGAAAAAACTTTGTATGTAAACTATGCATGATCGATTTCGTGGCGCGTGATCAAGCGGCACTTATCTAATTATTGTATTTTTTTAACGAATACTTTTTACTTACCGCTGACCACACAGTTAATCCATAAGTTAACCTCGTTAATCGTTAACTCGTTAATAAAGAAGTTAACTTCGTTAATCGTTAACTCGTTAATATAAAAGTTAACTTCGTTGATCGTTAAAGCGTTAAAGTTTCGAAAATTTAACGCAAGTTTACCGTTAAAACCATCCAAAATGTATACTGCTTTTGGTACCTTTTGGCATGGGATACATTGGTAAATAAAACAAAAACAAGTAGATGGATTAATTGATTTAATTATTACAAGCGACAGTAGCGAACCGCCCTGCTTTCGCACGGGTAGCAGAGCATATACACACCTACTAAGGAAGACTAACTAATATGGAAGAAAAAGGCTATTTATTGTATTATTCATAATTTTTCATTAGTTGTATGTTCATGTTGCCTTTCATAAACATAAGCATATTGAAATTGTCATCTAACAGTGATGAGAGTTTTGCTCTCAAAATATCTTCCCCTGTAGAAAAAAGCCGTTCTTCTGTGGCGCTTAGTGGGATTGCAGAATTATATTTTGAAAGAAGATTTATTGAAACTTGTTCACCTAGAAAGGCAGCATCCGTAAAAGATTCATTTGACTTTCAGTCCAGCCAAGTTCTCACCAAATTCTGCGTTTTGTTTTTGAGAGATTTTTGGCGTCCTCTAGACCTATCTTCTTCAGACTGAGTAACAGAGCTGAAAAAATCTTCTTCTTCTTCATTATTGCTGCTTTCGCTAATACTAGCACTATCCTTTTCATTTCCATTTGCTTCGCTGTCTCCACTCACAGCGTTTTTTTCTTCTATAAGTTTCTTGACTTTTGATAACTTGCTGCTATCATACTTTTGCAGCCATAGTAGTCGAAACTTCGGGCAAAAGGCTGAAAATCCAGCTGGCATTCTCCATCATCCATACACCGTTCAAATCTTGTTTTTATGCCAGATAATAGGGCATTGGCAAAGGGGTACAACAATGAACTAGGTGGCTAAGATCTTGCAGTTTAAACATTGTTGTCGCGATAATTGGTAATAAAGTCCCACGATATGCTTTAGCTTCAGCCTAAATTAAGTCAAGCGCCCTAGCCACTGGTGACATGGCCTGCAAGTGGCCGCGATGCCAAAAGATTCACAAATGCTTTGTTCACGAAAAAAAGTACACTTTAAAAATTACAGTTTCAAATAGTAGCAGCGGCCTTACGAATTTGAAACTGTAAAAACTACAAATTGCTTTTGTTAAAATTACAGTTTCCGATATTATTAGTAAATAAGTTTTAAAAGTTACAGTTTTTTTTTTAAATTATAAGTATACCGGTTCGACAGAATAAATCTGTCAATCACAGTAGTGTTAACAATTAATTATTCTGACTTTGGTACTTAGCGTAAGCCGGCCTTGACCGCTGAGAGTTCTAATGTTGGTAATTTGTCACTGTTTAAATCACTATCACTGTCTAATTACTTTCGAGAGATGCGAGTGAGTCGGGATCGGTGATGTCCTGTGGTAGTTTTTTTTTAAGTCTGGTGTGGATGTTACGTTTTCCGAGTTGGTAGAAGATGGCACTAGGGCATTAGGGCAAAATTGACTGTTGTTTTTGTAAAATACTCTTTCATGGTGGGTACATTTAATTCCTGATGTATCTGCTTGTTTCTGATAAATCAAGGGGCATTTAGGATTATTCGTAGAGCTTTATTCTGAACTGTCTGCAGTTTTTTTGATTTTTTTTTAAGTGATGCACCAAATTGGGCATGCGCATGTTGTTAAAGATCTTATCAGAGATTTATAGAGGAGTTAAGAAGATTTTTGTTGTAGGGCTGATTTTCTATTTATTAGAGAGTATAATTGAGACAATCTGGCGTATGCTTGGTTGATCTGTTTATTCACGTGAAGGCTCCATGTTAGGCGAGTATCTAGATGTACACCCAGGTATTTTACGACTTCTTGGTTATTTAATTACATTTCCTCCTAATTCGATTGGCGGTAGGTCTTTTATCCGTCGTAGTGTGAATACTTTTATCTCACTTTTAGTACAGTTTATTTTTATGCGCTATTGAGGAAACCAGTTGTTGATGAAGTTCAAAGCTAATTGTAGTTGTTCTGCTGCGGCTTCAAGGTCGTGGGGTTGGGTTATAATAGCTGTATCTTCTGCATACATAGAGATTAGCGCTTGAGGAGGAACAGGAATATCGTGCATGTATATATTAAATAACGTTGGGCCAAGAATGCTTCCCTGTGGAACCCCTGCTTCAATGGTTCTGGCATTTGACAGTTCGGCGTGGATTTTTACTGCGAAGGTTCTGTCTGCGAGAAAGGAATATAATAATTTTAGTAGATAGCTTGGTAGATTTAGCTGTTTAAGCTTGTATTTTAAGGCATCGATCCACCCTCGATCGAATGCTTGATCTACGTCTATAAATACCGCAATGGTGTAATTCTTGTCCTCAAATCCTTTTTCGATAGTTTCAGTTGGGCAAAGCAGTTGATGGTTCGTTGAGTGTTCAATTCATTGATTCACGGAAGGATCGTTATTTCTATCATATTAGATATAGTAGGCAGGAAGGAGGCTTATAGGTCTATAGCTTTCCACTTTTTGCTTTTCTTTGCCAGGTTTGTGAAACATGAGTACATGTGCATGTTTCCATTTTGTTGGAAAATATCCTTCTCTAAAGCTACAGTGTGCGACTGCAATCTTTATAAATTTCTATTCGTAAGGCCGCTGCAAATATTTAAACTGTAATTTTTAAAGTGTACTTTTTTCGTGACGACATAATCTTTTAAAAGGAGGAGGTGAAAGCAAATCGCTTCTACTGCTAATTCTATCTGCACCAACATCAGAAGAATTCAAATTCACAGCACTTGAAGAGGGCTTCAGAACGGTTTTCTTTTTCCCACGAGTTGACGCTGCTTTTACTTTTGCACATATTGCAGCACATATTTGGATGCATGCATACTTTTCACATGTTGTTTAAGATTATTAAGACTAGACATGTGAGCCTTTATTGTACAAACTTTAGGCAAACACAGTTTGCATTCATAAATCAACTTCTTTTCTCCAAGTTTTTATTGGAATACAAAGTATGAAATACAAGTGTGGCCAAGGATTTTGATTTCACTTTCAGAGCTTTCCGTACTTTGAGAAGAAGTAGTAGTGTTCATGATGTAAACTTGTAAATGTTATACCATCAACTATTTCCACCAGCAACCAACACAAACGAAAAAGATAAATAAATGAAGAATGATAAAATTTAAATGAGTCGGTTAAAAATGACGCAAATGCTAAAAAAGTCAGGTTATAATAACTTGTCGTTTTCACTCGCACGCAGCAAATAATTAACAGGGTCGCTTTATTTTTTTGGCCCTGGATTTTTGCTCTTTTGAGCAACAGCGCCGCGCGTAAAAATGACAACATGTCAACAAGCAACCAATGTAACGGACTAAAGTTAAACGGAAGTTCAATTTATTAGAAGTTAAAGAGCCTTAACTTTTTTTTTAATTTACTTAAAAGTTAATTTGTTAAGCATTTTGTAAACTTCGTTAATTAACGGATTAAGGAGTTAATGTCCATCTAAGCTTGCTGACCCCTTAGACTTCCACGGGTCCTTTGGGTAACAGTGATCTAAATATTCTAAACAATGCATTTGTATTGACGATATCTTGAATTCAACTGATCTTGATAAAACATTCCGATTCAACAATAATACAATTAATAATAAATACATTGCTAATGCAACAAAGCTGCTAAATTACGGTCGTGTATGTAGATTGACCAAAATTACACTCTGCTACAGCATTATCGTAATTATATACATTTGGAAAGTAATCGCTACGGTTGATGTTTCCGCAGACGCGACCATTATAAAATCGCACTCCTAAATAGATATTAACAGTAAGCGATATGGCACCGCCGACCTTAATATTTTTTGTTGCGCTGCTTGGTTTTGCATGTATACACGCTCAAATTTGGAAAAAACAGGTAATACGTACTCTCCAACATACTGTGGAATCATATGTTAGAATGGGTCCAAACCCATATGGTTCCACAGTATATTATTTATATAGTATAATTTTGTTAGTATCCATGATTTTCCAAGCGTTCATCAACAATGCCATTTTGCAGTTATTGGTAGCTTGCTTAAGCTGTTGATTCCAAGTCAATTCGGCATCCCGGGTTATACGTAGATACTTGACTTCCTCACTCACTTTTAGACGCTCTTTGTAGAAAATTGGGAAAATCTTATAAAGTTTAATACTAATAATTTTGTTTTAAAAATTAGTTAAATATTTTATTTAACTAATTTTAATAAAAATATATTATAAAGAGAGAATAAAATAATATAAATACATCGATATAAAACAACATACACTGCCGAGCATAAAACTGGGGTCACTCCGTAATTTGAAGTTACTTTAGAAATTTTTAGTTTTTTACACTGAAGTCTTTAAACTTTTTTTTGTTTCAACAAAAGCATATCAAAGTAAACTTGTTCGTGCTCGTTCGTTACTTAGCATATCAAATTAATATAGTTCATTTTCATTACTTTCAATAAACTTTGAACAACAAAAACTTTCTTTTTATTCAAGCAATCAGTTAAATCAATAAACTGTTACACCCGAAAAAACACGTAAAACACTAAAAATTTATAAAATAATTTCAAATTACGGAGTGACTATAGTTTAATGTTCGGCAGTGCATAAAAAAAATATTAAGAATTTTTTACTGCTGACTGTATATTATTTTATCAATGAATAAAACTAAATGTCAGTAATTTCTTTTGAATTTTATCTTGTTTGAGTTTCACTTCAATCGCTCGGAACCGTCACACACTCATTTATTTTTTTAATTTGTAGCCGTCCATGATTTTCGAAAAATTCGACAATTGCCCAGAATACCATAATTACACCAGCGTAATACGTAACGTCAAAATTAATGTTGTTAATAACGTGATGGAATTGAATTTTGAGACTCATGTCCTAAAGGATTCTAAAAACATCTTAGAAGTAATGTCTATATATATATATATAAGTAATATATAAGTATCGCTAATTGTTTTAGGGTATTTGGGAGATAGAGCGGTGTGCTAGTAGGGAAAAATTGGACACTTGCATGATGTTTACTAGAATGCGGACTAGTCGTTATTGTAATTTGTTCGAACAGAAGGGCGAAGCTTGGACTCCACTTATGACTTGTGTGAAACCGAAAATGGTTTGTCCTTTACGGAAGGTATATTTATGGTTTCGAATGTTCTAATCTTTATACTCATTGTTGTTTTTTCGTATATTATATAGGGTGTATATAGTGGTAAAAATTGTTCTGTAGATGCGGCTGCTTTTAGATTTTTCCCGCTGGAAGGGTCTTATTGGAGAGTTAAAGCTAAAATTTTGGAAAGTAAGGCTATGCGGATGTGCGTTCAACTTTTCGCATACATTAAGGAACATTAGGTTTTTTTATTTTGTGTTGATTTTGGGCCATTGGTTCTTGTTTTTTTTTTAGGTAATTGCTTTTAAAATATATATAATTATATCCTGTTTTGCTTTCGGGGTCTATTTAATGCGTTCAATAAATCTCATCAAAAAGTACCTAATTTTAGCCCTTTGCGCATTTTCCTGTTTGTTTTGCAAGGGTCATTAATAACATTTCTAAATGTTTCTAAATTGGTTTTAGAGATGCAATATAGCAATTAATTCTATTGTAGACAATGAAATAAGATAATAAACGCTAGTGTTAGAACGTTGGGTAGAGGTCGCAGTAAGAATTAAAACCGAGGCTATTTTTAGTTCTTTTTAAGGATTCACAACATATTTTGTGATAATGGATGAATTTCCTAAGATTGCAATTGCATTGAATTTGAAGAGTAAACTCTAAACTGGACATGCATTGGTTCAACTTGCAGAATTTAAAATAATGAGAAATTCTGTTGGATGGCCTGGGTCCTAGGATAATGATGTTTCGGTTACTGCATAGGGTGGTGATAGAATTAAGATTTTAACCTAGATAAACCTGAAATAATATTTAATTAATAATCGTCTTATATGTAGGCGGTAAGGCATATACATTAATTATTTATAAATAAAAAAAACATATGCGGTCAGGGGACTTCCGTCAGGAACGAAGTTCTTCGCGCATTTAACAATCGAACGACTTCTCTTTTTGAATTATTATTAAAATATTGAAAGTGCACGCAAATGCGTTCATTGGATGTTCTGGAAAATTTGAGCAAACTGGGGCAAGATAAGTTGAAATGCGGCCCGAAACAAAAGCGTCAATTTGATAAATGAATGCAAAAATTGTCTTTTATTGGACAATGAAAGGCTTCGCCCGCGGGCCGCAAGACAAGTTCCAATGCGGCTCAAAACTAAACCGACAATTTTTTTCATTCATTTATTTCAGACACCAAATTGTGAGTACAAGTTTGCAAACTTCGCAATGCAAGCAGTTAGTCTGTAGATATAGACTAAAATCCACCAATTCTTTAGTGCAGTGTTCTTCAACTTTTGTCATCCCGCGGAACCCTTCTTTGAGAATTTTCTTTTTATGGAACCCTCTGTTTAGTAGCACTTTGATTAAGGGGGGAATCGCATTACATTTTATGAACAAGGTTCGTCCCTACTTTTCTTATAAAATTTTTGTAAAAGTATCAATAAATAAATTTGCATTTATTCAAACAAAATTATAACTTCATATAAAATATAAAATACTTGTACTATACGTACATAGAAATGAAATTATAATCAAAAGAAAAAAATCTTTCAAACATTAATGACTTCGTTGTGTTTGTTTATGACTGCATAATTTATCAATTATCTGGTTGGATCCGTGTTAATTGGAGACGCATATCATTTTCGGCATCAAGTCGATTTCTATACTTAGTTTTTGTAGCGACGTATGTGGAAAAGGATTTTTCACAGAGATAGGTTGTTTCGAAAGGCATCAATTCCTTAACCGCACGTTTGGAAATTTCGGAATATTCTTCCCTTAATTTTATCCAAAACCAATGCCATCCGTTCCAAATGTAAATTGTTATGCAGTGTAGGTACATGTATCTAGAAATTGCTCTCTTTCCTTAATTGGCAAGGTATCCACATGACAACACTCATTGATAGTACATATATTAAAGGACTAGTTCAGTAAGCGCTATTTTACAGCACGCGTGCAAGTTTGAAAAACGACGAGCGAAGCGAGGAGTTTTCTAATGGACAAGTGCTGAAAAACGTTTTACGAACAAGTTTTCAAAAATTTCGAAAATTCACGTTCAGATGAAAAGATTCGAATTTCATCATGCAATTCCCAGAGTCCGGTCAGAACCTTTCCACTGGATAACCATCTTGCTTTAGTAAGAAGAAGTGAAGAAAGAGATTTTTATGTGAGTTTCCCAGATCATCTTACAATAGGGCAAATACCCTGGTTTTAGGGGTCTGGATTTTGATAAAATTAACCATCTTAACGGCCTCATTGAGAACTTCTGCAATGCTTTTGGTGTCCGTTTAACAGCGAGAGCAAGACGATGAAGACAGCAATGGCTGGCTTTGATGTCTGAAACTAGTTTCTTTAAACGTGCTATTACTCCTTTTATAATACCAACCATAGCTTTAGCTCCATCAGTGCATATATGATGACATAAATTCCAAGAAATTGAATTCATCTTAAGGATTTTTCAAAGGACTTACTAGTTCCACTTCGCAGAAATCATATCTATAATTCGTCATGAAATCGTCGTATCAGACAATTGGAGGAGGTGAAATTTGTTTGCATTTTTTTCACCGATCACGCATTTGAAAAATTAATTAAAGCTTGTACAAAAGATTGATCTTTTGTACAAGCTTTAATTAATTTTTCTGCAACTACTTGCTCACATACCACACAAAACCCATATGGCTCATTTTATCACCAATCCAGGTAAATCCAAAATTCAAATAATCTTCATCATGCTTTCGTAATTTTCGGCTAGTAGATTTATTTTCTTCTTCAATAATATCCATCAGCTCCAATGATGGCGGAAAACTGGCTCAAGAGAGCAAGAAGCTTGTTCTTTGGATTTTGATTCCAATTTCCCAGTTTTAAGTCAATTCTGCATTATATTTCTAAAGGATTTTAGGATAAGTTAAAACGAAACTCAATTTATTATAAAATAAATAACTTACTACCGTTTACATTTGTAAAACTTGTAATGAATAGTTCCGATATGAAACTCCAATCGACACACGTGTTCCAGAGAGCGGCGCAACGCATCGTCTCTAATTGTAAACTCCGCTCCGGTTAATGTTCAGATTTTTTTAGCATTGATTCGCGGAACCCCTGGATGTTTTAGTGGAACCCTAGGGTTCCATGGAACACCGGTTGAAGAACACTGCTTTAGTGTGTAGACGAGATTATTATATTACATCAAAATTTGCGGTCGCGATGTGCGAAAATAATCTAGTCTGTCATAAATGACAGATAACATGTGTAGTTGAGTATTTGATTTAGATCAGGAGTCTCCAGCTTGCGGCCCAAGACCAGTTGCTATGAAAAACAAAGCATCAAAATAGTCCTTTTCATAGTTGAAATTTTTTTGTGCGCATGTGTCAATTTTGTTTTTACGGGCACTTTTTGACGTATAACCAGTGAAAATAACAAAATGTGCCCGAAGCTTTCATATTTCCGCCTTTTATACATGATCATTTTTAAAACAGGTCTATTATCTTGTCTGTCATAAATGACAGATGACATATGAAATTCAGTTACTAAGTTACTAAAGTTACAGCTGACAGACTAACTGCAAGTTTTAGCTAAAACTATCTAGTTTATAGATATTGTTGAAGACTGTTAAGTCTTGAGAAGAAACTTAAATGACATTTCCAGAAGCTTTTGTAAAAGTCTTCAATTTTCCAAAACTTTTTAATTAGCGATATTCAACTGTCGATTGCTGACTTACTAAGATAGTTACAGCTGCAATCTGTTAATTTCTGTAAAAGCGAGTTATTGCATGATCTGCCGACTGGTCGTATATTCTATTTGAAATACTCGATACGACTAGCTAAAATCTGAAATATGTTTCTTCATTTATGTCTTTATTAATAGGTTTGAAAATTAAGACACGTTGGTTTATACTATCAGATGACAACACTTAGGCATCTCTTGAAATGTCGAATCGGTAAGTAACATAGTGTAAATCTCAGTTAAAGAAGTTCCTCATAAAATTGGAGATTTCATGAGCTACACGAATTAGATAAACTACTCGAACTGCCGACAAATCAAGGCTCATAATGACTCAGTTTTAATTAATCTGAATGATTTCACTATTTTGTTGTAATAAAAACCAGGACTGGAGCATCTGTGCCATTAGCGCACATTCCAAAACGTGCCCTTTGTCCCACATTTTGGATAAATGCAATAGTTTTATAGTTTGTCCAGAAACTAAGGGTTTTTATTACCATGCTAAAATCTACCTCCCCCAAATATATTAGAAAACGACCTTTTCAGGGACTTAGAGAATTTAAGCCTCGATTGTTCATGGGAGTAGCCAAGAAAATTCAATCTCCCCCTTATTTGAATTAGAGGGATGATTTAACCTCTCTTACAGATATGTTATACTAGGAATGGTATAAATACCATTCCCCAGTTGTCAGTAAGAAGTAAGGGAAAAGAGAGTATAGTGGTAAGCTATAAGTTCTTAAGTCTTAAGTTATTTTGTTGTATTATTGTTTAATTAAATTGTTAAATCCAACTCGACTATTATTCGACAAACTACTTGCCTTGCGAATCCCGGTGAACATTACATTACAAGATCCCGAGATATTTAGATATATCTCAGAGTCCGAAGAATTGTTGGCCAGCAGTCCTTCCCTCTCAACATTGAAGTCGGCGGTGGTTCACACCATAGCCCCCTTCACAACATTGGTGGCAGTCCCACAACATTGGTGGCAGCCTCACAACAATTTGACTACGACATATGTAAATATTGTAAATATCAATCTGTTAATAAATAAAATAATAAATAAAATAATAAATAAAATAAATAAAACTAAGTTAATAGTTAAAAATAAAACTGTATAATTTGAAGCAATTGCTAAATAATTACACATGTTTATCGTACATGTTATTCGATGTACGATAAACCTGTGTAATTAGTTAGCAATTGCTTCAAATTATACAGCTTTATTTTTAACTATTAACTTTCTTTTATTTTTTTCAGTATTTTGCATACTTTCTTGAGTTTCGATTTCTCAAAACCTAATTCAAATAATGAGTATAATATAAACAATATAACTCGTATGGTTTAAAACGACAAAACACAAAAATACATTTGAACATTTTTTTTCGTTTAGTTTTAAGGTTATAAACCGACCACGCTCGTCTGTCACTCTGCGAAAGAAACAGAGAGAGCACGCATTATAGAAATATACACTGAGAGAAAGAGATAGGCGTATAACGTAACGTAACGTTTTCTGCCGAATCACTCCTACCGAGACCTCCCTAAAGGAACTTCGTTCCAAAAATGTAAATGAAACTATGCATGATCGATTTCGTGCCGCGTGGTCAAGCGGTAAACATCACTTATCAAATTTTTGTAATTTTTGGTACTTACGTTCTAACGCCATAGCAGCTAATTATTTGAACAAAATGGATGGTTAGATTAGGTTATACCGGAGCAGATAAAATCAGACCAAATATCGCGCGGCAGCGCGACCTCTCGATCCAAAATAAGGGAAAATATTGGATAAGGGTTAGATTAGGTTATATTAGAGCAAATAAATCCAAACTATATTTCGCGCGGTAGCGCGACTTCTCGCTGCGGTATCAGTAATACGTAAGTACCTAATTATTTAAAGAAAACTTACACCCAAAATAATTATAAATAAATTAATTGATTTATAAAAAATATAATTATAAATTATATAAAACCTGACCCCTTAGATTATCCCATAGACCTCCACGGCTCTGTACGCCCCGCTTTGGAATAGAGTGATAAACAATCTAAGAACGGATTTGTATTTACGATACCTTGAATTCAACTAATCTTGATAACACTGTCCGTCTGAACAATATTAAAATTATTAATGCGTTGGTAATGCAAACAAGCTGCTTAATTACGGTCGTGTATGTAGATTGATTCAAAGTTTATTTATGCTGCGGCATTGTTGTAATTATATACATTTGGAAAGTAATCGCCACGATCGATGTTTCCGCGGACGCAACCATTATAAAATCGCACTCCTAAATAGACATTGACAGTAAGCGGTATGGCACCCCCGACTTCAATATTTCTTGCTGCGTTGTTTGGTTTTGCATGTATAGACGCTGAAATTTGGCAGAAACAGGTAAAGATGTTCCACCTACCTATCTTATTATAAACTAACGAAGAATTGATTTAATCCTACATACTCTCCAACATACTGTGGAACCATGTCAATCCTGCTAGACAAAGAAGTTTTATCGCCCGTAAGTGTACCGTACACTCATTTTTTTTTTATTTATAGATGTTCATGTTTTTCGAAAAATTCGACAATTGCCCAGAATACCATAATTACATCAGCGTAATACGCAGCGCCTAAATTAATGTTGTTCATAGCTTGGTGTAATTGAATTATGACACTCATGTCCTAAAGGATTCCAAAAATATCTTAGAAGTAATATATTTTCGTGCCATATAATGAAAAAAAAGTATCGGTTATTGTTTTAGGTGATTTGGGAGATACAGCGGTGTTGGACACTTGCAAGATGTTTACTAAAATGCGGACTAACTTATTATTGCAACATGTTAGAACAGACGGGCTAAGCTTTGACTCCATTTTTGACTTGTATAAATCCGAGAATGGTCAAAATAGTCTTCTTGCTCCAAAAGTGCTCAGATATTGTTTCTGTAATTAAAGTTATCTCTTGAGTCTGCACTGCTGCCTCTAATACTTGTTTTAAAGATGACGCTTGCAATAATTCATTTTGAGTTATTGGTCGTGGTTGACAACTTTCAGTTTTCGATCATGATGGAAGCTTGGCTAACCTCATGGCTAAGCTTTGACTCCATTTTTGACTTGTATAAAACCGAGAATGGTCAAAATAGTCTTCTTGCTCCAAAAGTGATTCAACTTTGTCCAACATTTCAGATATTGTTTCTGTAATTAAAGCTATCTCTTGAGTCTGCACTGCTGCCTCTAATACTTGTTTTAAAGATGACGCTTGCAATAATTCATTTTGAGTTATTGGTCGTGGTTGACAACTTTCAGTTTTCAAAACTGACAACTTTCAGTTTTCAAAACTGAAAGTTGTCAACCACGACCAATAACTCAAAATGAATTATTGCAAGCGTCATCTTTAAAACAAGTATTAGAGGCAGCAGTGCAGACTCAAGAGATAACTCAGACAGAAACATGTCTTGAAAGTACATCCCTTTTGAATCCTATTTCGTTTTAACAAATTGGCGAACGCTGGATTTACCCCAATGTTGTTCATTGCTTGTTTTCGAAAGACTAACTTTGTTATTAATATAACATATTAAAGCAGCAACGTGCTTGCATTTGCCGCTCTGGTTATAAAAACAGCTGCATTTTATTCCAGTGACAAAACGAGAATCTGCAAGAAAAAAATTATAATGTTATAATGTTAATTACAGTAATTGTTTAAATTAATAAGGTGTTAATGTCACTGATGTTTGACGAATGATTTTGGCTCGTATTAAATAACTAGTGCATTTATTTCGTAGCTCTTCAACGTTTTTTACATGTTCAGCTAGAACTAATTTATTTACCTTGATCAGGGTTATAAAATATAAAAAATATAAAATCTTATAAATTCGGGGTTGGAAATTTAACTAGTGTTTTACACTTTCCAAACCGGTTTTTATAATAACATCCATTTTCTGTATTGTTTTTAACAAAATGCTCTAAAAATACTACTTGCCGTCTCTCTATCTTCCTTTCAAACACTTAATTTATTTTTAAACAATAAAACATTTGTATCGCATTATTTGGCTATTCCCGAATTCTTTCGCATGCTAGGTGGCGCTACTCTCGTGCTCAAAGCCAATACGGGCGTGCGTCGACATTTTCGGATACGTTAAGGAACATTAGTTTTTTTGTTTGTTTTGTGTTGAGTTTGAGCCATTAGTTGTTGTTTTTTTTAGGTAATTGCTTTTAAAATAACTATAATTATATCCTGTTTTGTTTCCGGGTCTATTTAATGCGTTCAATAAATCTGATCAAAAACTACCTAATTTTTCCACTTTGCGCATTCGTGCATTTTCCTGTTTTTTGCAAAGATCATTAATAACATTTCTAAATGTTTCTAAATTGGCTTTAGATATGCAATATAATAAATTCTGTTATAGACCACGAAAAAATATAATAATAGCTTGTGTTACAACGTGGGGTAGTGGTCGCATTAAGAATTGAAACCGGTTCTGAAAATAGTTCTTTTTAAGGATACACAACATATTTTGTGATAATGGTTGAATTTTCAAAGATTGCAATTAAATTAGAAGAGTAAACTCTAAACTGAACATGCATTGGTTCAAATTGCAGAATTTAAAATAATGTACCTACAATTATGTTCGATTGCCTGGGTCATAGGATAATGATATTTCGGTTACTGTGGAGGGTGGTGATCGAATTAAGATTTTAACCAGGATAAATCTGACATATTATTTAATTAATAAGCGTCCTATATGTTTGACGTAAGGTATATCTATTAATTATTTATAGATAAAAAATGTAAATGAAGGTTTGCATGATCCATTTCGTACCGCATGGTCAAGCGGTAAACATCACTTATCAAATTATTGTATTTTTTCAACGAAAACTTACCCCCAAAATAATTTCTACTTACCGCTGATCACGGGTCACTCCACGGGTCCGTACGCCCAGCTTTGGGAACCTGTGATAAACATTCTAAAGATCGCATTTGTATTGACGATACCTTGAATTCCACTAATCTTGATAACACATTTCGACTGAACAATAATAAAATTATTAATATGTTGGTAATGCAAACAAGCTGCTTAATTACGGTCGTGTATGTAGATTAATTCAAAGTTTATTTATGCTGCGGCATTATCGTAATTATATACATTTGAAAAGTTATGGCCACGATCGATGTTTCTGCGGACGCGACCATTATAAAATCGCACTCCTAAATAGACATTGACAGTAAGCGGTATGACACCGCCGACCTCAATATTTCTTGTTGCGTTGTTTGGTTTTGCATGTATAGACGCTCAAATTTGGCAAAAACAGGTAAAAATATTCCGCATACCTATCTTATTCTAAACTAATGAATTTATAACGAGATTATAACGAATTGATATGATCCAACATACATACTCTCCAGCATACTGTGGATCCATATTAATCCTATTAGTCCTTAGTCTAAGAAGTTTTACTTGAATCGACCGTAAACGGTAACGGTACACACTCCTTTTTTTTTCTAGACGCTCATGTTTTTCGAAAAATTCGACAATTGCCCAGAATACCATAATTACACCAGCGTAATACGCAACGCTAAAATTACTGTTGTTAATAGCTTGATGACAGTGAATTATGACACTCATGTCCTAAAGGATTCCAAAAACATCTTAGAAGTAATATATTTTCGTGTCACATAAAGACAAAAAAATATCGGTAATTGTTTTAGGTGATTTGGGAGATACAGCGGTGTTCTAGTAGGGAAAAGTTGGACACTTGCATGGTGTTTACTAAAATGCGGACTAACCGGTATTGCAACATGTTGGAACAGACGGGCCAATCTTGGACTCCATTTTTGACTTGCGTAAAACCGAGAATGGTTTGTCCTTTGCGGAAGGTATATCCTCTCTATTGTTTTGAATTTCCTTATCGGTATACTAATTTGTTTTTCGTATATTATATAGGGTGTATATCGTGGCAGGAATTGTACTATAGATGCGGAAGCTTTTAAATTTTTCCCGCTGCAAGGGTCTTATTGGAGAATTAGGTCTAAAGTTTTGGAAAGTAAGGCTATACGGTCGTGCGTTGACATTTTCGGATACATTAAGGAACACTAGCCTCTTGGTTTGTGTTCATTTTGAATCATTGTTTGTTTTTTGTTGATAATAATAGCTTTTAAAATGTTTATAATTAAATCCTGTTTTGCTTTCGGGGTCTATATAATGGGTTAATTGAAATAAATCTGATCAAAAAGTACCTGTTAATTGTACTACTTTGTGCATCTGTGTTCAATAATAACATTTACATTTCTAATTATTTCTAAATTGGTTTCTAAACTACCCGACTAAAGATTTTAGTTCAGATTTGATTAGGATCGAATTAGGCAAGCCGAATTCCGTGTTTGGCTCAAATGAGGCAAATGTGGTAGGCCTTCATCACATTTGTAACGTAAGTCCGTCTGTCTCTCTGCTTAATTAGAAAAGCCTGATGTGGTACACATTCGACACTTGCATGCTATCACTCCAACTTAGTCTGGTCCAAGTTCGGCTTCCTCTTTAGGCAGCTGTTTGGAAACCTGACTCGAACGTTACGACTCCAGCTTAATCTGCCCCAAATTCGGCTTCCTCTTTAGGCGACAGTTTGGAAACCACACTAGCATTTGCCGATCCCGACCTAACATAATTTGTCCGTATTTGACTTGCTTTTGATGCAACAGTTCGAAAACTACTTTAGGTTTTGTCTTTGCTGCAAATGCGAATATATTTAATACCAACTGTACGAGCACAATTAAGTATTCTTACTATTTAGTTGACACTTTTTTTTCTAAATTTTGACAAAACTACAGGGCATTAATATAATGCAAACGTTATAAAGATATCATTTGAAATATTAGTAACTAAAACGCTCATTAAATGCGTAAGTTTAATGAATTAGGAAAAAGTAAGTGAAATGGTCTTCAACAATTTCGGTTGAACTATAAAGACATTAAAGGTACGTACACACGGTATAGAAAACTAACGTATAGTCCTGCTATAATTAGGCTATAGCTGTGTGAACGCCTAGTATAGTCCAAAACTATTCGTATAGTTGAACTTTTCGAAGCGGTCACACGGCTATAGTCAAACAATAGCAGGACTATACTCTAGTTTTCTATACCGTGAGTACGTAGCTTAAGGGGGAATTCTCAGTCCGGGCAATCTGTCTCGCGAAGTGGGCGAGGCACTGTTTTAACCGTATTATACCGAGTATAGAAATATGTTCCGAAAAAAAGAATAGGAGTTACAGTACTTTAGAAAGAGAGAAACTGTACATCGGACCGCGGGTTAGCATTGAGTCCTATCTTCATTGACTCGATTGGCTGCCGACGAACTGACATTTATTATATGAGTTGCTTATTTCCAAAACGCGACCTGAAAACAGCTGAATAACAGCTGAGACAGAAAATATAGCTTTTCGCGTGTTCTGACAGACGATTCAAAACTTTCAGGTCGTGTTTTGAAAATAAGCAACTCATATACAAAATTAACAAATATTTTTATAAATGAATATAAATTTACCAGATTACATATTTATTTAGGTAATGTATAGCACAACTTAGTCCTAATACAGAACATAGAATTTAGACCG
This sequence comes from Phosphuga atrata, assembly GCA_944588485.1. NCBI lineage: Eukaryota > Metazoa > Arthropoda > Insecta > Coleoptera > Silphidae > Phosphuga > Phosphuga atrata. The sequence continues at coordinate 55,182,201 of OX155899.1, forward strand.
TCACGGTCTGTCACCGAAAGAGTTTTCAAAAGTTTTCACCGTTTTAAAAAATTGGAAAAGTTATATTCGGCATATTTGCACTCTTTTCCACAATCTTCACTATTTCAATCCCGGTTTTTTCATTATTACTTTACTTCGTTTCTGGCAAGTATTGGAAGCATTACTTCCATAAACATTTTTATGACTTTCGGTAAAATTTTTGATGACCAAAACTCGAGCCAGACCAATTTTTGAAACATTTGTGTTCCCTTGGTTCTAATTGTTTTCACAGCTTCTCACAGCGAAAAAAAGTAACTTTCCAGATTTAGCTCCAACAATACAAGTCTGCAAAAATTAAGTAGCATCAAATTTTATATTTATACTTATTGACCCTGTTTACCACTCCTGACGATGCGTCATAATTGGTCTGGTACGATCTCTTGCACCAAGCTCCATCGGTTATCACAGTAATTAAAGGGATGCCATCATCGTCAATATCTCCTGCTTCTCGTGCCAATCTGGCTTCTTCAGCTGCTGCTTCCTCAAATGTTTTCTGAGAAGATTCAAAAATGGTATAATGGTAATAACTTGCAACTTTATCATAATTTTTCATATATTTCCTTCGTGACATTTGAGGAATATTCATGATACCATGTTGTTGGGTCAATTGAGAATAACCGCAGCCGGTAGAAATCATAGCAAAAACTGCTGCAGTATTTACCTTAGATCATCACTGTTTTAATTTACGCTATCTGTAGAAACTTCTTTTACGATGCCACACATTTTGCACTTAAGAATATAATTACTAATTAGACCGTTTCGTTTTTCAGATAATAGAGTCATATCTGATATGTTACAAGAAAATGGACAATGATTATTTGCTTTTTGTAATTCTTGAAAAAAATACTCGACATTACATGTTCTTCTACCTGACAATTCATTGTTTCTTTCGTCGAAACGCTCATCTAGTGGATTCTGATTTTCAAAATGTAATGATTCTGTGGACGAACTGAAATGCGATATGTGATGATTGATATATGATTATAATTATGCTACTTATAGTGGAGCGAAATCGGAAAAAAATACGCATCTAATACAACCACTATTTTTTTTTCGGATTTGCGAACGAGCGACTTTTATTGTCTATTTCGCTCCAATATTACCTACTACTTGTGCCAAACTCACCTACTCGGTGAATAATATTTAGATGTAGAGGCAATTTCCATCTGATCTTGGATTACATCTTCTTCTAACAGCACTATTTTCTTTTCTGAATTCCTAACCCTTGACATGAAAGTTACGTTTTCAGTATTTTAAAAATTAAAAACTGTAAGTTTTGTCTAATCTTTATTGCCGATAAACAAAACTGTTCTAATACGCATCTAATACGTTATAAAAGAAGATAAGCAAATGCTGCTTTTGACAATTCAAAAAGTCAATAACATTCAAAATAGTTAAATAGTTTCATAATTATTAAAATTTATTCTTACCGTTTCATTCTCAGGCGAATACTTTTTCGTTTATAACGTCTTCCTTGTTTATCACACATTGTCAAATATAATTGTTAGCAAAATGCACTCACTAAACTATGAATGAGGATCGTAAAACCCTTGTCTATGTGTCTCTTTTCTATGTGTCTCTCGAGTTTTAGGAACCGATAAATCTCATATGCGCAGGCGGAAACCCGCCTCCTGGCCTAAACTGTACCATGTTTCACTTAAAAATTTCTCCAACAATGAGTATTGCAGCATTCATTTTATATTCTAAATCATGGGTTTAATTTTGAAAATATTTTGTTAACTCTTTCATAGACCTAGTTGGAATATTTTTTATATTATTATAGTGTCGTTAATTTTTCGATAGTTTTATAATTACATGTTTTATTTTCTCGTTACATATATTTTCGAAAATAGGAAAACACTATAATATGACTTTTATTTTTTTGTAAGAATTAAAAAAAAATTGTTTAAATATTTAAAAAAATAAAGTCAGAATTTAGAAAAAACTGATGTGGTAGTGGGCACTCCGCCTTAACATAAAGCAAATATTTTTCCGAATTTGTAAAGCAAAAATATTAGTAGTAATGTAACTTTCTTTGAATGAGTCTCTAAAATTTAGGCATAGGAATAAGTAGGTGCTACTGGTAACAATCCAGTTTGGAATTTTTTCGGCATGCCGTGTTTCCGATTTTTTAATTAGGTTAGAATTAGGCTTGGCAGCAATTCGGAAGGACTTCGTTAGGCGTGAATTGATCTTTCGGCACGCCTCACTGTATTCCTATTCGGGTAAATTTCTTTCACAGAGACAAAACTTATCAACTAGAGCGGCACTCGATCAATATAATTGCTTTATTATTTTTGACAAAATATTTTGAAAGAATGAATATTGAAGATGGTGAATATGATTGCTTCGATATGCAGTCAGGGTTTTTTATGTTGCATTTCCCCTTTTGGACACACCCATAATGAAGCTAGAAATAAAACCGGACATTTTGAACCAAATTTGTAAGTAATAAGGTGATGAATATACATTTGATTTGTCTCTATTTAGATTGTACTTGAGTTGCAATTTAGTGATACATTCTATTAATGATCTAATATAATGGAAACTTGAGTTACAACGGTAGTGTTCACACTACGAATTAAAATTAGGGGTTATTCTTAGTTCTTTTTAAGGATACACTAACGTAACATTTTTGTAGAATTTTGATAATTGACGAATTGCCGAAGATGGATTCAATGCGATTAAATTGAATTTGAAACCAAACTGGTTATGAGGAGATACCTTGATTCAAATTGCAGAATTTGAAATAACATAAAATGCTATTAGATGTGTGGATCCTAGGATAATGATACTTCCTAGCTGTTCTAAAAATTGTGACATTAGAACTTTCCACCCTGATTGAAAAGCTTATTTGCTAGTTGTTGGCATATTTTATGCGCCAATCCTGTTTCTTTGACTCCATTCGCTGATTTTCCACAATATATTCTCATCAATAATTCCCAACACTAGACTAGACAGACAAGATTGGAGAGACAAGACTAAACAAACAAGATTGGACAGACAAGACTAAATACACAAAACTAGATAGACAAGACTATACAGACTAGACTATTCTTCTCTTCATATTATATTTGGGCCTTTGTGGTATACACGAACTTAGATTCGCAGCGAATTCACCTTTTTTTTCTATAAGCAGTTGCGCCTGGTAGACGTGGTATGATGACATCATCTGTCTACTATCTGCATCTCGATTAATGATTTTATGTTAGCACACGGGAAAAAGTACACTTTCAAAATTACAGTTTCAAATAGTAGCAGCGACCTTACGAATTTGAAACTGTAAAAACTACAAATTGCTTTTGTTAAAATTACTGATTCCTATATTACTAGTAAATAAGTTTTAAAAAGTACAGTGTGCGACTGCAATCTTTACAAATTCGTCTTCGTAAGACCGCTGCTACTATTTAGACTGTACTTTTTAAAGTGTACTTTTTTCCGTGCATTTGCAGTAAGGCTTGGATTTTTTGCGTACAATAAATAGATGTTTTTTTACAAGAAATAGCTGGAAAAATACAACATTCGGCTTATTCATGCAAAAATCGATTACTTCATCCAAAAAAGGTTACTTCGTCCAAAATAAAATCTAAACACCCAATAATCGATTGATTCTTACAAATAATAATGGTTTAGTACCATAATTGATGGATTTGTACAAAATAAAATCCATTTACCCAAAAAAGGTTTAACTTACAAAAAAGGTTGATCGATTCAAAATTTGATTGCTCTTTTTTCTCAATTTTTTTTATTTAAAATACAATTTTCTTCACAATAAAAGAATTTTACACTTGATTCCTTCAAATTTTGTGAGATGTGAGATAGAAATCCGAGAGAAACGGAAAACGGATGATTTTACAATTATTATAATTCACAGTTATTTATTATCATATTTGGCCTTTAGTAATTTTACAGTGTAGAAACTCAGATATATAATTTATTTCCGAGCTAATTCACTTATCAATAAGGTAAATAGTTTTTTCCATCCAGTATTTTTATGCACACCTATGTATACCTATGGACACTTATTATATAATGTGCAAGATTATAATGTGTAAGTGTGAAGATTATTAAATACACTCGTAAATTTGCATTTTGCACTTATTAAGTAAAATAAAAAACCTTTTTTGGGTGAATTGCGAATATGTTGATCGATTCAATCGATTCTTCTTCTTTCGAATAGGCCTACTTTGGACCACGCCTGTTGGGCTTTGACCTTTGCCCAGTATTGTCGCATCTTCTGCCGGTGTAACTCCTTTCTCTCTTCTGTCCAGGGGGTTTCCTTCGGGGTTTTTCCTGAAATCCACGGACTTCCTTCAGGGTGCGTCTCACAGACTGTCTGTTTTTGAGATCTGTTATTCCCAGTTCTTTAATATCCTTCTCGGTCTCTGTCAACCAAGTGGTACGAAGCTTCTTGTTTTGCCAGAAGGTGAACAGACGGTTGGTTATTCGGTTTGAAGGCAATCTTGCAATGTGGCCATAGAAAGCTACCCTTCTTTTCCTTGCACAGTCAGAGAGCATCTCAATATGTTCGTACAGATCAGAGTTATGCCGCCTTCGGAATTCCCCATCTTCCTTTACCGGGCCTAGGATCTTCCTGAGGATTCTCCTCTCTCTGATATCCAATTTCTCTATTAGACCCGTTCGGTTCAAGGAAATACACTCCATGGCATACAGGGCTTCTGGTCGTAATACTGATGTGTAGTGCTTAAGTTTCAGGTTGCGTGACAGGCATTTCTTATTGTAAGTGTTCTTAGTCAGCCGGTAGGCTGGTTCTAACTTGCTGACTCTTGGATAATGATGCTCTTTCTGATAAGTTGGGTTCAATCCATTCGCCGAGATACTTAAATTTCTCAGTCCTCTTGATGTTCCCCTGTTCTAGTAACGTCTCTCTGTTTGCTTCTCTGATGTTAGTGAAGAATTCTGTTTTATCCTGCGACACTTGAAGATCCACTTTGGCAGCCTGTTTTCTGAGGCAATTTACCTGCATTGTTGCCATCTCAAGAGAATCAGCAAACAGTGCATGTCATCTGCAAAGGCCAGGCAATCTACAATCAGTCCATCGTTCTTACGTCCCAGGTAGATACCACTCTGAGCACTCAAATTGTTCAGTTCCTTGCGCCATTCTCTCATAACCTTTCCAAGGACACAATTGAAGAGAAGTTAGGAAAGTCCATCTCCTTGTTTCATTCCACTTTTTATTTCGAAGCTCTCTGAAATCTCGCCTCTAAATTTAACCTTGGAATGGGTGTTGTTCAAAGTTTCTAGGATGAGTCTGCGGTTTTTTTATCCAGCCCTAGTTCCTGGAGTACTTTGTTAAGCGTTTCTCTATCAATGGAATCGTAGGCCTTCCTAAAATCAACAAAAGTGACAACCACCTTGCGGTTTCTCATCTTGGAGTATGCAAGTACAGTTTTAAGATTAAGGATCTGTTCAACACAGGATCGGGTCTTCGAAAGACTAACTTTGTTATTAATATAACATATTAAAGCGGCAACATGCTTGCACTTGCCCCTCTGGTTGTAAACACAGCTGCATTTTATTCCAGTGACAAAACGAGAATCGTTGATCTGTAATAAATAAATTATAATATTTATTATAGTACTGTACGTAGCATAAAATACTAAATTAAATGTGCTTCATAACCTTTAAAATTATGAGAGTACTTACCTTTAAACTTGTTTTAATTATTAGTGTGTTAATGTCACTAATGTTTGACGAATGATTTGGCTTCGTATTAAATAACTATTGCCATTATTTCGTAACTCTTTACGTTTTTTACATCTTCAGCTTGAACTAATTTATTTCCCTTGATCAGGGTTTGGGGTTGGAAACGGTATAGCCGGATTTATATATGAAATTTGCCCCCGCGGAGTTTTTTCTTCGCACTTTGGGGATCGTTTTGGTACCAAATGAAAATAATTCAGTCAAAATTTGAGTTCTTTATCTCGAGCCGTTATCGAGATATTGTAAAAAAACTGATTTTTGGATTTCATTTTCTTTTCCATAGTAAAATTGAATTGTAATAAATGCCGATTTTTTTGCCAATACTTACGAGTAAAAGGCATGATAAGAAAAGTTTGTTATGATTCCCAGATTGAAAGCCAATTTTTAAGAAAAGAAATAAAAATAAAATCATTTTTTTGACAGTATTTTTGAAAAGGGTCATCCGCCAAATTTTGTCAGAAAATGTCTTCTGTACTCCTTTATACTCAGGATTTTTTTCATTTTTTTCGATTTGGTGGAACAATGTGAAAAAAATTAAAAACGATCTTACGTTCCAATGGACGTATTTTATTATTGCAAGAAGAAGAAGAAATGTTTATTGAAAACAAACTTTTACAAAAGGCTATCGACCACTAGGTCTTTCTCCCTAGGAATTTACAGATTATGAAGGGTATTGCTAGAAAAATACATAAAAAGTTGTTTTTGACTTAAAGAATACGTCAAATGATCAACGTTTCTTTCTATATTCAACATTTTTTTCTATAAACAGACGACTTAATATTTCGGCAGGTCTTATTATTTTAGCCAAATCGATCATGGGAAAGATAATATACAGAGTAGCCCAAAAGTAGGTATACAGCAATACTTTTATTATTTATTTTTTTAATTACAGGTTTAATTACATATTTATTTCCGAGGGTGCTCAAAATGTCCATATTCGGCATTGGTGCATTCCTGCAACCTATTCAACTTCAAAATAACCATTCAATTTAGAACGAGTGTCCTCAAATGCATATAATCTGTATACCTACTGTATACCTACTTTTGGGCCACTCTGTATAATCGCTGCAATGGGAGAGCAACATCCAATAGTACGCCTTCCATTAGCACAGTCACAACAATATCGTCGAATACCAGAGATTTAATTCTTTTTCCAGAGATTTCATTCAAGTTTTAGGGAGTAGTTTATTGTTTAGTTTACGATCTAATTGTAAAGGCTTATGCTCGCTCCAGACTCTCGCGAAGTAGCACGGAGTTGAGCGAGGAACGAGAGTGTGGTCAGGTTACTCGCCTCGCCTTGTGCTTCCTCGCCTCGCCTTGGCTAAATTCGCTTCATGAAGCGGTTTTTCGTGCCCGAGTCAAACTAACACGAGGCGTTTCAACCGTCACAACAAACAATATATTTTACTTAATCATTTTTTTTATATTTTATTGGTAATGGGAAATAAAGTTCTTATATAATTTTAATAATTTATTTGCCTTACTAGTTTCGATGTGAAAACTAACATCTTAATCATAGGCTAAAAATTACAAAAATAAAATTAATTACAAGTTATAATTAAAACATTAATAAGACATACCTCTAAATTGTGTCTATTAAATTAAAAATTATTATGTTTTATGATGTTATAAAATTATTTGTTATAAATGAATAAATAAATTTTTAAATCAAATTTGATGTTTAAATAAATAAACAAATTAACAAAAGTTAATAATTTTTATAAACAAAAATATATATATATATATATATTGTTTAAATTGACAAATCAATTACAAAATACATATATTTGACAATTTTTTGCATTTTCCTTAAAAATTTTCTTTGATTTATACACTTTACCAAATTTTATGTTATTTAACTTTTATCGGTTATCATATTATTTATAATTTGAACATATATTTTACTAAGGTTATTAGTATCTTCTCTAAAGTTCATTGTTTTGTATTTTTTGATGGCTAACATTTCACTAATATTACGTTTAAATTTATTTGTTTCGAATTCAATAATTTTGTAGTTCTCAAAATCTAGACTATGTTTAAGAGTGAATTTATATTTTGTTAAAGCTGTTTTACCAATATTTGAGATAGTGTTAGATTTACAATCATTTTTATGTTGTTGAATTCGTTTTTTTAAATATTGTCCTGTCTGTCCAATATATAATTTTGTACAATCCTTACAAGGAATACTATAAATTAATTCAGAACAATTCATTTTAGGTGTTTTATCCTTTAATTTTGTGAAGAACCTTCTGGTTGTTGAAATATTATATGTAGCTAAACTACATCCTAATTTGTTTGTAATTTTATTGATTTTTTCACTTAAATTTGGAATGTATGGGAATATATAAAATTTGTTTAATTTATGTTGCTTGCTGCTCTCTTCTATTCTGTCATTATGTTGTATTTGTTTAAAGAATTTTGAAATTGATTTTTCTACTAGATATTTTGGATAATTATTTTTGAATAATATATTTCTAACTTTTATAATGTTATCCTTATGAAAATTATCAGTACTCAATTTAATTGCTCTATTGAGTAGGTTCATAATAATATTTATTTTTTGTTTAATATTGTGGACAGAATAAAAGTTAATGATCCTATTTGAATTTGTAGATTTACTGTACCAATTTGTTATAATTTTGTTATTTTTTCTAATAATGTTAATGTCTAAAAATGGTAAATTTCCTTCTCTTTCAATTTCAATGGTAAATTTTAAATTACTATTATAACTGTTGAAATATTCATATATGTAGTCTACTTTGTTTTTTGGAATTAAAAGAATTGTGTCATCTACATATAAATATTTTATAGGTATATCAAAATTTATATCTTTTGTTAATTTATCAAATAAGTCAGTCATAACTAAATTGGCTAAACAGGGGCTAGCTGGTGCTCCCATGGGTGTGCCTGTATTCTGTTTATAAAATTCATTTGACCAAGAAAAATAACTACTTTCGAAACAAAAGTTAACAATCTCTAAAAATAATTTTTTATCAATATTTGTAAATGTTTTTATAAAGTTCCATTTTTTTATTATGATTTCTAAATGTTCCGTCGTGTAGCTAATATATAAAATAACGTGTAATAATACAATGATTCTTAATTATTGGTTAGATAATAATTTTATTTTGTTTTAATAATTCACAGACGAAAACCGTTACGTCTGCTAGACAGCCATATAAATAATCTATTTATGGCTTTAAAAACGTGCATTTAACACCTTTTATTTTATTTAAATTTTAAATACATTTAGTTGTTTTTCGATTTATTTATGTCTGGAAATTTCCAAGCCTTATGTAGCTTATCCTCCTGTCTAGGCCACATTGTTGGATACTTAAGTTATTTGCTAGTTTTTAATCTACTTATAATTATAAATGTATTGTGTAGATATTTTCCTAGTAATGTTTTTTTTTTGGGTCTTTTTGTTGATCCGCTTATAGCCATAAATTGCACACCAAAATTATCTGAAGGGATAGGTTTATATATCGTTTCAATCTTATAATCTGTGTAAATATTTGTAAATGTTCGGCCCATCCAGGTAGAAAGTCTTGCACCTTTCTCCCCTTCCCTGCATAGTTTCCGAAGTGCAGGATTTGTAATTATCCCACCTTCTAATCACTTTCCTACGTTACTATTCGTTGCCGAATTTCCTACCCCTGATTTTCCTACCTTTTAGTTTTAACGCCTAGATCTTATTTTAGCATAAAAAAGGTTTGTGTCATCTGTTCACCACCAGTCCAGTTGAGAGTTTCAGTTCTATCACTTCTATGTTAAGTTAAGTTTTGTGAGTTAAATTTGTTTAAAGTTAAGTTTTATACCTTGTAGCGCCAGCCGCATTTCAAATACACTTGTATCTCCTTGTTATATTCTTAACTCAATTCACCCAATCACTTAATTCTTTCTCCTATATCATAAGACATTTTTGGTGGAAATATAACATTAATTTGCACGTAACATCATAACTCGCGGTAAACCAACCGCGAGTCGCCACATTGGTCCTTCGAACCGGATTGCTTAAAATTACGTAGCGTTCCAGTGTTAACTTTGATTATTACATTCGAGTCAGTGCGTACTCATCGTTTAAGGAATTAAGTGAAACATAGTTTTTTAATCATCGCTCAGTGCACGTGGTCACCATCAACTATTATCCAGTACCCGTTGGAAATCATCTGTTCCTGTTCAACGACCATCACTTGTTGGAAAACTGCATCGTCTGTTCCTGTGCAGCGCCCAGTATCCTGCATCATTATTTGGTTCTGCAATTATCTTCCAGTTGGTCAAGTAAGTCAATTGGCTACCTATAATTTTTTCCTATCATATTTTCACAATTTGTATTGCCTATTTCTCTTTATATTTTTTCTCTTTGTACTATTTTTCATTAATTTGCTTTAATTATTCTCATAATATGGCTGATGAACAAATAAAGGCATTAACGACTAAGCGCGCCGGTGCCAAACGATCTTTAACCGCGTACTCCAATTTTTTAAATAAATTCAATCCGGAATCAGATATTCTTGTTCTTGAAAAAAGATTTCGTGAAATAGAGCAAATTCGCAATAAATTCGGATCATATCAAGACGAGCTTGAAGGATTGCTCGACGAATCAGAGGCTCTTTTTGCACATCGCGAAGAGTTTGAAGACGTTTACTTTAGCGCCTTTGGTACTGCCACTAAACTTCTAGAGCAATACTCTAAAAATTATTCTCCACCTGCTATTACAACGGAAACTAATAATTCTACAGATTTATTGAATTCGACTCAAACTCATTTAGAAACTCCAACTCGCGACTCGGAATCGATTAATCCACAACAGCAGGGGCAACAACCCGTTAATGATAATAATGTACCTTCTCAACAAGGAAGTACACAAAATTTAGACGCTCTCAGTCAGCAACTTTTATTGTCTCAATTATCCAAAAACTCTCTTGATAATTTTCATTTATCATCCTTGCCTACAATTCAGTTGCCAACATTCAGTGGATCCTATGATACTTGGTTAGGCTTTCATGATTTATTTAACTCGCTTGTTCACAAGGATCTTAAAATTCCTCCTGTGAAAAAATTATTCTACTTAAAAGGATGTTTAAAAGGTGAAGCAGCCGATATTATTTCAACTATTGAATCCTCAGACGAAAATTACATTGTAGCTTGGGATCTTTTAAAGGAAAGATATGATGATCGGAAACACATACGTGATTGTCACATTAAAGCTCTTGTAGATATGTCATCCATATCAAAAGACTATTCTTTTCGTGCATTTTTAGATTGCCTTCAAAAACATTTACGCGCTCTTCAAGCGCTGGGAGAACCCATAAATTCATGGGACTCCATATTAATTGTATTATTACGGGGAAAACTTGATTCTTCCGCTCGCGACCGATGGGAAGATTGCAGTAGTGGTATTGCGCACCCTAACTTAAATAATTTAATAGATTTTCTAAAAAGGCGTGCGCAGGTAGAAGGACTTAGAGTTCAGACTCCGAAACCTGCACCCGTAAAACCTAATACTAATATTCGATCTAATACTCGTTTACAACAAACCTTTGCTGCTGCCACTCAGGAGCAGTCTTGTGTATACTGCGATGAAACTAATCATCTAGTTTACAAATGCAGCCAATTTGCGGCTTTAGATCCTCATGCCCGTTACGAGGCATCGAGAAAGGGTGGTTGGTGTACTAATTGTCTTAAAAAGGGACATAGGGCCTCCAAATGTATCTCTCAATCTTGTCGAAATTGCAAACAAAAACATCATACTCTTTTACATTTTGAAAAAACAAATAATTGTTCTAATCAGCCAGCAAACTCTCAAGTTTCTTCGCATTTTGTGTCTAATAATACTAGCTTGCAAACTCAAGTAAGCTCACATGCTTTACTGGCTACTGCCTTGGTTGACATGGTAAATCATCAAGGAAAAACTAAAACCATTCGTGTATTTTTAGATGCAGGCTCTCAGGCACATTTCATAACTGAAAAAATTGTAAATTTTTTGAATCTAATTAAAAAACCAGCTAATATTTATGTTACTGGAATTGATAATACCTCCACTAGCGTAAAGCATTCTGCTCGTGCGACATTGCAATCCCGATGCAATAATTACAGGGAATCTGCTGAATTTTTAATCGTACCTAAAATTAGTCAGGCGATACCGTCGATCACTATTGATCAAGTAGGTCTCGACATACCTAAAAATATTAAATTAGCTGATCCCGAATTCTTTAAGTCTTCAAAGGTTGACGCTTTGATCGGCGTTAAATTATTTTATAAATTGCTTGTTGTAGGACAAATATCATTAAAAAATCACCCCAATGCAATTCTCCAAAAAACTCAGCTGGGTTGGGTTGTCGCGGGTGAAATCAGTACGCATTTTCAACCTTCGCTCGTATCTTGCCATATTTCTATACATTCAGATCCTACTGATGTAAATTTAACCCGTTTTTGGGAGCTTGAAGAACTGTCAACAACTTCTGTTTTATCCCCTGAGGAAAAGGCTTGTGAAGAACATTACGCTCACAATACCATCGAAAAATACAGCTCCTTCGATAAGCTACAGAGAGTTGTGGCATATATTCTGCGCTTTGTTCATAATACCAAGAAACTCAGCTCACAGCGTGAACTCGGTCCACTACTCACTCGTGAACTTACGTTAGCTCACGATCTGATTATACGTTTAGTCCAGTCCAATTACTTTAAAAAAGAAATTGAATCAATCAAAAGTGGGGAGCCACTTCCTTTATCTAGCAAGTTAATTCCATTAAATCCAATTATAAATGAAAACGGTATTTTACGTGTTGGAGGTAGGCTCGCTCATTCTTCTATTGCTGCAGAGCAGCGTCACCCAATTTTGCTACCTGCTCAACACCATGTGACTAAGCTAATTATAGAAGCTGAGCATTCGCGACTTAAACACGCCGGTATGCAGGCAACTTTATACTCTGTTCGTCAAACTTACTGGCCTCTAAATGGCCGCAACATCACGCGTAGCTTAATTCGTAAATGCATACCCTGTTTCCATGCGAAACCGCGCCTTGCCGATCACCCAATGGGAATTCTTCCCATTCAGCGAGTCACTTCCTCGCGACCTTTCTTGCATGTTGGAGTTGACTATTGCGGACCCTTTTATATTAAAGAAAAACGTCATCGCAATCGCGGCCGCGTAAAGGTTTACGTGGCAGTATACGTATGCATGTGCACAAAGGCTGTTCATTTGGAGCTTGTCAGTGATCTTACCACCGAAGCCTTTATAGCCAGCCTCAAACGGCTTTTTTCAAGACGAGGAATAGCAGTAGAAATTCATTCCGATAATGCTACTAACTTTGTCGGAGCTAAAAATGAGCTTAACGAGCTCTATGATTTATTTAATTCTAAAGCTCATCAAAATACCATAATTAACTTTTGTAGCGCAAAAAAGATTAATTGGCACCTTATCCCTCCCCAAGCTCCGCACTTTGGTGGAATCTGGGAAGCAGCAGTTAAATCATTCAAGCATCATTTAATTAGGACCGTGGGTGATACCTTACTAACCTTTGAACAATTAGAAACATACATCATTGAGATAGAAGCAATACTAAATTCAAGACCCATTTCTCCTATGTCATCTGATCCCAATGACCTTCTTCCTTTGACTCCAGCCCATTTCCTCAGAGGTAGTCCGTTGACATCTTTTCCACAGGTCGATTTCACAGACGCCCCAATCAATCGTCTGTCAGCTTGGCAGCACGCTCAGCAGCTCAAGCAACATTTTTGGATACGGTGGCATAAAGAATATCTCCATCAGCTCATGAAATTCCGTGGATCACAGCGCGGGTCAACGAATATCAAGGTTGGAACTTTAGTACTCATCTTTGAAGAAAATTTACCCCCGCTACAGTGGGCTCTTGGACGCATCACGGCCATTCACCCCGGAAAGGATGGAATTGTAAGAGTAGTCACGCTGAGGACCAAAGCGGGCGAATATTCCAATCGATGAAGAAGACAACGACTTCACTCCACTAGCTTGAACCAAACGGTTCAATGGGGGCGGCATGTTCCGTCGTGTAGCTAATATATAAAATAACGTGTAATAATACAATGATTCTTAATTATTGGTTAGATAATAATTTTATTTTGTTTTAATAATTCACAGACGAAAACCGTTACGTCTGCTAGACAGCCATATAAATAATCTATTTATGGCTTTAAAAACGTGCATTTAACACCTTTTATTTTATTTAAATTTTAAATACATTTAGTTGTTTTTCGATTTATTTATGTCTGGAAATTTCCAAGCCTTATGTAGCTTATCCTCCTGTCTAGGCCACATTGTTGGATACTTAAGTTATTTGCTAGTTTTTAATCTACTTATAATTATAAATGTATTGTGTAGATATTTTCCTAGTAATGTTTTTTTTTTGGGTCTTTTTGTTGATCCGCTTATAGCCATAAATTGCACACCAAAATTATCTGAAGGGATAGGTTTATATATCGTTTCAATCTTATAATCTGTGTAAATATTTGTAAATGTTCGGCCCATCCAGGTAGAAAGTCTTGCACCTTTCTCCCCTTCCCTGCATAGTTTCCGAAGTGCAGGATTTGTAATTATCCCACCTTCTAATCACTTTCCTACGTTACTATTCGTTGCCGAATTTCCTACCCCTGATTTTCCTACCTTTTAGTTTTAACGCCTAGATCTTATTTTAGCATAAAAAAGGTTTGTGTCATCTGTTCACCACCAGTCCAGTTGAGAGTTTCAGTTCTATCACTTCTATGTTAAGTTAAGTTTTGTGAGTTAAATTGGTTTAAAGTTAAGTTTTATACCTTGTAGCGCCAGCCGCATTTCAAATACACTTGTATCTCCTTGTTATATTCTTAACTCAATTCACCCAATCACTTAATTCTTTCTCCTATATCATAAGACATTTTTGGTGGAAATATAACATTAATTTGCACGTAACATCATAACTCGCGGTAAACCAACCGCGAGTCGCCACACTAAAATTAAATTTTTTGGTAGTTTTGTGAATAAAGCAACAACATCTAAGGACACTAATATATAATTATCTGGTATACTCATGTCTTTGATGATTTCAACTAATTCTCTAGAGTTTTTAAGATTGTAATATGATGTAGAATTGACTTGCGTTATTATGTTATGTATGAATTTACTTAAATTATAACCTGGACTATTAATGCAACTTACTACTGGTCTTAGATTTAATGTTAGTTTATGAGTTTTTCTTAGACAATAAAGTTTTGGTGGAACGGAGTTATGTTTTCTCATCCTAACTTATTCATATTTGTCTATATGTCTTTCATCCAATAGTTTTTTTTATTATTGTGTTAGCCTTATCTTGTAGTTTGTGCGTCGGGTCCTTTTTTATTTTTATGTAAGTCTCATTGTCTTCTAGCATGCTTAAAAAAACGAATTCAACAACATAAAAATGATTGTAAATCTAACACTATCTCAAATATTGGTAAAACAGCTTTAACAAAACATAAATTCACTCTTAAACATAGTCTAGATTTTGAGAACTACAAAATTATTGAATTCGAAACAAATAAATATAAACGTAATATTAGTGAAATGTTAGCCATCAAAAAATACAAAACAATGAACTTTAGAGAAGATACTAATAACCTTAGTAAAATATATGTTCAAATTATAAATAATATGATAACCGATAAAAGTTAAATAATATAAAATTTGGTAAAGTGTATAAATCAAAGAAAATTTTTAAGGAAAATGCAAAGAATTGTCAAATATATGTATTTTGTAATTGATTTGTCAATTTAAACAAAATATATATATTTTTGTTTATAAAAATTATTAACTTTTGTTAATTTGTTTATTTATTTAAACATCAAATTTGATTTAAAAATTTATTTATTCATTTATAACATCATAATAATTTTATAACATCATAAAACATAATAATTTTTAATTTAATAGAAACAATTTAGAGGTATGTCTTATTAATGTTTTAATTATAATTTGTAATTAATTTTATTTTTGTAATTTTTAGCCTATGATTAAGATGTTAGTTTTCACATCGAAACTAAGGCAAATAAGGCAAATAAATATATAAGTAAGGCAAATAAATTATTAAAATTATATAAGAACTTTATTTCCCATTACCAATAAAATATAAAAAAATGATAAACAACAGGGATAATAATAACCAATATTTTACTTAATATTATTAAATTTTACTAATAGTAATTTAAATAATATCAAAAATAATTTACTAATAGTAATTTAAATAGTAAATTATGTGCGATTGGTCCCAAGAACTCCAATTACAATTCCTTGAGGCTTTTCAAAGGGAACCAGTTATTTGGGATAAGTTATTGGGATAACATAATAATAATAATTAAAAGCACAAATAGCTGCAGCAGCAGCTACTACCTGTTAGGTGTCGGTCATGGCACTGAGGTCCTCGCGAAGTAAGGCGAGAGTGTGGATGCCTACTCCGTGTAGTTCCTCGCCTCGAACAACTTCGGCGAGGATCCTCGCCGAAGTTACTCCGCGAGAGTCTGGAGCAGGCAACTTTTGCTTGATATTACCATGAACTGCTTCAACTAACCAACGCACTTTGGTAAAAAAACGGGATTGATTTGACTCGACTGTAGTAAGCTGATTACATTTCCCTTTAAGAGCAGGTATTAACACTTTGAATTCTAGTTGTTCTAAATATTCTGTTATATTACGAAAGTATCGATCTACTTCGATAATATAATCTTTTTTAGTAACTTAATGAGACCATTGCTAGGATTGCTAAGGACGATTTTAATAATTTCAGCATCATTCATATTAGCCGTGTAAGGCACAAGCATATCTATAATCAAACCATTTGTAGTACATATTGTATAAATGGTTTGCACAGAGGTACTTTTTTTTGAGCAGAATATGATTTTCTCTGGCATTCATTATTTTTACTTTTTTTATGGCTTTTTTGATGAATATATGTTTCGTCACAAATAAATATCAGTTGGTCATTTTTTAGTTCATATAATTTTCTAGCTATGTTTGTATTAGAAAGTAAAGTTTCTCTATTGACAACGTCAATTTCAAAATTCAATGGCAAAACGTCGTTTTCAAACCAGTTCATCACTTCATCACAGTAGTCAAATACCATCTGTTCACAGTCCAAACCAAAAATATAAGATATTGTAGCGTTCGAATTCCCAGTTTTTAATTTAAATAAAAAAATGAATGAGCTTGAGTGACATTACGATTTTTTCAAATGTATTTTTGCATGATTTGGTTTTAATGTTTTCAGGATTTGTTTTAGTTATTTGGGGTAGTGTAAAATGTAGTCGACAAATATTTTTTTTTGTCTTTTTTTAGCAATTAGAAAAAAAAAAGATTTACGATTAGAAAAATAGTTTTTAATTTTTTTCAGATTGTTCCACCACATCAAAAAAATTGAAAAAATTCCTGAGTATAAAGGAGCACTGAAGACATTTTCTGATAAAATTTGGCCGATGACACTTTTCAATAATACGGTCAAAAAAATTATTTTATTTTAATTGCTTTTCTTAAAAAAAATTTTTTCATGCCTTTTACTGGAAAGTATTGGCAAAAAAATCGGCGTTAATTAAAATTGAATTTTACTATGGAAAAAAAAGTAATAAAAAAATAAGTTTTTTTATAATATCTCGATAACGGCTCGAGATAAAGAACTCAAATTTTAACTGAATTATTTTTATTTGGTACCAAAACGATCCCGAAAGTGCGAAGAAAAAACTCCGCGGGGGCAAATTTCCTATATAAATCCGGCCGGCTATACCCTTTAACTCGTGTTTTACACTTTCAAAATTGGTTTTTATAATAACACCCAATTTCTGTGTTGTTTATAACAAAATGCTCTAAAAATAATACTTGTCTTTCTATCTTCCTATCAATCACTTAATTTATTTTTAAACAATAAAACATTTGTATCGCATTATTTGACTATTCCCGAATTCTTTCGCATGCTAGATGGCTCTCGTGCACATAGCCAATACGGATGTGCGTCGACATTTTCGGATACGTTAAGGAACATTAGTTTTTTTGTTTTGTATTCATTTTGAGCCATTAGTTGTTGTTTTTTTTTAGGTAACTTCTATTAAAATAACCATAATTATATCCTGTTTTGTGTCCGGGCCTATTTAATGCGTTCAATAAATCTGATCAAAAAGTACCTAATTTTTCCACTTCTTCGCGCATTCTTGTATTTTCCTGTTTGTTTTGCAAATATCATTACGATCATTTTAAAATATTTCTAAAATGGTTTTAGATATGCAATATAATAAATTCTGATATAGACCATCAAAAAAGATAATAGCTTGTGTTACAACGTGGGGTAGCTAGCTGTCGCAGTAAGAATTAAAACGGGGGCTATTTTTAGTTCTTTTTAAGGATACACAACATATTTTGTGATAATGCATGAATTTCCAAAGATTGCAATTGAATTGAATTTGAAGAGTAAACTCTAAACTGGACATGCATTCGTTCAAATTTCAGAATTTAAAATAATGAGAAATTCTGTTGGATGGCCTGGGTCCTAGGATAATAATGTTTTGATTACTGTAGAAGGTGGTGATCGAATTAAGATTTTAAGCCAGATAAACCTGACATTATATTTAATTAATAAGCTTCCTATAGTTGCGTGAAGATAGCCCCCCCCCCCCCCCCAAAAAATTAAAAAATCAAAATGGGATACGTTTGACCAAGATTTTACCATGATTGACCACGATATAGTTTTGTTTGTCCACATTCCGTTCAAAAGATATAAAAAAATGATTGGCGGTCTAGCGGGGTCTAGCCCCCAAAATACATTTTTTCTGTATTTGATAATGGCATCTTAGAAAACATGGTTTTACCATGTTTGCCCACCATTTTTTTTAATTAAATTTTTTTTAGGAACCTCAAAATCTTTTTAAATTTTAAATTTTGTATAATTTTTTTTTTTTTTTTTTCATTTGGTGTTGAAGAACTTCGTTTTACCATGTTTGCCCATTATTTTTTTTTAAACAAAATATTTTTAAGAGCCCAATAATCGTTATTTTAGTGATTGATATCCATGAACATCATGAGCGATTCCCCAAAAGAAATGAATTGCCGAACTTTTTCGACGATAATCGAATATGATCGAAGTTGCATACTCGAAAAATGCTGCTATATGTGCCAATTCCTCTGCGATTTTCTATCAAACGGATAATATGCGAACATTTCTCTTCTATTAATATTACACAAACCACACCGGAAATCAATACCATTCCACAAATCGGAAGAGGAAGAATCGTTTCATCGATTATTCTTATTTTTTGGGTGGGCAAACGTGAAAATCTGTTTTGGCATACGTGAAAAAAAAAATGTTTTTTGGTACTTATCAATTCTTTGTTAAATCTGTATCTTTTAATTTTTCGCCCCTTATGTAAACAAAACGTTCTTTTAAAGTCAAGCACTAAAAAAAAAAAAAAACGATTTTGGGGCTCTTAAAAATACTAATCAAATGATAGCAAAACATGGTCAAACGAAATTCTTCAACAACAAACAAAAAAACAATTAAAATACAGGTTTATTATAATTTATTAAATCGATTCAGCGGTAAAAAAAAATAAAAAGTTAATTAAAAGAAATGGTGGGCAAACATGGTCAATCGAAGTTTTTTAAGATGGCATTATTTAATGTAGAAAAAATGCATTTGGGGTGCTAGCCCCCCAAACATTTTTTTATAATACGTTTTGAACGGAATCTGGGCAAACAAAACTATTTGGTGTTTTCATGGTCAAATCTTGGACATACATACATTTTTTAAATTTTTTCAATTTTGGGGGGCTATCTTCATTCAGCTGCGTCTTATATGTAGGACGTATGGCATATCTATTAATTATTATTAATTAAAAAATGTAAATTAAACTATGCATGATCGATTTGGTGCCACGTGGTGAAGCGGTAAACATCACTTATCAAATTGTTGTAATTTTTTTAAAGAAAACTTACCCCCAAAATAATTGTTACTTGCCGCTGAACTCTTAGATTATCCAAACCTCCACGGGTCCGTACCTACCGGTTTTGGAAACAGTGATCTAAACATTCTAAACCACGGGTTCTTAAACTGGGGTCCGCGTAGTTATTGCTGGGGGTCCGCGAGTGACCTGGAAATGGTTGGAAACAGTTCAAGAAGTCGATGATATGTTATACACTTTTTAGTTCTTTTTGCTACTATTTCTATTCAATTTATGTTATTTTATTCTATATCCTAATAAAAATGTGTGTCCTATTAAAAAATGACCATTTATTACAATAACCAGACATATTTTTTTTCCAATATCTATTATAACGTAGTGCCTATGAGATAATTGAGCCAGAAATGAAGTCCCAAGAAGAACGTGAAATGCCTAGAGTTAGGGTGCGTTCCGTAAAAAACAAAGTTTTTCAAGTGGGGGTTCGCAAATAAAAATTTGTTGAAAGGGGGTCCTCAGACTACATGAGTATCAAGACATCGAACGAACACGATCGAACACAATCAAGACCTCGATATTAAAAAAGGGACGTTCAAATTTTGCAATGAAATTTTTTTCATTGCAAAATAATAATAAAAATCAAAGAAAACGTTTTAAAATGAGTATAAATTCTATGGTGATACCGGAGACTGAGGAAAGTTCTTATGACGAAGCCACACCACCGGAGACAATTGAAAAAGCAAATTATTATATTTTAAAAATAGTAGAGTTATTAGAATAGTAGAGAAAATGTAATTAGTTTATATTTTTTTATTCAATTTTTTTTGGATGGCCCCTAGATCCCAAACTTGTAAGATACATCCCCTCGCATGAGTAATAAAAAAATATTGTTTATAACAAGGGCGGTATTGTCATTTCTACTCTCGAGCGGATGTGCGCACTCTTCGTTCGTGCACCCAATTTTGCTCTCGCGTCGAATTAACAACTTACCGGCCTAGTTACAAAATACACTATTTCCTGTTTGTTTTGCAAAGGTTAATAGCATTTCTAAATACTTCTATATTGGTTTTAAAGATGCAATACAATGATAAATTCTGTTATAGACAATGAAAAAAGATAATAAGATAAAAGCTTGTGTTACAACGTGGGGTAGTGGTGGCAGCAAGAATTAAAACCGGGGCTATTTTAGTTCTTTTTCAGGTTACGCAACATATTTTGTGATAATGGATGATTTTCCAAAGAGTGCAATTGAATTGAATTTGAAGATTAAACTCTAAACTGGACATGCATTGGTTAAAATTGCAGAATTTAAAATAATGTGAAATTCTGTTAGATGGCCTGGATCCTAGGATAATGATGTTTCGGTTACTGTAGAGGTTTGTGATCGAATTAAGTTTTTGACCCAGATAAACCTGACACAATATTTAATTAATAATTATATGTAAGGCCCTATATGTAGGACGTAAGGCATATCTATTAAGTATTTATAAATAAAAAATGTAAATGAAACTTTGCATGATCGATTTCGTGCCGCGTGATCAAGCGCTAAATATCACTTATCAAATTATTGTATTTTTTTTTCACGAAAACCTATCCCCAAAATATTTTTTACTTGCCGCTGACCCCTTAGATTATCGCATAGACCTAGACTGGTCCGTACGCACCACTTATTTCGGATACAGTGATCTATACGTTTTAAACAATACATTTGTATTCACGATATCTTGAATTCAACTAATCTTGATAAAACATTCCGACTCGACAATAATACAACTAAAAATACGGCGGTAATGAAACAAATCTGATTAATTACGGTCGTGTATGTAATAGATTCAATGTTTAATTATGCACTGTGCTACAGCTTTATCGTAATTATATACATTCGACCATTATAAAATAGCACTCCTAAATAGATATTGGCAGTAAGCGATATGGCACCGCCGACAGTAATATTTCTTGCTGCGCTGTTTGGTTTTGCATGTATACACGCTCAAGTTCATGTCAAGCAAAAACAGGTAAAGATATTCCACATACCTATCTTATTCCAAACTAATGAAGAATTGATACTATCCAACATACATATAATGTCGAGCCATATTAATCCTGTTAGTCAAAGAAGTTTTACTTCAATCGCGCGAACCGTTACACACTAATTTATTTTTTTAATTTGATTGCCCATTGCCCGACAATTGCCCAGAATACCATAATTACACCATCGTAATACGTAACGCCAAAATTACTATTGTTAATAGCTTGATGAAAGTGAATTATGACACTCATGTACTAAAGGATTCTAAAAACATCTTAGAAGTAATATATTTTCTTGTCATATAAAGAGAAAAAGTATCGGTAATTCTTTTAGGTGATTTGTAAATACAGCGGTGTTCTAGTAGGGAAAAGTTGGACACTTGCATGTTGTTTACTAAAATCCGGAGTAATAGGCGTTATTGCAACATGTTAGAACTGATGGGCGAAGCTTGGACTTCATTTTTCACTTGTATAAAACCGAGAATGGTGTGTCCTTTACGGAAGGTATATTTATGGTTTGGACTTTTCTTATCTTTATACTCATGTCTTTTTTTCGTATATTATATAGGGTGTATATCGTGGTAACAATTGTAGTGTAGATGCGGCAGTTTTTATATTTTTCCCGCTGCAAGGGTCTAATTGGAGATTAAGAATTACAATTTTGGAAAGTAAGGCTTTACGGTTTTACGGCAGTCCGTCGACATTTTCGCATACGTGGAGGAACATTAGTTTCTTTTTTTGTGTTGATTTTGAGTCATTAGTTGTTTTGTTTTTTGGTAATTGTTTTATAGTCATATCATGTTTTGGTTTCGGGGTCTATTTAATGCGCTTATCGAAATAAAAGTTGCCTGTTAATTTTAACACTTTGCGCATTCGTACATTTTCCTGTTTGTTTTGCAAAGGTCATTAAGGGGTTAGGTCACTATAGGATTTTCAAAAAGTAGATTTTTTAATTGCTTTAAATAGACCCTTAGGACCTCAAAAATGATATCCCAAAAGATTATGGCCGCGATATATCTGTAAGTACTTGTTTTTCGAAGTACAATAGTACTTCAGGTTGGTATTTTAAGGGATCGCAACACGTTTATCTCAAAACTCGAACGCATAACTCGAACAATTTGCAACCAATTCACTTGAAATTTGAACTCCATCTTCAAAAATATATTGTCTATCTAAGTACGTAGGATTTTTTTATGGCATAGTTCATTTGTTACTAACAGTTTTCTGGCAATTTTTCTGCGAGTTTTGCAAATTTGACTTTGGAAGTGCGCCATTAGGCCAAAAATCTATATATAAAAAAAATGCCTATGTACTTCTCTAGCTGTTGTTATGTACAATGAAAAAAAATTAGCGACTCCACATAATTCAAAATTTACAGTAGCTGTTGGTACGGCCGTGGACCCTTCCAAACTAGAGAGGTTATTTGAGAAACGCTGCATGGCCGCCATTTTTAAATAAATTATAAAAATTACGTTTTACAGGTAATCATATGTACTATAAACTTCTACCTTTATAAACTCGATTTATTTGATATTTTCCCTGAAAAAAAAAATCACAAAAAGTCTATTTTTTCGCTTGTAGAGTGGCCTAACACCTCAATACAGACATACATAATCAGTAACCTTATTTACCCTAACGTGTAAGGTGTTACATTTCATATTCTTATTCTTACATTTAATCTTTTCTATTCATTATATTCACACATTTCTTTCGCTATATATGAACTTTTTCCACTCATTTGTTCCCTTTTGCCACAATTGATGCTTGAACCATTCTGAGTGCTCTGTCCTCTACTATTTTCTCTATGTTTCGATTCCATGTTGTCTTTGGTCTTCCTCTACTTTTCTGTTTTTGACCTTTAGCTTCCCATACTCTCTTGACTGGTCTTTTGTCCTCCATTCCCTTGAGGTGTCCATACCATCTCAGTTGGCAGTTCTCTATTCGTTTTGCTACTGGTTGCACCTTTAACTGTTCTCTGATGGTGTCATTTCTTATTCGATCTTGTCTTGTGACTCCTAACACTCTTCTTTGGTACTTCATCTCTATACTTTGGATCTTGCTCTATAATCTCTTCGTATCACCCAGCTTTCGCAACCCAGATGTTAGTATAGGTACGAATACAGATCTGTATATACTCATTTTTGCTTTTAGTAAAACTTCTTTCTTTCCCAGGAAACTATTTCTGAGGTTGTGGTACACCCTTGCTGAACTCTCTATTCTGTCATTAATTTCTATTTCATGGTGTCCCTTGCTATCTAAACGTACTCCCAGGTATTTAAAGGTGTCAACTTGTTATATTTCCTTTCAATTTAGCTCAATGTTTTCTTTTGTATCTGGTTTCCCACTAACCATGATTTTTGTTTTCTCTTCGTTTATCTTGAGGTTCTTCACTGTTAATTTCTCATTCCATATCTCCAAGTTTCTCCTCAGTTCGTCAGGCGAACGCACATTCACTTATACGGATTGGTTCTAGGTTTCTATACCCCACAATACATGAATACGTTCTTTTCCTCGTTTCTTTCATTACTTCGTCCATAACTAGGTTGAATAAAATTGGATTCAACACACCTCCTTGCCGTACACCCTCATTTACCGTGAACTCGCGTGATTGCATGTTGTCTGTTCTAAGTCAATATTTCTACTATATTTGTTCATGCCCATTATTGCTCTTATTAGTTTTATGTTAATTCTCCTTTTGATCAGGGTTTCTTCTATAATTGTTCTTGATATTCTTTCGAATGCCTTTTCCAGGTCAAGGAATGCTTGAAATATTTCATCGTCTGTATTGCTTATTCTTTCCATCATCTGTTTAATCGTAAATATATGATCCTGTATACTCCTTTCCTGAAACCACTTTGTGACTGTTCGAGCTGTGATTCCAGTTCCCGACTCAGTTTTGTTTCTAATATTCTCAAATACCCTTTAGATGCTATGCTTAACAGGGTGATTCCTCGGTAGTTTTTACAGTCTCTTCTGTCTCCTTTCTTGTATATTGGCACAATGACCCCTATCTCCCAGTCTTTTGGTACTCTGCCTTCCTCCTAAGCCATATTGCATATTTTTGATAACAACTGGACTCCTTTTTCTCCCATAGTTTTCAGCATTTCTCCTGTTATATTATCATGCCCAGCAGCCTTTCCCCTTTTGAGTCTATTTATGGCATTCTTAACCTCTTCTAATTGTATGTGCTCTCTTTGTTGTTGTGTTTCTTCTACGTTGTAGGTTCTTTCGGTTCTGTCCACAATACTTTCTTTGTTCAGCAGATTTCCAAAGTGTCTTCTCCATCTTTCTATTATGTCTTCTTCCTATGTTAATATTGCTTCATGTTCATCCTTAATTTGTTATTAACCCCTTAATAACATTTCTAAATATATCTAAATTGATTTTAGAGATGCAATATAATGATAAATTCTGTTATAGAATTGAAAAAAGATAATAAAAGCGTGTTTTAGAAAGTTGGGTAGTGGTCGCAGTAAGAGTTAAAACCGGGGCAATTTTTAGTTCTTTTTAAGGATTCATAACATATTTTGTGGTAATGAATGAATTTCCTAAGATTGCGATTGTATTGAATTCGAAGAGTAAACTCTAAACTGGACATGTATTGGTTCAAATTGCAGATTTTAAAATAATGAGAAATTTTGTTGGATGGCCTGGGTCCTAGGATAATGATGTTTCGGTTACTGTAGAGGGTGGTAATCGAATCAAGTTAAGCGGCCTATGTGCAGGAGGTAAGGCATATCTATTAATTATTTATAAATAAAAAATTTCAATGAAACTATGCATGTTCGATTTATTTCGTGCCGCGTGGTCAAAGGGTAAACAACACTTTGAAATTTTTTGTAATTTTTGGTACTTGCGTACTAACGCCACCGCAGCTAAAGATTTGAACAAAATGGATGGTTAGATTAGGTTATAACAGAGCAGATAAATTCAGACCACATATCGAGCCGTAGCGCGACATCCCGATCCGAAATAAGAAAAAATTATGGATAAGAGTTAGATTAGGTTTTATTAGAGCAGATAAATCCAGAACTACATGTCGCGCGGTTGCGTTAATTCGTAAGTACCTAATTCTTTAACGAAAAGAACTTACACCCAAAATAATTTCTACTTACCGCTGACCCCTTAGATTATCCTATAGACCTCCACGGGTTCGTACGCCCCGCTTTGGGAAACAGTGATAAACATTCTAGAGAACGCTTTTGTATTGACGATACCTTGAATTCAACTAATCTTGATAACACATTTTTACTGAACAATAATAAAATTGTTAATACTTTGGCAATGCAAACAAGCTGCTAAATTACGGTCGTGTATTGATTCAAAGTTTATTTATGCTGCGGCATTACCGTAATTATATTCATTTGGAAAGTACTCGCCACGATAGATGTTTCCGCCGACGCGACCACTATAAAATCGCACTCCTAAATAGATATTGACAGTAACCGATATGTCACCACCAACCGTAATATTCTTTGCTGCACTGTTTGGTTTTACATGTATAGACGCTCAAATTTGGCAAAAACAGGTAAAAATTCCACATACCCATCTTAATCCAAACTAACGAAGATTTTATATAATCCAACATACTCTGGAACCATATTATCCCGTTAGTCAAAGAAGTTTTACTTCAATCGCCCGTAATTTGTAGACGTACATGTTTTTCGAAAAATTCGACAATTGCCCAGAATACCATAATTACACCAGCGTAATACGCAACGCTGAAATTACTGTTGTTAAGAGCTTGATGAAAGTGAATTATGACACTCATGTCCTAAAGGATTCCAAAAACATCTTAGAAGTAATATATTTTCATGACATATAAAGAAAACAAAAAAAAAACGGTAATTGTTTTAGGTGATTTGGGAGATACAGCGGTGTTCTAGTAGGGAAAAGTTGGACACTTGCATGGTGTTTACTAAAATGCGGACTAGCCGTTATTGCAACATGTTAGAACAGACGGGTGAAGCTTGGACTCCATTTTTGACTTGTATAAAACCGAGAATGGTTTGTCCTTTGCGGAAGGTATCTATTGTTTCGAATTTCCTTACCGTTATATTAATTTTTTTTTTCGTTAATTATATAGGGTGTATATCGTGGTAAGAATTGTACTATAGATGCCGAAGCTTTTAAATTTTTCCCGCTGCAAGGGGCTTATTGGAGATTTAGATCTAAAGTTTTAGAAAGTAAGGCTCTACGGTCGTGCGTCGACTTTTTCGGGTACATTAAGGAACATTAGTTTGTTGACTTGTGTTGAATCATTAGTTGTTTTTTTTGGTAGTTGCTTTTAAAATGTTTATAATTATATCCTGTTTTGCTTCGGGGTCTATATAATGCGTTCATTGAAATAAATCTGATCAAAAAGTGCCTGTTAATTGTCCTACTTTGCGCATTCTTTTTCATTAATAAGATTTACATTTCTAATTATTTCTAAATTGGTTTTTAAAACTACCCGATTCAAAATTTTAGTTCAGATTTTATTTGGATCGAATTTGGCAAGCCGAATTCCGTGTTTGGCCCAAATGAGACCAATGTAGTAGGCCTTCATCACATTTGTAACATACGTGCACCTCTCTGCCTAATTAGAAAAGCCTGATGAGGTACACATTCTGAAGCGACTCTAGCATGTTATCACCTGAACTTAGTCTGGTCCAAATTCGGCTTCCTCTTTAGGCAGCCGTTTGGAAACCAGACTCGAATGTTACGACCCCAACCTAATCTACCCCAAATGAGCTATGAAGTCGTGGAAGGATTCCTATATGGTCCAGGAATCGATTCGCAGAGGTGGGCGAGAAAGAATCATAATAATGTTTAATTTTCCGTCGAAAATGCCTCCCCGCAGCTTTCGACCGATGTGCACCGGTTGCCGTTTCCCGTTGCTTGACCGTGAATAATTTCAATAGTATTCAATATATTTTCAAAATTAATTTTTTCTCTTATTCCCAATACCTCAAGGTACGAATCCCCCCCAGACTTTTGAAATTGGTCCGATTTCACTATGAGAGAGCTATAAGTGAACTTTCAATCGCGTTTTTCTCGTTATCGTTTTTTTCAATATGGTGCGTATGATTACGGATAGAGTTCTTGACCGATTTGAAAAAACCTTGGCGAGTTTTGTTCACAGTATGAACAGTTTCCCATTGACGGATGGAAATTTTGATAAAAAAAATTTCGCGATTCAGTGACTGTTTTTCTCTCGAAATTTTCGAGCGTTTTCGAGGCTTTTTTTCGTAGATGCCATTTCTCTAAAATCGATTTGTTTTTAATTTCCATAAGTCAATGGGGAATTTGACTCTTGTTTAATAATAAGTTTGATTTTTTGTTCTATGAGGTTCCGGAAACCGCTGATCGTGCACACTATATAGAGACTTTTTTTAATTGTCTCCTGAGATGCAGACAGCTGTGTTGCCGGGAGCTAGTACCCCCTTAAACAATTTCGGTAGAACTATAAAGACATTAACTTATAGCAAATATTTTTCAGAATTTGTAAAACAAAAACATTTATGGTAATGTAACTTTCTTTCGATGAGTCTGTAAAATATAATCATAGGAATAAGTAGGTACTACTGGTAACAATCTAGTTTGGAATTTTTTCCGCACGTTTGAGCTTTTCTAATTAGGTTATAATTAGGCTTTCCACAATTCGGGAGGATACATTAGGTGCGAATTGATGGTTCAGTATGCCTCACAGTATTCCAATCCGGTTAACTCTTCTCTTCCACTTTTTTTCTTCGGGTCTCTTCCACAGAGAGCGTTTATATTTAGAAAAGTCTCAAGATTGTCTAAGAACACAAAACTTATTAACTAATAGGCACACGATCAATATAATTGCTTTATTATTATGGGCAAAATATTTTGAAAGAAAGAATATTGAAGATGCCCCGGTTCTCACAAGGTGAATATGATTGCTTCAATATGCAGCCAAGTTTTTTTATGTTGCATTGCTCCTAGTTGGGATTCTCCAATAATGAAGCAAGAAATGAAACAGAACATTTTGAACCAAGTTTGGCAGAAATAAGGTGATGAATATACATTTGATTTGTGTCCATTTAGATTGTTTCATTTGCCTGTTTCGTACCAGAGTTGCAATTTAGTGATATGTATTTATTAATGACATAATATAATGGAAGCTTGAGTTACAACGGTAGTGTTCACACTACAAATTAAAACCGGGACTATTTTTAGTTCTTTTTAGGGATACACTAACGTTGCATTTTTGTAGAATTGTGATAATTGATTAATTTCCGAAGATCAACAGAGATTCTCAACAATAATTCCCAAGACAAGACTAAACAAACAAGACCGGACAGACAAGACTAGAGAGACAAGACTAGATATTCTAGATTATTCTTGCCTTCGCATTATATTTGGGCCTTTGCGGTGATCGATTTCGTCCGTGCCGTGAGTAGGGTTTGGGAATACCCGGTCTTTTTAGACTCGGCGAGTCCGAGTCGAGCCAACGATTATTTTTCGGGTACGGGTTTTTTTTCTCGCAATTTTAACATTAACACGATTTTTCGTGTTTACGCATGTAATAATAAAGCAAGCGATACTGTACGAAGTTGCCGATTAATTTAAGTGAGACTTAGATAAACACGGATGTTGTATATGTTATGATAAATAGGTAAATAAAACAATTTTTAGCCGGCTTCAACGCCTAATGTAAATAGATTCTTCTATACTTTTTACTGTTTCTTTGATGTTAAACTACCAAAGAAGCTTGACATTACGTTTTAAAAATATAGCGTTAGAATTTACAAACATAATTTATATGAATAATAAGATGCATGTAAATGTATTAGCAACAATAAACTCGCTTAAACTAAAATATAAGTATTTAAAACATACGAGGGGCGTTTGAAAAGTCCGTGCAAAGTCCGATAGATGGTACCACCGGCGCGTATCGAGGTCATGTTTGGTTAGTATCATCTCTTGAATGAACGCATACCAAGTTTCAGCCATATTGTTTATTTCTTTGTGCGTGGCATTCGTGTAAATCAAGGAAGTCGAGTTATTTTTAAGAAATGGACGAAAAAGAATTTCGTGTGGTAATTAAACATTACTTTATGAAAGGCATAACGCCTCAGGAGACTAAAGAGAAGCTTGAAAAGCATTATGGTGGCTCTTCACCTTCGATTAGAACCGTTTATAAGTGGTTTCAAAACTTTCGGTCTGGCCATATGGGCACAAGTGACGCGGAACGTTCTGGACGGCCTGTGAAGGTTACGACTCCAGGAATCATTGATAAAATCCATGATATGGTGATGGATGACAGAAGAGTTAAGGTGTGTGAGATTGCTAGTGGGCATCTCGACTGAACGGGTACACAATATTTTGAAAAAACATTTGGACATGAGTAAGCTCATGATCCGCAAAACGCACGCTGGTCACGCTTGACCAAAAACGGAATCGTGTGAAGTGTTGCCACGATGGTTTGCAGCTGTTCCAGAAGAATCCGGAGGACTTTAAGCGTCGTTTCGTCACTGGATGAAACATGGATACATTATTATACACCGGAGACCAAACAACAATCTAAACAATGGCTAACTAAGGGAGAATCTGCACCAAAAAAGGCGAAGACCGTTTCTTCGGCCGGAAAGGTTATGGCGACTTCTGGGCGTCTTCTGGGATACGCAAGGGATAATCCTCATCGACTATTTGGAAAAGGGTAAAACTATTACAGGTAAATATTATTCATCGTTATTGGACCGTTTAAAAACCGAGCTGCAAGAAAAACGCCCTCGATTGGCCCACAAGAAAAGCCTTTTCCATCACGACAACGCACCAGCACACACCTCAGCAGTTGTGGCCGCAAAATTAATGGAAATAGGATTCCAACTCGTTTCACATCCCCCCTATTCTCCAGACTTGGCTCCGTCGGACTACTATTTGTTCCCCAATTTGAAGAAATGGCTGGCGGGACAAAGATTTCATTCAAACGAGGAGGTGATTGCGGACCCTAATGGATATTTTGCAGACATGGACCAATCCTATTATTCGGAAGGAATAAACAAGCTGGAACATCGTTGGACGAAGTGTATAAACCTTAAAGGAGACTATGTTGAAAAATAAAAAAGATTTATCCCAAATATGTTAGTAGTTTTTATTTTTGCACGGACTTTTCATACGCCCCTCGTACCAGAGCAAGGGTCTGTGCATTATTCAAAGCTCTCAAGTCGGCGTTTGACAGAGTGGATAGAGAGAAAATGTTTAAATGCATGGGAGAATGCGTAGTAGACGGGTGGTTGGTAGGGAGGGTGGAAGAGATATATATGGAAGAACAATAAGTAAAGTGAGAGTGGGGGAGAAAGAGAACGGCTGGTTTGAGACGACAAAAGGATTAAAACAAGGTTGTCCCCGTAGCCCCATATTATTTACGATATATATATATGGCAGATATTGAAAGAATGTTTAAGAAGGCGCAAGCGGGAGGGTGTGTGATAGGTAGAGAGAAAGTATGGAGCCAGGCCTTCGCGGATGATGTGGTAGTGGTGGAAAAGAGCGAAGTGTAGATTAAAGAAATGATGAAAAGCCTAGGGAGGTATGTGAGGAAGAAAAACATGAAACTTAATGTGGAGAAAACGAAAATGATTGTGTTTAGTAAAGGAAAGGTGAGGGAATGGAAGTGGCAAGGGGGAACAATAGAGCGAGTAAGAGAGTTTAAGTACCTAGGCTACACATTGAAGTAGAGGGCCTCGGATAAAGCGCATATGAGAGAGTTAGGCTTGTCGCACACTGGATCCGCTCCGCTCAGCTCAAATCAGATCCGATCGGGTCCGCTCCTCTCAGCTCCGTCATTTTTCCACATATTGCATCCGCTCAGCTACGTCACTTTTCCACACACCCAATCCCCTCCCACCTCTCTTACGGGAGAGTTCAATTGGTGCTGCAATCCTGGTTGCATAAATGCCTTAGCGCATATATGAAAACGTTAGTGTTGCGCCTGTGTGAACCATCCGTCAGCATCCGACCTCCGGCCTAGTATTCTTCACAAACAGAGGATAAGAGCGGGCAGGAGCGAAACGGAGCCAAGCTGAGCTGAGCGGATGCAGTATGTGCGTCTCTATTTAAATACACGGGTTTTATATTTTTCTGGGCTGGAAGGTTGAGCTGAGCGAAGACGAGCGGGCCCAGTGTGGACAAGCCTTAGCCAGGAAAGCAAATAAGGTAATAGGGTGTATTTAGGGATATGAGAGATTAAATGGGGAAGCGACTTCAGGAAGAGGATGATAATGTTTGAAAACATTCAGACAAGGCCGAACATTCAAAACCTGAGACTCGTCGAGTCTTAGATCGGGTATCGGGTCTGGGTACTCACTACGACCCGAAAAACTCCAGCCGTGAGGTCAAGCGCTGAATAGCACATATCAAGTTATTGTAATTTTTTAATGAAAACTTACCACCAAGACAATGTTTACTAACTGCGAACGCATTAGATTATACCCTAAACCTCCACGGGTCCGTACGCACCAGTTTGGGAAACAGTGATCTAAACATTCTGAACAAAATACATTTGTATTGACGATATTTTGAATTCAACTAATCTTGATAAAATATCGCGACTCTACAATAATAAAACTAAAAATACATTAGTAATGCAACATTACTGCTTAATTACGGTCATGTATGTAGATAGATTAAAAGTTTAATTACATACCGTGCTACAGCGTTATCGTAATTATATACATTCGGACAGTAGTCGCCACAATTGATGTTTCTGAGGACACGACCATTATAAGATCGCATTCCTAAATAGATATTGACAGTAAGCGATATGGCACCACCAACCGTAATATTCCTTGCTGCGCTGTTTGGTTTTGTATGTATACACGCTCAAATTTGGCAAAAGCAGGTAAACATATTCCACATACCTATTTTATTCTAATGAAGAAGTGATATAATCCAAAATCAAAATACTGTGGAACCATATGTCAGAATTGGTGTAACTATTGTATTATATCAATCGCGCGTAACCGTTAGAAACTCATTTCTTTTTTTAACCTTGTAGATGTTCATCATTTTAGAAAAATTCGACAATTGCCCAGAATACCATAATTACACCAGCCTAATACGTAACGTCGAGATTACTGTTGTTAAAAGCTTGATGAAAGTGAATTTTGACGCTCATGTCCTAAAGGATTCTGGAAACATCTTAGAAGTAATGTACTTTCATGTCATATAAAAAGAGAACTATCGGTAATTGTTTTAGTCAGTTGTGGATATACAGCGGTGTTCTAGTAGGGAAAAGTTGGACACTTGCATGGTGTATAGTAAAATGCGGACTAGTCGTTTATGCAACATGTTTGAACAGAAGGGCCAAGCTTGGACTCCATTTATGACTTGTATAGAACCGAGAATGGTTTGTCCTTTGCGAAAGGTATATTTATGGTTTCGAATATCCTTATCGTTCGTACTCATTTATTTTTCGTGTTCTATAGGGTGTATATCGTGGTAGGAATTGTACTTTCGATGCGGAAACTTATAGATTTTTTCCGGTGCAAGGGGCTTATTGGAGATTAAGAACTAAAATTTTGGAAAGTAAGGCTATACGATCGTGCATGGACATTTTCGGATACGTTAAGGAACATTAGTTTGTTGTTTTGTGTTGATTTTGTGTCATTAGTTATTATTTTTTTTGGGTAATCGCTTTTGAAATGTTTATAGTTATATCGTGTTTTGCTTTGGGGGTCTATATAATGCGTTCATTGAAATAAATCTGATCAAAAAGTGCCTGTTAATTGTCCTATTTTGCGCATTCTTTTTCATTAATAAGATTTACATTTCTAATTATTTCTAAATTGGTTTTTAAAACTACCCGACTAATAATTTTAGTTCAGATTTTATTAGGATCGAGTTAGACAAACCGAATTCCGTGTTTGGCCCAAATGAGACAAATGTAGTAGGCCCTCATCACATTTGTAACATACGTGCGCCTCTTTGCCTAATTAGAAAAGCCTGATGAGGTACACATTCTGAAGCGACACTAGCATGTTATCACCTCAACTTAGTCTGGTCCAAATTCGGCTTCCTCTTTAGGCAGCCGTTTGGAAACCAGACTGGAGTGTTGCGACCCCAACCTAATCTACCCCAAAATTCGGCTTCCTCTTTTGGCGACAGTTTCGAAACCACACTAGCATGTGCCGATCCCGACTTTACCTAATTTGTCCGAATTTGACTTGCTTTTGAGACAACAGTTCGAGAACTACACTTGCATGCGTCAACTGTAACTAAATGTAGCTTTTGTCTCTGGTGCAAATGCGAATATATTTAATTCCAATTGTACAAACACAATGCAGTAGTCTTACTATTCTAGTTGACAGTTTGTTGTCTAAATTTTAACAAAACTACAAGGCATACATTTATCGCAAACATTATAAAGAAATCATTAAAAATATTTGTAGCTAAAACGCTCATTAAATGTGTAAGTTAAATGAATTAGGGAAAAGTAAGTGAAATGGTCTTAAACAATTTCTGTAGAACTATAAAGACATAAACTGAAAGAAAATATTTTTCAGAATTATATTATTAATAACTTTCTTAAGATGTGTCAGAAAAATATAGGCATAGGAATAAGTAGGTACTACTGGTAACAATCTAGTTTGGATTTTTTTCGGCACGTTTGGGCTTTTCTAATTAGATTGTAATTAAGCTTGCCACAATTCGGAGGGATACATTAGGCGCGAATTGATCTTTCGGGACGCCTCACTGTATTCCTATTCAGATAACTCTCTTCCACAGAGGGCGTTTATATTTAGAAAAATCTTAAGCTTGGCTAAGAATACAAAATTTAGCAAGCTAAAGCGGCACTCACACGATCAATATAATTGCTTTATTATTTTTGACAAAATAGTTTGAAAGAAAGAATATTGAAGATGCCCCGGTTCTCACAAGGTAAATATGATTGCTTCAATATGCAGCCAAGGTATGTTGCATTGCTCCTAGTTGGGACTTTTCAATAATGAAACTAGAAAGAAAACAGAACATTATGAACCAAATTTGGAGGTAATAAGGTGATGAATGTGCATTTGATTTGTGTCGATTTAGATTGTTTCATTTGCCTGTTTCGTACTAGAGTTGCAATTTAGTGATACACACTATTAATGACCTAATATAATGGAAGCTTGAGTTACAACGGTAGTGTTCACACTACGAATTAAAATTAGGGCCTATTTTTAGTTCTTTTAGGGATACACTAACGTAACATTTTTGCAGAATTTTGATAATCTATGAATTTCCGAAGATGGATTCAATGCGATTGAATTGAATTGGAAACCATAAACTGGTTATGACTGGAGATACCTTGGTTCAAATTGCAGAATTTGAAATAACATGAAATGCTATTAGATGTCTGGATCCCAGGATAATGATGTAAATTGTGACATTGTTCCTAGCTGTAAATTGTGACATTAGAACTTTCCACCCTGATTGAAAAGCTTATTTGCCAGTTGTTGCCATATTTTATGCGCCAATCCTATTTATTTGACTCCATTCGCTGATTTTCCACAATAGATTATCATCAATAATTCCCAACACTAGACTAGATAGACAGTCCTGTGAAGTTAGGAACCGAATTTGCAAAAATATAATATTACATCGGAGTTCCCGGTAGATATGAATTAGGGAATTTCGAAAAAAAAATGGAAAATACCAAAATTGAGCTAGCAACCACTTTTGAGAAAAACTGTGCGTTTTTTATATATTATTGCACCTCGACCATAGTTCTGGAGTACTTCATCAATTTTGCAAAAAGTTCTGCAAAAATTGAAATTTTGCAAATAAATGTATTTTGAAAATTGCAGAAACAGTTCTATTCGCGGATCTGAATGGCACCCTAAGAGTTTTATCGAGGATCCCTTTGTCATTTTTTTGATGAAAACATTAGTTCAAAAGATGTTTGCAATAATATGGGACCCATTATTTTGACTGAGAAAAAAAAGACGCTCGAGAGTTCTGTTTGTAGTTCCCGACAGAACTCCAACATTTCTATCGAAAATCCTTATCACTTTTTTCCGTTAAAAAATGGAAAGATATCAATGCGACGAAGTGAAGAAGAAAAAAAATCGCTCGACAGTTCTGTTTGCAGTTCCCAGTAGAACTCTTAGAGTTATATCGAAAATCCTTATAACATTTTTCTGTAAAATTAAAAATGGAAAATTTTGCGAAAATTGGGTTTCACCGATGCGACGAAGTGAAGAGAGAAAAATCGCGCAACAGTTCTGTTTGCAGTTCCCGGTAGAACTCTTAGAGTTCTATCGAAAATGTTTATATCATTTTTGTGTAGTTAAAAATTGGAAAGATATGCGAAAAATTAGACTTTACAGATGCGACGAAGTAAAGAAAGAAAAAAAGTGGCGCAACAGTTCTATTCTACTATTCTACTACTTCTACTTTTCTTACTATTATATTTCGATAGAACTCTAAGAGTTCTACCGGGAACTGCAAATAGATCTGGTGCGCGATTTTTTTCTCTTCACGTCATCAAATCGGTAAAGTCCAAATTCTTGCATATCTTTATAATTTTTAATTTTACAGAAAAATGTTGTAAGGATTTTCCATAGAACTCTTGAGAGTTCTACCGGAATCTTCCGACAGAACTATAGCGAGAATTTTTCTCTCCACTTCCTCGCATCGGTGAAGTCCAATTTTTCTCTTATCTTTCCAATATTTAACACTACAGAAAAAAGTTATAAGGATTTTCGATAGAACTCTAAGAGTTCTATCGGAGACTGCAAACAGAACTCTCGTGCGATTTTTTAAAATTTGCATTAAAAATAATTGGTACGTTATTATTGCAAATAACTTTTGAACTAAGGTTTTGATCAAAAAATGACAAAATGATCTTCGATAGAACTCTTAAGGTGCTATTCAGATCCGCGAATAGAACTTACTGGCTTTGTAATTTTCAAAATTCATTTTTTTGCAAAATGACAATTTTTGCAGAACTTTTTGCAAAATTGATCACGTACTTCAGAACTATGGTCGAGGTGCAGCAATATGTAAAAAATGCACAGTTTTTCTCAAAAGTGGTTGCTAGCTCAATTTTGGTAGTTTCCATTTTTATCGCAAAATTCTGCAGAACTATCCCAATTTTGCACAAAGTACTCTAGAACTATTTCATATCTACCGGGAACTCCGATGTAATACCGTATTAGCCCGAATATAACACGACCCCGAATTTAACGCGACTCCGAAATTTCCATAAAAATTTTTAGAAGAAAAATAATACTCATAAAAGAATTCAACGAAATTAAAATTCAATCAGATAAGCATTTATTTAGGTAATTATAGGTAATAACACAGGTTATATTCATGACAATAAAGTTAACTAATGTAAAACAAAGTTAATATTACGTAAGTAACAACAAAAAACGGAAATACTTTTATTCAGAATCTGATCTGATTCTTTTCAGAATGAGAACTCATTGATGTCACATCGGTATCGTCAGTATTGTCATGGATGCTTTCAGTCTCCCACAAAATGTTATCTTCCGTCCCATTTAAATCATTGGATATGCAGCATTTCTTGAAACCTTTAACTATCGATTCAGGTTCGATCTTCTGCCAGGCGGTCGCAATCCATTCTACCAAAAGAGAGACTGAGGTTTTTTTATTTTTCCTGAGGGTGTCAATTGTTGATTGCCCGATAACAGCCAATTGTTGTATTCTTTTCGTAGGTTGTCTTTAAATGGTTTATTAACCACAACATCCAAGACTTGCAACTGAGAAGTCATACCACCCTGTATTACTACAAGATCAGAATTCAATGCCTCAATTTTTTCCTTAACACCTGTCGTAAAGTGGCCTCGAAATGCATCAAGGACTAGCATGGACTAGCAAGGACTAGCGATAGTTTCTCAGGGAACCTGGCCGTTTTCTCCATGTCACATTCAACCAGTCTAATACCAACTCCTCTGTCATTCAACCTTTTTCTTGGACCCGAAAAACAGTTCCTGGACACAGCTTTTCTTTGGTCATTGTTTTACGTTTCAATATAACGTAAGGTCGAAGCTTTTGTCCGTCAGCAGTAACAGCAAGCATAACAGTAATTCTGGACTTTTCATAATCAGCTGACTTCAATAAGACCGTTTTTTCACCTTTCTTATTTACCGTAAGGTTGGAAGGCAAGTCAAAATAGACTGGTGTTTGGTCTGCATTTCCCATATTTCCCTATGGTTGTTTTGACGTGGTCGGTTGAGCGTTTCAACCTCAGTAGAAGAATGTCCTTGTTTATATTACATTACTTAAACCCCAAATTTAGCGCGAGTCGATTTTTTAACGGAAAATGACTGGTCGAAAAATGTCGCGTTATATTCGGGCTAATACGGTATTATTTTTTTGCAAATTCGGTTGCTAACTTCACTGGACTTAGATAGACAAGATTGGACAGACAAGACTAACAAACAAGACCAGACAGACAAGACCAAATACACAAAACTAGATAGACTATAGAGACTATACAGACTAGACCATTCTTGTCTTAATATTATATTCGGGCCTTTGCGGTAACACGAACTTAGATTCCCAGCGAATGCACCATTTTTTTTCTTTTAGCAGCTGCGCCTGGTAGACGTGGTATGGTGACATCATCTGTCTACTATCTACATCTCGATAAATGAATTTATGTTAACAGTTGCAGTAATACTCAGACATGTTATTATGTATTTGTTAATATTTTTTAATAAGTAACATTTAATTATCTTAATTCAAAAGTTTATGAACGAGTATTGGAGAAACAATCATAGATTGACATATTCATTGCTGACGTTTTGGTTCTGCTGTTTGGTCACTTGACTCTAACAAAAATTAACAGTTTAAAGCTTAATATTTCACAAACGGATCTCTTAATCGAAATATTATTTTCACAAACCTGTAATATTTTTGAAAGACCTATCCAACGATACCCTACATCAGGGGTCTCCAAACTTTCCAGCCTTAGGGCCATACTGATTACTCCAGTAAGTTTCGAGGGCCAAAACCATATTATCATTGTTGCCGGTGGTAAAAAGTGAAATAGTCCACTGATGAAAAAAAAGTCCGAAAAAGTACGCAACGTTTAAAAAGGCTGCAAATCGGACTAAAGTCAGCAAAACGGCAACACTGCATATTATTAATTTTCCTGTCATTATCTGTAATTTCTAGATTAGTCGTAGAATACGAGCCATGAGGAGTATATAATAATCCTTTATTTGCATAAATGTAAATACACGACCGTTCGTACATTAGTGTTGTGACAAGTATAGAACAAAAAATAACAACAAAGAAAACAAAACAAAAAAACAAAAAAAGACACCAGAATGAAACGGAAAATAAAAATATCCAAATTAATACAGCAAAAACTAAACAGTTCTTAGATCAAAAAAACAAAAAAAAAAACAAAAAAAGAAGCCTTTAACCCTGTCCTTTGCACTTATATTTTTTTCATGTACACAAAACCGGAGCCACTCTCATCCATAACCTTCTTCCAGTTTTTCGCCACTGACTTTTCCTCTTCGCTCCATTCACATTTCTTACAGCTTAACACCCAATGTTCCCAGAGCTCCTCCAATTCTCCACATACTCGACAAGTCCTATCTGTTGCAGCCATCCAATATCTTCTACCCCTTTCCTCACTACCGCACCTAAACCGGGCAATCGCTACCTGTGGGGCTTTAGGATTAACTAGATACTCTGGACATCTGCCAAAAACTTGGATTTTGCTGTAGTCTCTATTATAGGTACTCTCGTCTATGTGTCTTTGTCTCTCTTGCAGCTCTATCTCCAGTAGTCTATCTGCCAGAATCCTTTCCACTAACATTCCTTCATTCATCATTCTCTCGATCTCTTCTTGGTTCCATCCCCCTCTTTCATACATACGCTTGCGCAGACATCCCCATTTTGTTTCCTTATTACTCCTTTTATCCTCCTTTCTTACCGCTTTCAGAACGTCTTTCACTATTCTTTCTTCTCCCGCACTATTCACTTTCCTTTCAAATTTAGCCACTCTCATATCCGCGGTGTTTGCCACCTTGTTAGAATTTGCTTCTTGTTGAACGATGTACCAGGGGGTGGACTTTTCTAGCTGCTGGGCCCTCTTTATGAACTGTAACTGCACTCTCTCTATGTCGTTTTCCTTTTTCACACCCCAAATTTCTGCCCCATACATCATAATACTACGTACGCACGCCTTCCATACAATCATTTTCGCCCTAAAATGTTCCCTCAAGTATACTCTCCATGTATCCCAGAGCCTGTTAGCAGCCACCTACGCTTTTTTACTATATACTTGATATGTGCAGCGCACGACCCATTTTGTTGGAACATAAAGCCTAGGTATTTAAAACTGCTAACTTGTTCTATCTCACTCGCTTCCCATTCAAAACTCTCTTTCCTTGATCCCTTTCTCTTCCGAAACAGCATCCACTTTGTTTTCAGCACATTTACCTTTAACATTCGTTTTTTAAAAAACTTTTCCATTCGAACTAGTTCCATAAGCTAGACTCCAAATCTTTTTCGTCCCTATTACCACTCCTCCCGCTTGACCCAAGCTTAGCGTTCTCTCGAGGTCCCCAGTATATAGATTAAATAGTAGTGGACTTAACGGGCACCCTTGTTTTAGCCCTTTCCTAACCTCAAATCTTTCAGATAGCCTTTCACCTATCTTCACTCTACACCATGTTCTCTCATA
This sequence comes from Phosphuga atrata, assembly GCA_944588485.1. Lineage (NCBI taxonomy): Eukaryota > Metazoa > Arthropoda > Insecta > Coleoptera > Silphidae > Phosphuga > Phosphuga atrata. The sequence goes on from OX155899.1 coordinate 55,222,582, forward strand.
TAGATGCTCAATGCTCTCCCTGATCTGTTGCGATATACCTTTCTCCCTCATATATTCCCACATTTTCTCTCTCACTACTGAGTCATATGCAGCTTTGAGGTCAACAAATACCGCGTACAATTTCCCCTTAGGTTTAGCTATTTCTCTTTGTATGATATAATTCAATATGTATATCTGTTCAGTTGTTCCGCGTCCTTTTCTGAAGCCAGCTTGTACCTCTGGGATTAGATTCCTTTTCTCTGCTTCTTCTTGTAACTTTTTTTTCCAGTATCTTTGCATAGATCTTGTATGACGTGTCCATTAGAGTTATCCCCCTATAGTTTTCTAGTTCCTCCTTGTTACCTTGCTTAAAAACTGGTACAATAATTCCTTCCCTCCAACTGTCCGTAATTTGTTTGCTACCTTTGAAAAAGCTGTTAAGTTCACCACGAAGTCTCTCTTTCACAATTGGTGTGGCTAGACACCACGCCTCACTTGGCACCGAGTCTGGGCCTGGAGCTTTCTTTCTTTTGAGTGCTGACATAACCGTTTCAACCTCTTCCTCTGTAATCTCTTGTGATTGCGATTCCACTGGTCTAAAATCTCTCCCTCTTTGCTCCCTAATTTCTGTCTCTCCGGCCAACAACTCACAGAAGTGATTTTTCCACCTTTCTGTGCTAATTACTGATGAGATCTCTCTTTTTGGTTTCCTTGCAGCAATCAGTTTCCAAATATCCGACTCTCTGCTCAGCTGGCTGATTTTCTTTATTTGGCATTCCTCCCACTCTCGTTTCTTTTTCGTCTCTGCTTCTTTCGTTCCTTTATTCTGTCTTTTGAGCTTTTCGAGTGTTGTTCTTCCTTCTCTCCAGGCTCTAAATTCGGCTCTAGTTCTTTTCTTTATACCTATTAGCTCCTCGTCTATCCAAGCATTTCCGCAATTTTTCTTTGGGTGTGATATTTTAACAATTAGTGCTTTCTTTATCATAGCAGTGAGTTTCGGTAGTTCCGCATATTCCACTCCATCCATCCTGTCTAAGTTTTCCTGGTATCGCGTAATAGCCGACTCATTCCACATCACCGTTTGTTTAACCACACCCTTGCTTTCCCCCCAGCTGTCTATCTCACCATACAGGGTAATTTCTAGTGCTAGATGGTCCGATTCCAGCCTTTCTCCTATTTTGAAAACATCGATACATCTTATGGCGTCTTCGTTGGCGATCTCGAAGTCAATGACCGAGGTACCGCCATGAGGAGTAACGTGACACGACATCTAGTGGACACAAGCGGAAATAGGTAGTACCTTCTATCGCTAACAGATGGCGCTAATAGCACGTACAGAATAATCTCGTTGGTTCGAGAAAGTTCTGTTGTCTTCCACTCACTTCTAGATGGCAGTAATTGGAATATATAAGAAGGCTAGTGGCGCAACCACAAGTCAGTTCCTATGACACTGTTGTGAAATAAAATAGTGCGTACCTCCTTAAAACGTGTTTGTGCGAGTTTAAGTTTAAGACATCTTTGTAACAGTATTTTGATTTGAATTGTTGCTTTTGTGGGTGATTTAGTAGTATGGAAAAGAAGCGAAAAATTGATAGTGAATGCAGAAAATTCAAAGATCAGTGGAACATTCAGTATTTCGTAATTGAGTCCAGTAACAAGGCGCTATGTTTGATTTGCAATGAAAGCATAGCCGTTCTCAAGGAATATAACATTAAACGTCATTATGAAACAAAACATTTTCAAAATTACTCAAAATATACAGGAAGTTTGCGGACAGCAAAATTCGAAGCTCTGAAGCGCGGATTGAAATCGCAGCAATATTCATTTACAAAACTCAAAACTGAACATAAAGCTGCAACTCGTGCCAGCTTTCGTGTGGCTCTTGAAATTGCAAAACGTGGAAAACCATTCACCGATGTAGAAATGATCAAAGAATGCATAATTGCAGTAGCCGAAGAAATGTGCCCTGAAAAGGTAAATTTATTAAAAACTGTCAGTATGTCTGCAAACACTGTGGTTCGAAGGGTAGAAAACATCGCTGAAAATATATCCTCTCAACTGTTCGACAAAAATGGACATCTTGTGTGGTTTTCTTTGGCCTTGGATGAGTCAACGGATGTGTCAGATACTGCTCAGGTGTTGATTTATATTCGAGGAGTAGATAAAAGCTATGAAGTGCTTGAAGAACTTCTTGATATGTATAGTATTCATGGCACAACTACTGGTACAGATATTTTTAAAGGAGTTGAAATGGCCATTAATCAAAAGAACCTTCGATGGAAAAACTTGAAATGTATTACAACTGATGGAGGCAAAAACATGAGTGGGAAAGATAAAGGAGTGGTCGCTCTTGTGTCAAAGGCTGTAGAAAATGACGGTGGTTCAAAACCATTAGTCTTACATTGTATCATTCTTACATTGTATCTATCTTCAAACAGTCTTTGTGCGGAAAATGTTTGGATATGTCTGAAGTTCTGAAACCAGTCATATCAACTGTTAATTTTATCAGATCTTTTGGGCTGAATCACCGACAATTCCGACAATTTATTGAAGAGATTGGAGAAAATGACTTCAGAGCTTTTTTGAACTTCGAGCAGTGATCGAAATTTTTTTGAATGAAAAGCATCGCCCGCTTACTGACAGAATACCATCGACATAGAGAGTCTAGACCGCAGAATCGACGAAATGCGAGAAAATTGATTTTTTCAAAATCTTTATTTTTTGAGTCACAGCAAAATATAAAAACGTTTTTGAAAGTATTTTTGTTGCTGATTACAGATATGCAAATTATATTTCGCTAGCTCTTTTGGTTCATTTTCGCCTGCAAAAATTGAAGGAATTTTAAAAAAAATTTGGCGCTCGAGTAGAGATCTCGGAAAGTCGTGAATTTCCAGCGGACAATCTTAGTGTATTAACAGGAAAATGATCTTCTGAAAACAATGTCGCAATCCGTTTTTGATTATCTGCAACCGTTTTCGAGATGTCTACTTACTAAATCGAGAATCGGGTATATTGCAGTTTAAAATATCTCGACGAATTATTGAATCTTTGCAGACAATTTATACATCCATTTGTTCGTTTTATCGTGTAGTTTCTTGGTGCCAAAAATGATTTTGCTACTGTTTACCGTTCTGGAAAAAATCGAAAGAAACCGAAAAAGCACTTTTTTTTCAAACGAAATTTTCGTTGAAATTTTTTTTGGAAATTTTTTTCGTGATTTTTTATTGGTTACCCCAAGGTAATCGAAGTGCTGAAAACGGTTTTCCAGTTAATTTCGCTCTAAAATTACAAATAAACAAGTTTTATATTTTTGTCGCTGTATACCAACTCGCATTTCCGACTGATTTCACGCTGTCATAACTTTTGAACGGCTCACCGTAGAGACTTCTAGTCTTCACCAATCGATTCAGCGTCCCAAAATTAGTCAGAAAACGAATATAATATTATCTAAGAAGCTTCCAGTTAAGAAATACCATCGACACGGAGAGTTTAGACCGCGGAAACGTAGAAAGCGAGAAAATCGATTTTTTCAAAATCGCCATTTTTTGAGTTACAGCAAAATTTAAAAACGTTTTTGAAAGCATTTTTGCTGCTGATAACAGATATGCAAATTACATTTCGCTAGCTCTTTCCGTTCACTATCGCCTGCAAGAATTGAAGAAATTTTTAAGAAATTTCGGCGCTCGAGTAGAGTTCTCGGAAAGTCGTGAGTTTCGAGCGTACTATCTTAGTGTATTAATAAGAAAATTATCTGCTAAAAACAATGCCGCAATCCGTTTTTGATTATCTGTAACCGTTTCCGAGACATCTACTTAGCAAATCGCGAATTGGCTAAATTTCAGTTTGAAATATCTCGACGAATTATTGAATTTCTCCGGACAATTTACACATCCATATGTTCGTCTTGTCGTGTAGTTTCTTTGTGCCAAAAATGATTTTGCTGCTATTAACCGTTTTCGAGAAAATTGAAAAAAACCGAAAAAGCGCATATTTTTCGAACGAAATGATGGATTTTTCTTCGCGATTTTTTATTGGTTACCCGAAAGAAATTGAAGTGCTGAAAACGGTTTTCCAGTTTATTTCGCTCTAAAGTTACAAATAAACAAATTGTATACATTTTTTCGATGTACAATAACGCATTTCCGACAAATTTCATGCTATCATAATTTTTGAACGGCACACCACAGAAACTTCTAGTCTTAACCAGTCGATTCAGCGTCTCAAAGTTAGTCAGAAAACGTATATAATATTCCTTAGGAAGCTTTCAGTTAAGAAATACCATCGACTCGTGGAGTCTAGACCGCGGAAACGACGAAATGCCAGAAAATCGATTTTGTTAAAATCGTTATTTTTTGAGTTACAGCAAAATTTAAAAACGTTTTTGAAAGCATTTTTGTTGCTGATTACAGATATGCCAGATATTATATTTCCCTAGCTCTTTCCGTTCACTATCGCTTGCAAGAATTGAAGAAATTTTTAAGAAATTTCGGCGCTCGAGTAGAGATCTCGGAAAGTAGTGAATTTTCAGCGGACTACCTTAGTGTATCAATAGGAAAATGACCTTCTGAAAACGATGCCGCAATCCGTTTTTGATTAACTGCAACCGTTTCCGAGACATCTATTTAGCAAATCGAGCAAATTACAAAACAACGCATGGCTGTGGAAGTTAGCATTCTATGTTGATTTGACAAAACATGTGAACGTACTGAATTTGAGATTGCAAGGAGAAAACCAGCATCTTTCTGATTTATACACTAATATCAAATCATTCCGGAAGAAATTGATACTGTTTCAATCACAACTACGAAGTTAATGTTTTTCACATTTTAAAACATGTAAAATATTCAGCCACACCACTGAGACTGAGTTTCCTATCGATTTTGCAATCGAAACTTTGAGTGCTTTGAAAATAAATTTTGATACTCGTTTCTCGGACTTTGATGCCATTGCGAATCAAATTAAGATTTTTCAGAATCCTTTTGATACTGACATTGAAACCCTAGCCCCGGAACTTCAAATGGAAATGATTGATCTACAGTGCAGTGATATAATTAATAACAAATATCAAAACTCATCTTTGTTGGAATTTTATAAGAGTCTTCCACTGACACAATTTGATAATTTGCATAAATTTGCTCGTGGGCTGTTTTCTGTTTTTGGTACTACTTATTTGTGTGAGAAGACCTTCTCCAAAATGAAGTACACAAAAAATGTTTTAGATCTAAATTAACTGATGAGCATCTTAAATCTCTTTTAATAATTGGTACAAGTAAAATTAGTCCACAACTACAAACTATTGTCAGTTGAAAATCTCAACTACATAAATCTCATTAGTATTTCATATGTGATTATGCTTGTTTTAAGTTATGTTTTTATTTAAAATGTATAAAATGTTAGTTGGATTCATTTCAATAATTTGTTAGTTATTATATACTGAAGTTAAATTTTCTGCATATTATACATGTCTTTACTCACCACAATTCTGTGTTTCTTTATCCAACTTATCACAAAAACAATAACAATAAGCCTACAACAATGTTATGAGTAGTTAGCCCATGACCATATCAATGTAGATGTCATATTAATAATTATTCAACATAAAATTAGAATACTTCAGTAAACTAAATTTAATTTGCTATAAAAAATATGTTCTCTAAAAGGAGTTTTCAAGTTTGCTAGTTCTCCGCGAGTCGGACAAAAACTGGCCGCGGGCCGGATGTGGCCCTCGGGCCATAGTTTGGAGACCCCTGCCCTACACCATGGGGTAGACGAGAAAAAAAACCTAACCACTTCTTTAGGGTAAAGGAGGTACCCTAAGAAAAATTTGTTTAAAGATTTTATTTTACCACTTTGTCGGCGTGACTAATCTGTATATGCATGCCAAATTACAGCTTTCTATTTCTAATAGTCTCTGAGCTAAACTGCGGACGGACGGACGGACGGACATATCGAAACTATAAGGGTTCGTTGTTGATAACAACGGAACCCTAAAAATGTGAATGAAACTATGCATGATCGTTTTCGTGCCGCGTGATCAAGCGGTAAATATCGCTTATCAAATTATTGCAATTTTTTAACGAAAACTGCAAAAACTTTACTAAACCCCCAAAATAATTTGTACTTACGGCTGACCCTTCAGATTCTCCCATAGACCTCCACGGGTCCCTACGCACCACTTTGTCAAACTGTGATCTATACATTCTAAACAATGCATTTATATTGACGATACCTTGAATTCAACTAATCTTGATCACACGTTCCGACTGAACAATAACAAAATTATTAAATCGTTTGAAATGCAAAAAAGATTAAAGCTTTATTACGGTCGTGTATATAGATTTTTTCAAAGTTTAATTATATCGTAATTATATACATTCTGAAAAAAAATCGACCGATATTTCCATTATAAAATCGCACACCTAAATAGATATTGACAGTAAGCGATATGACACCGCAGACCCTAATATTTCTTGCTACGCTGTTTGGTGTTGCATGTATACACGCACAAGTTTGGCAAAAACAGGTAAAAATATTCCACATACCTATCTTATTCCAAACTAATAAATAATTGATATAATCGAACATACATACTCTCCATCAACTCTGGAACAGTATTAATCCTGTTAGTCAAGAAAGTTTTACTTAAAACTCATTTTAAAAACGTTAAACACTCATTTATTTTTTTAATTTCTAGACGTCATTGTTTTTTGAGAAATTCGACAATTGCCCAGAATATCATAATTACACCAGCGTAATACGTAACGCCACAATTACTGTAGTTAATAGCTTGATGGAAGTGAATTATGACACTCATGTCCTAAAGGATTCTAAAAACATCTTAGAAGTAATTTATTTTAGTGTCATATAAAGAAGAAAGAATATCGGTAATTGTTTTAGGTAACTTGGGAGATACAGCGGTGTTCTAGTCGGGAAAAGTTGGACACTTGCATGATGTTTACTAAAATGCGGACTAGCCGTTATTGCAACATGTTGGAACAGACGGGCGAAGCTTGGACTCCATTTCTGACTTGCGTAAAACCGAGAATGGTGTGTCCTTTACGCAAGGTACATCTATTGTTTCGATTTTCCTTTTCTTTATACTCATTTGTTTTTTCGTGTATTATACAGGGTGTATATCGTGGTAAGAATTGTACTATAGATGCGAGCGCATTTAGATTTTTCCCACTGCAAGGGGCTTATTGGAGATTTAGATCTAAAGTTTTGGAAAGTAAGGCTATACGGTCGTGCGTCGACATGTTCGGATACGTTAAGGAACATTAGTTTTTTGTTTTGTTAATTTTGAGTCATTAATTGTTTTATTGTGGTATTTGCTTTATAATAAAATCCTGTGTTGCTTTCGGGGTCTATTTAATGCGTTCATCGAAATAAATCTGATCATACATTGCCTGGTTGTTTTAGGGCTTGGTGCATTTTTCTGTTTGTCTTGCAAAGCCCTTTAGTAATATTTCTAAATACAGTATAATCTCGCTAATTCGGCCGTTGGGTAATCGGACGACACGTCCAGTAATCGGGCGGTCTGGAGACCGCTCGCGCTTTTCCCTTCCCCCACTCTTTCTTATAATCCGGCGGTTGTCTGGTCCCATATGTGTGAGATTATCGAGATTATAATGTATCTAAATTGGTTTTAGAGATGCAGTATAATGATACATTTTGATAAAGACAATGAAAGCTTGAGTTACAACATAGGGTAGTGGTCGCTCTGCGAATTAAAACCGGGGCTATTTTTAGTTATTTTTAAGGATACACAACATAATTTCTTGCAATTGTGATAATGGATAAATTTCCAAAGGTTGCAATTGAATTGAATTTGAAGAGTAAACTTTTAACTGGAGGTGCATTGGTTCAAATTGCAGAATTTAAAATAATGTGAAATTTTGTTGGATGGCTGGGGTCCTAGGATAATGATGCTTCGGTTACTTTGGAGGGTGGTTATCGAATTAAGATTTTAACCCAGATAAACCTGACATAATATTTAATTAATAGGCGTCCTATATGTAGGAAGGCAAATCTTGGATAAACCGGTCTTTATTTGTTTTTATGTATTCTCTGGTATTTATTGGATTGGGATATTATATAGGTTTGGGATATGGGGACAATGAACTGGGTTATTGAAAAATGGTTTGACCTGGAGATTCAAAATGTTACAAATGTTACAAGATGTTACCTGGACATTAAAAATGTTATTATAAGATCTTGGATAATTAGAGCTTACTATGGATGGTTGTTTTAATTTAAGGAGTCGAGAGTTATATTTTTTAAGTTTTCTCTTGCATAATAAAATGTTTTTCTGATTGGTTTGAATCAATCAATCAATGTCTCTCTCTCTCTTTCTAAAAATGTACTTACAAATAAAATGTACTCACATAGTTTGAACAGTCAGAAACAATAAATGTTCATCCCAAAACAGTTTTTCAGTGTACGTTAAAAAAAGAGGAGATGAAATCGAAAGATTCAATGCCAAATAATGCGTGGTTCAAATGGGGTAATGACGCGACTATAGGGTGGTGTATCCTGATGGTGCCTCTTATCCTCTCCTCAATTCCGAATCTTACCTGCAATCTATCGAATCCTGGAGCCTGAAAACCCTGTGGAACGCTGCGGTAACCAACCCCAGTCGGAAACAGGATCAGGACTGGCAGGAGCGGAAGACATGGCCCTCCGAAAAGGATTGTATTCTTTTAATTGCCATTTAGCTGCGACTTGGCACAAATAAATCGAAATATTAGGTCGAGTCATAAGTAACTTCCGTTCTTTTATCAGAGATTTATTTTACTCTCTTAGGGCGGTGGTGCCCCATTAGTCAAGGTGTCGTACTTCGGAGCTGCAAGTCCCGGGTTCGAATCCTGGACATTGTGAAAAATAAGCCACCGTTCTCCTGTAAAACCTTCTCCCACCTTCCAGGCAGTGTGTCAATTGCTTCCTTGTAGGAATGGTTGGTGGTTGGTTTTGACTGGAAGAAGTTTTCAACAACCTGCCGGACTTGCTCTTCAGAATTGAAGGTTTTTCCATTAAAAAAGTTTTGTAAAGAACTGAAAAGGTGGTAGTCTGTCGTGGCAAGATCCGGGGAGCAAGGTGGATGTGGTAAAACAGACCAGCCATGCTTAAGAATCCTTTCTTGAGTCACCCTTGCTGTATATGGTTGCGCATTGTCGTGTAAAAGGATGAGGTTTTTGCGATTCACGGGTTCTGGACGCTTTTCATGGAGTTTTATCTTGCACTCTTTGCAACTGCTAATGTCAACTCCAACATACCAATCCGCAGAAATCGTTAAATTTGACTTCAACAACTCGTGGTGAATTATTCCTTGACAATCCCACCATACACACAGTACAATCTTTTGGCCATGGATGTTTGCTTGCGGATCTGGTAGGGGCGGTTGATCCTTATCAAACCATTGTCTCTTGCGAACTATATTGTCATAGGTAACCCATTTTTCACCGCCTGGTACAATCCTGTTTAAAAATTAATATTCTACTTAAAGAGATTAAAAAGATTCTACTTAGCTGCATCGGAAGTTACCTATGACTATAGGTAACCTAATAAATCAATCTATCTATCTGTTCCTCTCTCTCTCCTTCATTTCCTTAGGATTACAATCCCCTTTCCAATTTTTAGACCGGAGTTTTTTCCTTGAGCGTCCTTGTCCGTCCCCTCCTCTCACCTTGTTCTTGGCCTTCCCTTAGGTGTCGCTCCTTGCCTTCTCTTTGTTTAATGTTCGTACATTCGTCTCTCTCTCCCTCCAATGGCTCTACATGCCCCCCATAATTTTTGCCTCGAAATTTCTCTGCTCATGGCCTCCCTTTTCAAATTTCTGGACCTAAGTACTTCCTTGGCGTGCTTGTCCATCTCGCTTTCCCATCTCGTTCTTGGCCTTGGCTTAAGGCCAAGAACTTAAGGCCTTAGATCTCGCTTGCGTCCTTCGCAGTCCTTCTCTTAGTTTAATGCTCGTACAGTCCATGTACCTATCTTATAATTCTTTTTCGTTTACCTTTTTCGTTACCTTTCGATCCCGTTAATTACAAGGCTTCATTTCAGAATGGGTTGTTAGTCCATTGCTAAAATCCCTTTTCTGAAGGCTTTTTTTCTTCCGCTTTTGTCAGTTGTGACAGTTGTTTTGCCTGTTTCCGATTGGGGCTGGTTATCGCAGTCTTCCACAGGGTTGTTCAGGCTTCTAGGATTCGCCAAATTGGAGTTTAAAGTCGGAATTGAGTAGAAACGGCTGCATCAGAATGCAGAGCCCTATATATTCGCATCACTACCCTATTTGAAGAATGTGGGTAAATAGTGGGGTTGAAAAAGGGCGGTCAAATTTGTGATATCATCTCATACTTTATCTCTATCATATCATACTTTGTCTTTGATCTCTTGACAGTGTTTTCGAAAACTCACGAGTTCGGTCCAGGCGTATGCCTAGGTATTTCGGTGTGTTGTTATGTTCCAACTCTTGGCCCTGCCAGGCCACCCTTAGCTTCCTGTGTGCTTCCTTGTTTCTAAGATGGAAAGCACTCACTTGTGTCTTAGTGGGATTAGCTTTGAGGTGTTTATTTTTATAGTAGGCTGCTAGATTTTCCAGGGCGTGAGTTAATTTATCCTCTATGTCGTCGAAAGTTCTGCCTTGCGCTGCTATAGCCGTATCATCGGCATATATGAAAGGCTCTGTTTCTCCATTGGTTGATCATTGCTGTAGATATTATAGAGGATTGGCGCCAGGACGCTGCCCTGGGGTAGGAAGTTTTTCTGAGTCCTCCACCGACTATTCCTGGACTGTAATGTTACAACAAACTATCGATTTTGTAGGAAGCATTCTACCAACTAAGTCATGCGAAAGTCCTTGGTGATGTCATAGAACTTTAATATCAGCCTCTGATGGTTCACGGTATCAGGCAGCAGATAGATCTACGAAAACGGCTCCCGTTATCTGCTGCAGCTCAAACCCATCTTCGATATGTTGAGTGAGATTGAGGGTTTGCCCGCAACACGATTTGCCTGGTCAGGATCCTGCCTGTTTTGGTATGGTCTCCTCCTCGTTTATGTCAGAGATTCGGTCAAAAACCATTCTTTCAAGAACCTTGAAAAGGTGACACAGCAAGAGACGGGTATAAAAATCCTTGGATCTGTTGGCTCTTTCCCTGGTTTTAGAAGTGCAACCAGCCACTTTCGCCTTTCTCCAATTTTTTTTGGAATTTGCACTTTGAAGTTATTCAACATTTTGGTGAGTCAGTCTATGGCTAGGGGCCAAATTGGTTAATTTGCTCTAACCTAATTTCGTCCAGGCCAGCTGCTGACAAGGCTAAATAGACAAGACAAGACAAGATTATGTCTATTAGACTAGATTTTTTGTTAAATATAAATATCATGTTGCGCAGAAATTTGTGCAAGTAGCTATTGCAATATTTAAAGCTGGTTCAAAAAATATCCCACCATTATAATGCTTGAAATAGCATCACATTTACGCATCAAAAAGGTTGGACACTTTTAATACCGCCTTGCCTCAAAGGGGAAAATAGTTTTATACCATATTTGTGGGCTTTATTTGGGATTTATTGTTTGGAAATAAACCTTCCTCGCCAGGGAATTCATATTTTGTCAAAAACGCTGATTTCTTCTGGCGTTAATATTTCTTGGAACTTGCCTTGTATTCTGTTGAACTGCAGAAGTATATTTGCTTCAGCAATAATGAGTTGTCAGCAGAATGAAGATTGCTTAGAATTAATTGGAATCTGTATTCGCTGTTTGAATTAAGTTTAAGTTGGTTTTGTTTTTAACTTTCAAGTAAAATTTTCTAAGACGCGACTTTGGAGTAACTTATATATTTTTCTGAAGGAAATATCGATATTTAAAGTTTATAGTCTGCTTACTAAGCTACTTAAAATTATCGACTGGCAATAGAATTTCGTGAGTATTTGTGATATATACGCATATTGTACTCCGCCCCCTTCCACTAATCGTTAGTATACTTACCCATTTAGAGCACCTCCTCTAGTCCTGATTCCTTTAGGGATTTCAGGATCTGGATGGGATTCAAGGACTACAACCCCTGTGCGTTCAAGCAGTGGGCCCCAAGATCGAGATGAACATGGAATCCCATCAAACCCATCCCATCGTCCCATGAGATGGTATGAGTGGTATGAACATTGCTTGGAATGGGATCGGATGGGACAACAAATTTGTATGGGACGGAGTGGGACGAGTTTTGATTATCTAGTAAATCTAGTTGGTGCATAATTAATTGCTTATCATACCAATACGCACATTTTCCATAATATGTCTAGCCCAGGAGATTTCTGTGATAACGACGTAGTTCCTGACTGACGAATTTCTGATGAATTCTTACGATCCGTTTGCATCAAAAAAGGTTTACACACTGTCAGGTCTGCTGTATGGGAAAAATGGGATGAATGGGACGGGCCACGCGACCGGTATGGAATGGGATGAATGGGATAGGATGGGACGAAAATTTTAGGTGTGTGGGATGGGACAGTGGGACAAAAATGTGATGGGATGGGACAGTGTCAGGGATCCGTCCCACGGGATGGGATCTAGAACGAGAAACTCGTCCCATGCTCATTTCTACCCCAAGGTACATCTGTCTCTTGCGTAGCAGTTTGCAGTGTCCCGCCAGGACTAGTTTATTTAACAAATTTAATAAGATTATATTGTAAAAACGGAATAAATTGATATAAATACATCTATATAGAACAACACATAGCGTTAAATTTTCATTGGGTCGCAACACGGAACTGCTTTGATAAAAATGTAGAGGAAAAATAAATGGCCAGAAAGAAACGTGTGTCCTCGATTTTTGAAAGATTTGCCCGTTTTCTATCAAAACCAATGCGTCGCAATCTCATTTCTAGAAAATTATTTGGGTCGCATGTTAATAGTTTGAACGCCGAACTAGACATATTCTATTGAGGATATCTTATATTATGCCAATCTTGATAAAACATTACAATGAAATGATAACAATACTAATAACAGATTGTATATGCAACGAAGTTGCTTAATTAAGGTCGTGCGCATAGATTGATTCAAAGTTTAATTATACGCGGTGCTACAGAATTATTGTAATTACATACATTAGGAAACTACCTACAGTATGTACTTATAGAAATAATATCTATAAATATACCCGCTGCTTCCGCGGAGGCGGCTATTATAAATCGCATTTCTAAATAGGTATTGACAGTAAATGATTTGATACCGCCAACCGTTATATTTCTTGTTACATTGCTCTTGGTGTACACGCTCAATAAATAGGTAAAAATATCCCGCATTTATTTTATTCATTTTTGGCTCAATAAACAGGCAAACAGGTAAAAATATTCCACATCTATTTTATTCCATACTAATTACGTATTGATATTATATCTAAAGTTTTATTAATATTTCTTGTTAAATTTAAGAAACTTCCTTCCTCAAACCCTGACGGAATTCTCAATAATAATTCAAATTTTATAATAAATCGAATTTTTTGGGCTCGCTCTTGTAGAACTGCGTTCCATCGCTTACGAACTTGCAATGCAAATTAACATTAAACATTGAAATAACAACGCGAAATAACAGGCATCTTCTTACAATAATAATAAAGAAAATAAGAATATTTATGGTTTCCTAGAAATGTTTGCGTTCTGTATATTATAGAGGGTTTTAGGTAAACACGCGGCTAAAATTCAAGGGGTTATTCCTTTGCGGCCTATTCTAAGAATATATTGTCCTATGATTATTTCTGAAAAATCCCTTTGTTTCGAAGATACCGGGTGAACAAAATTAGCGACAACTATATTCTATATTTGTTGAAATCATTAATGTAAATAAAAGTATGGCATACGCCAATGAGTTTATCAAATACAAACTATTCATGAGTTACCATCTAATTGGACCGGTAGTTCTACCAGCAAGACTTACTGGCGAGATGTATCACAACTTTTTGGAAAAAACACTGCACGAGTTCCTGCAGGATGTACAATTGGCAACAAAAAGTCAGTTTGCTCCTGATTTAACAGCAACATACGGAGATCGCTGGATTGGTCGACATGGGCCACACGCATTGCCTGCTCGATCCCCAGTCTTAAACCGCCTGTCATTATTATTTCTTATGGGGCTATCTGAAGTCGTTAGTTTACGCTACTCTAGTGGAGACTTTGGATGAATTCCGCGAAATCTGATAATTGCTGGGTGTTACTCAGTTAGTAACAACCCTGGTGTGTTTGAAAGAGTTTGGCACTCAATGACGATAAGATTGATTGTATTCAGGCTGGAGAAAGTCATTTTGTACATTTATTGTAGATTGAGCAACTTTATATGTACTTTTTGATAATAAAATGATATTACTGTCGCAAATTTTGTCCACCCTGTATCTTAAAAAAACAGGGTTTTTCAGAAATCATCGTAAGACAAAAGATTCTTAGAAAAGGCCAAGGAATAACCCCTTGAACTTTTCCGCGTGTTTACCTAACACCTGGCCAATTGAACCAATATTACCAATATTTTTACACCTAACATTGACCAATGCAAAGGGTTTATTGAAGAGTTAGGGCTAGTATTTTGAGGAGGAAGGCCATTTGGATGTATGTCGAAATTTGTCGGATACATTAAGGAACATTAGTTTCCTTTTTGGTTGATATTGATTCATTAGTCGGTTTTTTGGTAATTGCTTTTTAAAACGTTTCTAATTATATCCTGTTTATTTTTAGGATATAAATGTATGTATTGCATTCACTAAAATAAATTTTATCAAAATGCTGAAGTGCGTGTTGATTGTAGCGCTTTGCGTCTATTTGCCTGTTTGCTTTTCAAAGGTAAATAACTCGTTAATAACAAACATTTCAAATAAATATTTTTTTAAACTAACTTTCTTCCAAAAAGATGGGTTTATATTTAGAGAAATACCAACCTTGCCCAGGAACAGAAAACTTACCAATTCTTTATAGAAAATCGAAAATATTGAACACGGAAAGCGGCGATTTATACGTGAGTCAAAATATAACAGTTAAACAAGATATTACAGTTCCTCTGGAGGTAAATTATATAAATCTCATGTTATCTGAATTTATTCCGGTTTGCTTTAAGGTCGTTTGGAGTATCGAAAAATGTGCAAGTATCGAAAATCTGGACACTTGCCAGCAATTCTACAACTTTAAGACATCTAAATATTGCCACTTTGTTAAAGCTAGAGGCGAGGTTTGGTCAAGTTTTATAGATTGCATTTCACCTACTTGGGAATGCCCAATCATGAAGGTAGAAAAACGGAAGATTTTAAAGCAAGTTTTCTTTAAGGCGGTCATAATTTTCAGGGTGAATACCAAGCGATCAATTGTACAGTCGATTTGTCTCTGTTTAGACTGTTTCATTTGCCTGGCTCGTACTGGAGATCCAAAGTAATTTTGAATACTGTTAGGAGGCCCAAGGTTATGAAAGGGTGCATTACTATGGAAGGTGCTATTCGTTATAAGAATTAAAAAAGCCTGGGTTATATTTCATTTTTCGTTATGTATACACTAGCACTATATTTCTTTTGGTGGTGTAAGGCTTAATTGAGTAGTTACTCTTCACTGTTTCGAACTGGAGATGTAGAGTTTATTCATTCTGTTAGATAACTTAGAATAATAAAAGCTTCCGGTACTTTGGTTTATTTTTAGATTATTTTGGTTTATTTTAGATTATTTACTATTTTATAGATTGCATTTCATCTACTTGGGAACAAAAACGTAGAAACAAAACGTAGAAACAAAATACAAGATTTTGAATGAAGTTTTCTTTAACCCCGGCTCCACACATTGGGGCCAAAATTGTACTAGAAATGCGACCGCTTTTAGATTTTTCCCACTGCAAGGGGCTTATTGGAGATTTAGATCTCCAATTTAGGTCGTCCGTCGGCATACGTTAAGGAACATTAGTTTCGTTTTATGTGTTAATTTTGAGTCATTAGTTGATTTTTTTTTTTTTGGTAATTGCTTTATAATAATATCCTGTTCTGTTTTCGAGGTCTATTTAATGCGTTCATCGAAATAAACCTGATCATAAAGTGCTTGTAGCTTTAGCACTTTCAGAAATAAAACTAAAAGTTCATTCCAAAACATATTTTCAGCGTAGATTAAAAGAAGAGATGATATCGATAGATTCATCTTGGGTAGTGATGCTAAATGATGCGTGGTTCAAATGGGGTAGTGATGCGACTATAGAGTGATGTATCCTGATGGTGCCTCTTAACCTCTCCTCAATTCCGACTTTTACCTCTAATCTATCGAATCCTGGAAACTTGAGCAACCCTGTGGAAGACTGCGGTAACCAACCGCAGTAGGAAACAGGGTCAGGACTGACAATAGTGGAAGAAATGGCCCTCCGAAAAGGATTGTATTCTTTGAATTACCATTTAGCTGCGCCTTGGCATAAATAAATCGAAAACAATCTATTTATTCCCCAATAGCTCTACATTTCCTAAGAATTACAATCCTTTTTCCAATTTCTAGACCAGGGTATTTATTCCTTGAGCGTCCTTGCCTGTGTCGTCCCCTCACCTTGTTCTTGGCCTCCTCTTACGTGTCGCTCCACGCCTTCTTCTCTTTGATTATTGTTCGTACATTCTTCTCTCTCTCTCCCTCGAATGGCTCTACATCCCTCTCTTAATTTTTGCCTCGAAATTTCTTTGCTCATAGCCCCCCTTTTTCAATTTCTGGACCTGAGTACTTTCTTGGCGTCCTTGTCCGTCTCGCCTTCCCATCTCGTTCTTGGCCTTCCCTTATGTCGCGATCCTTGCCTTCTTCTCTTTGTTTAATATTGGTGCATTCGTCTCTCTCTCTCTCATCCTTCAATGGCTCTACATCCCTCCCTTAATTTTGACTCGAAATTTTATAATCCATTTTCGTTTGCCGTTTTCGTAGCCGATGATCCCGTTCATTCCAAGGCTTCATTTAAGAATAGGTTGTTATTCCATTGATAAACCCCCTTTTTAGAAGGCCGTTCTTCCTCTGTTAACCACTGTGGTTGGCAACCGCAGTCTTCCACAGGATTGCTCAGACTTCCGGGATTCGCCAGATTGAAGGTAAGAGTCGGAACTGAGTAGTAGAGGCTAAGACGCACTATAAGGATCTTCTTTTTAATCGGTGCTACATTCCTAAGTACGACCTGAACCTCCTCCCTCTGCCTACACTTGTGCTTGGTGTCTTGATTTTAGACACACGATTGGGGGTAAGAGTCGGAATTGAGTAGGAGAGGCTAAGAGGCACCATCTTCTTCTTTAGCGGTGCTAAAGTCCTAAGTATGACCTGGACCTCCTTCCTCTCATAATCCTTTTATCGTTTGCTATTTCCGTTTCCGTTGATTCCGTCAAATCTGAGGCTTCATGCATCCATTGCTACAGCCCTCTGTCGGAGTGTGATTTCCGCTCTTGTCAGTTCTGATCCTGTTTCTCACTGGGGTTGGTAACCGCAGTCTTCCACAGGGTTGCTCAGGCCTCCTGGATTCGCCAGATTGGAGGGAAGAGTCGGAACTGAGTAGTATGGGCTAAGACGCACAATCAGGATCTTATTATTCTTCAGCGGTGCTACAGTCCTAAGTAGGACCTGGACCTCTTCCCTCTGCCTATACTTGTACTTGGTGTCTTGATTTTAGAGACAACCATAGGGGGCCTTTACACTTTTTAAGGAGGGTGACGAGCCTCTAACCATAAGCATACATAACCTTATATTCGTATAAATCCACGCTGAAAAAATGTTTTGGGATGAACTTTCTGTTGTCTCTGACTGTTCCAACTAGGCGAGTTGATCTAGACATATTGTAGCGAGGATATCTTATATTATACTAATCTTGATAAAACATTACAATGGAATGATATCAATACTAATAACACTTTGTATATGCAACGTAGCTGCTTAATTAAGGTCGTGCGCATAGATTGATTCAAAGTAATTATATACGGTGTTACAGAATTATTGTAATTATATACATTAGGATACTACCTACAGTAGGTACTTATAGAAATAACATCTATAAATATAACCGTTGTTTCCGCGGAGGCGACTATTATAAATCGCGATTCTAAAAAGATATTGACAGTAAATGATTTGATACCACCAACCGTTATATTTACAATGCTTGGTATACACGCTCAATAAATAGGTGAAAATATCACACATTTATTTTATCCATTTTGGCTCAATAAACAGGTACAAAAGTTAAATATATTCCACGCGTATTTTATTCCATACTAATGAAGAATTGATATTATATCTAAAGTTTTATTCATATTTCTTGTTAAATTTAAGAAACTGGTGCTTGCATTCTCAAACCCAGTCGGAATTCTTAATAATAAACCAAATTTAAGAATAAATAATTGTGTATACTCGCTCTTGAAGAACTCGGTTCCATCGCTCGAACTTGCAATGCAAAATAACATTAAAAATTGAAGCCACAGCGCGAAATAGCAGGCATCTTCTTATAATAATAGTAAAGAGGATAAGAAGATATTTACGGTTTCCATTTGCCTCGAAATTTTTGCGTTTCGTATATTATACGGGGTTTTAGGTAAACATGCGGCAAAAATTCAAGGGTTTATTCCCCGGCCTATTCTAAGAATAGTTTGTCTTATGATGATTTCTGAAAAACCCTTTGTTGAAATCATTAATGCAAATAAAACTATGGCGTGCGCCAAAGAGTTTTATCAGGAACAAAAAATTAATGACTTTATCATGTACAAAAATTGTTGATGAAAAGTTGGAACGGCTGTTTTATCTACTAACGTTCAAGTGGATTTCATTTGATTACGTCTCGTCAGTGATCATCACCTGTATCGGTCGCAGTTGTTTACAATGACTGACGTTTGGCTGTTTGACGAATCTTTAATAGTTAGTGAAATATGTTTGGACTTGCTGATGGCAATTCATTACAAGCTAGACAATTGTACATTGAACGGTACATTGAACGGAAAAAACCTAACCCTAATATCCCCGACCGAAAAATCTTCGAAAACATTCATCGACGTCTTCGTGAAGGAGGCACATTGAAACGAAATGGAGGGCCAGGAATAATAATGACAGTAAGAACACTGTTGGAACAGAATGTGCTGGATATGATAGGGGAAGATCCAAGTAATTCTACGCAACAAATTGACAATACTTTGAATGTATGTCATTGTACAGTTTGAAATTCTTTAAGTCAATTTGTTGTATCCATACCACATTCAACGTGTTCAGGTTCTACTACTTGCTGATTATCGTCCACGTATTGCGTTATGTCAATGACTTTTGCAAATATTGGTTTTAATACCTCAATTCCTGACAGATTCTTTTCACCGATGAAGCCAGCCAAGAAATGCAATAAGGAATTTTCATAACAACCATGTGTGTGCAGATGAAAATCCGCATGAGGTATGTGAAGATAAGTTTCAACATCAGTTCTCCTTGAATGTTTGGGTTGGAATTATGGGTGACTATATAATTGCACTGGTATTTCTACCAGCAAGACTTACTGGCGAGATGTATCGCAACTTTTTGGAAGAAACACTGCCCGAGCTTCTGCAGGATGTACCATTGGCGAAAAGAATTGCAATGTGGTTTATGCACGATGGTGCACCACCACATTCCAGTTTGGGTGCCCGTGATTTTTTAACAGCAACATACGGAGATCGCTGGATTGGCCGAGGTGGGTCACACGCATGGTCTGTTCGACCCTCAGACTTAGCTCCCCTGGATTATTTATTATAGGGCTATCTGAAGTCAATAGTTTACACTACTCCCGTGGAGAATTTGGACGAATTGCGAAATCGGATAATTGCACTTCGGCACTCAACGACGAGAATATTGAATGCTTGTATCCAAGCTGGAGGAAGTCATTTCGAACATCTATTGTAGATTGAGCAACTTCACATGTACTTTTTGATAATGCAGTTTTGTTACTCTCGCAAATTTTGTTCACCCTGTACCTTCGAAACAAAAGGTTTTTCAGAAAACATCATCAGACAAAATATTCTTAGAATAGGCCATGGAATAACCCCAAATTTTTGCCGCATGTTTACCTAACACCCTGTATAGGGTGTACGCTTTTAAAATTTGCCCTACAAGGGGCTTATTGAAGAATTAGGGCCAACATTTTGAAGAGGAATGCCATTCGGATGTGTGTCGAAATTTGTCGGATACATTAAGGAACATTAGTTTGCTTTTTGGTTGATATTGCGTAATTATATTAGTTGGTTTTTGGGTAATTTCTTTTAAAACCTTTGTAATGATATCCTGTTTATTTTCAGGATATAAATGTATATATTGCATTCATTAAAACAAATTTTATCAAAATGCTAAAGTGCTTGTTGACTGTAGCGCTTTGCGTCTATTTTCCTGTTTGTTTTTCAAAGGTAAATAACTCACTAATAAAAAGACATTCGAAATATTTTTTTAAATCAACTTTCTTCCACAAAGTTGGGTTTATATTTAGAGAAATACCAATCTTGCCCAGGAACAGAAAACTTACCAATTCTTTATGGAAAACCGAAAATATTTAACACGGAAAGAGGCGATTTATACGTGAGTCAAAATATAACAGTTACACAAGATGTTACGGTTCCTTTAGAGGTAAATTGTTTGAATCACATGTTATGTGAATTTATTCCGCTTTGCTTTAAGGTCGTTTGGAATATAGAAAAATGTGCAAGCATAGAAAATCTGGACACTTGCCAGCAATTCTACAACTTTAAAACATCTAGATATTGCCAGGTTGTTAGTGCTAGAGGCGAGGTTTGGTCAACTTTCATAGATTGCATTTCACCTGCTTGGGAATGCCCAGTAATGAAGGTAGAAAAACGGAAGATTTTAAAGCAAGTTTTCTTTAAGGCGGGCATAATTTTCAGGGTGAATACCAAGCGATCAATTGTACAGTCGATTTGTCTCTGTTTAAACTGTTTCATTTGTCTGGCTCGTACTGGAGAAGCAAAATTATTTTGAATACTCTTAGGAGACCCAAGGTTATGAAAGCATGCCTTACAGTGGAAGGTTCTATGCGTAATAAGAATTAAAAAAGGCTGGGTTATATTTAATGTTTCGTTATGTGTAGACTAGCACTATATTTCTTTTGGTGGTATAAGGATTAATTGAGAAGTTACTCTTCAAATGCTTCCGGTTTTGGTTTATTTTTAGTTCTATGTTTTATAGATTGCATTTCACCTACTTGGGAACGTCCAATACTCAAGGTATAAACAAAACATCAGATTTTGAAGCAAATTTTCTTCAACCAATTTTCTATTGCCCAATATTGGCGCCAACATTGGCTGTTGTTTGTGCTGGTATTGACGATGCGGTACATACATACGTACCAACATCAGAGTAAATCGAAAGGCGCCTACAAACATGTCGGAAGTATAAATTGCTACCTGTGTGTTTGCTATTTTAAATATAAATACACATCACCTCACAAAAACACCTCACCTTTTAATTAAATTTAATATAATTTTTATTTGCACCGCTCGTTTTTTAATAACTTATTCACTACAACTGCCACAGACCAACTGAATAAACAAAAAATGTGTGAACGCAACGTCAAACACAGCGTGCGGCAGCCAAACCTGCATTTTTGATATGACATAAGAAAGAAAGGGTTACGTTTTTTAAATTGTCATTGATATCATGTTAATCTACGTTAAAAAGCATTCAAGAAACATAAATCATTTTTAAAAGATAACATGATTGAGATGTCATCCATCTCGATTGAGACATTCTTGCAGGCGATGTGCATTCTTGCAGGCGATGTCTAAAATTGATTATATCACAGAGCATCTGATAAGGGATCCGATTTCCTGTCGGATTCTCGCCTTCAGTTCTACAAGAGTACGAGGTCGTAATTGGAAAGCTTTGCTCTTTATTTAACCTCACAAGAAAAAATCGCATGCGGTGAGATCGGGTGAGCGGGCCAAGGAATCGCTCCGTTCCGGGATATCACCCGATTTGGGAAAACTTCGTTGCGGAGGGAGATTCATGCTCACACGGGCCATTTCGTGTATTGTGTCTCCATCTGGTGATCTAACGTCAATATCCTTCGGGCAGTCCTATATGATTTTTTTAGCTCAGCACTATTTCGACGCGCTGATCTCCCAGGCCTTCTTGTCACAGCGATTCTTACGCGTTCAACATCCGCGGGAGTCTGGCACTGCCACCTCTTCTGTTTCTCGTTTCACCGATGTTTTAAAATGTTTTACCCATAACTTTAATGAGTTAACAGAAGGCACAGGTCGATTATGATTAATCTGGAAATGAGTCCGGAAACGGCATTGCGTAGCTACATTACATTACTGTTTTGATAAAATGCTTTTACGGCGAACGATCGTTCTTGCATGAACAGTTGTTCCATAGCTACTAAAACGCTTTAAAGGGAGGAACGCAACAACAATCTTTCCAACTCACCCCGCGCAACCGTTTATTTCTTACAGTTATTTCAAAAATGCAGGTTTGTCTGCCGCATCCCGTGTTTCATCACAGAACCGACTCGCTTCGGATACGCGCCAATACTGGCGCCAGCGCTATAAAGTCGCTTCACATATTGAACGCACTATGTTAGCCCCAACATTGGCTCTAATAGGGGAGGCGGTCATAATTTTTAGCGTGAATAGCAAGCGAGGAATTGTACAGTCGATTTGTCTTTGTTTAGACTGAAACAGTAGAAACAAAGATAAAGTGACAAATCGAATTTGCCTGGTTCGTACTAGAGACCAAAATAATTTTATTATTTTTTCCATAGCCGGCGCTTGGAGAGGAGGTTGAGCTTGTAGATAATACGCTTCCATGCTTGTCCATCGGTTGCGACAGTTGTTGTCAGTCGCTGGTTCTGTAGATCGTTCTGTGTTTCAACCATGTGGTCTTCCGTTCTTGTTCTAACCTCCAATAAGAGTTTGTGCGGTGGTCGATTGCCGCCCAACCTGCAGATCTGGCTGAACCATCGTAATCGACAGTGCTGGTAGGTGCACCACTACACTACTGTCAGCATGCATACAGAGCAGGGAAATCCATATAGACCGCCCTGTATCAGCTGACAAATGAAATAGAAACATCACTAGACATAAAGGAAGTTGCGATATGTACCTTCTTTCACATAGAAGGAGCCTTTGACAACACCTCGCACGAATCTGCCAAAGTGGCTTTTGAAAGAAGGAATGTCGACAGCATTACCTCAAAGTGGATGGGAGAAATGCTAAGAACTAGAACGGCGGAGGCACAAGTGGGAAAAGCTACCATCAAGATCTTCACAGCTCGAAAGTGCCCACAGGGAGGTGTGCTATCATCACTGATGTGGAGCCTGGTAGTTGATGAATTACTGACTATTCTGAACAACCTAGACATTAAATGTCAAGGTTACGCTGATGACATAGTCATCATAGTCACAGAGAAGTTTGAGGGAACGCTCTATGAAATTGTACAGAGAGACCTCAAAGTAACTAGTAGATGGTGTCAAACAGTGGAACTGAAACTCAAACCGAGCAAATCCACGGTGATACCATTTACTAGAAAGAGAATACTAAACTGGTTACAGCCCATACTGTTAGATGGGGGGCAGTAGAATACAAACAGGAGATAAGGTATCTGGATATAACACTAGATAGCAAACTGCTATGGAATAGGCACGCCGAAGAAACGCTGGAAAAAGCCAAACGCGGTCTGATGGTCTACATAAATCTGGTAGGAAAAACATGGGGTTGTAACCCCACAATCCTGCAATGGATGTACACCGTGATATTGAGACCTGCGATCACTTACGAAGTAGTTTCGTGGGGAAGTAGAACTAAGCTTCTCTCTATGAAGAAGCACCTAGAGAAGATTCAAAGATTGGCGTGTGTCTGTATCATGGGGGCGATGGGGTCGTGCTCAACAGTAGCAATAGAGCTGCTGCTGGATCTGACTCCGTTGTACCTTGTCGTGGAGGGGGCCGTCAGATCGGGGATTGTTAGGTTCAGCAAGGAAGGAATAGGTGGAGGTGAAGTAATCGGGAGCAGAGACCGGAACAGCCTCGAAAGATTAAATGGTATGCAAATACCATTTCGAGAAAAACTACACGGCAATGTGTAGTAGTAAAGCCGATTGGAGCGACGAATACTCAGCATACCACATAGTGCTTTCAAGTGGAATACTGGTGGTATACCAGAAGGTTGTGTACCAGAAGGTATATAAGTGGTATACCAGAAGGTGTTTGGACCTTGCACCAAATGCTTTGAATTCATGGGAATCTACCCAAGTATTTTCCAAGCAGAGGTACATGCAATCGAAATATGTGCACAAATTAATCTCGACAGGAACTATCGCAAAAAACAAATTGCTATCCTGTCAGATATCCAAGCAAGCATCAAGGCCATTAGCTCATACACTATCAGATCCAAACTGGTATGGGACTGTGTGGGAAAGCTAAACAAACTTGGCAGAGAGTAACGCTATACTGGGTGCCAGGACACGCTGGTATAGATGGAAACGAAGAAGCCGATCACCTAGCAAACAAGGGATTTAGTAATCCCTTTATAGGTCCGGAACCATTTTGCGGCATGAGTAAGAAGGACACCATCCACAAAAGCTTAGATGAAGAAATAAGAAAACAATGGATGAAAACCTGAAAAGAACTTCCCGGGTTAAGAGAAGCTAAAGTAATACTGGGATCTTTTAATCAGAAAAGAACAATAGCTGCCTGAAACTAAACAGGAACAAGCTTAGAATCCTGACGGACACTGCAGACTTAGAAAACACCTCAAGACTATGGGCCTAAAGGAAGATGACAGATGCAGATTCTGCGGCTCAACAGAGGAAATCCCAATACATCTGCTCAAAGACTGCAGAGCACTGCTCCGCAAGAGACAAATGTATCTTGGGGCCCACTGCTTGAACGCAGAGGAGTTGCAGTGCTTGAATCCCACCCAGATCCTGAAATTCCTAAAGGAATCAGTACAAAAGGAGGCGCTCTGAATGGTTAAGTATACCAACGATTAGATAAAGAGGGTGGGGTACAGTAGATATATGAAGGTCGCAGTACAAGTCACCACCGAAATCTACTATCTACAATGTATTCAACGTTTTTGAATTCCGTCTGCGATTGGTGTCTGTTGGTTACACCTTTCTCTGATTGTCTCATTTCGGAGGCGTTCGTTAAGTGAGACACATGTTGCAAGTATCGCATTTAGAAGGCCTCGAGCTTTGAGGTCCGGGTTGTGCAATGTCCATGTTACACATCCGTAAAGGGGAATTGAGAGGATTAGCGTCCGATATAGTTTTGTCTAGTCTAATCCAATCTAATTACGTGTATGGAAGTCTAGTCCTTTTACTTTACTTTAGTCTAGTCCAGTCTAGTCCAATCTAGTCCATCTGGTCTAGTCCAATCTAATACAGTCAAGTTTAGTATAGTCTAGTCCAGTTTTGTTCTGTTTTTACCATTATAATCCTAGTTGGTCCAAACTAAATTAGTGTAGTCACATTCAATCATGTATAGTCAAGTCTGGTCCAGTCCAATGCATAGTAATCCAATCTAGAAAATGGCCAGACAAAATTAAGATAGGTAGATAAAATAGACAGATGCGGTTTCGGATTAGGTGTCTTGTCTGTCCAAAAGTCCCCTGTTCAAATCCCGGGGGCACGAATATGGAAATAATCTAAGAGCTATTCATTGTGGTATAAAGCTTAATTGAAGAGTATACTTCTCCAATGGTTGGAACTGGAGACGCGAAGCTAATTTAATCGTGTTAGATGACGCAGATAATAAAAGTTTCCGTTACTTTGATTCATTTTTAGTTCTTTTTATGTATACTTTGGCACTTCTGATTGCATTAGAAGCGTGGAATTGGTCGATGAAGTAGGGTCGAACCCTACATAGAGTTTGAATATAAAGTTAAAAAGATAACGAAGGTTTCCGTTACGAGTGTCGTTTAGAATTAAAATCATTTTTTGTTTGTATTTTCTAGTAGTATAAAACGTATTTGTGATTGAGTTAGCTAATAGATGAATTTCTGTAGTTAGTAATTAATTGGAATGTGAAGGGGATAGGTAATTGGAGAGTAAACTCGCTCGGCGCTGTTTGCAGGGCTTAGAAATGCATCGCTGGCGTTTTCAGGGTAAGACGTTTAGCTTCACGACGTCTACCTAAATCCCTGTCGATAATGTATGACGCGAGGTAGAAATTAAACATTCAAAGCGGTAAAGTTTAATTTTTGAACTTATAAGTCAAGTGTCATTTAATCTTGTTACATTTGAACGGTTGAGAAATTCTTGTAGAAAATACCCCGAAGTGAATTGAAGCGTGTTCAGAATAAATTGAAAATGCATATAAAGTGTGTTGGGTTGTTGTGTATTGGAATATGTTGTGTTTGATGAAATTAAGTTTTCTGTTTTAAAAAAACTTTTTTGTATGTGTTAGATCGATTTTGCGGCGGCGGCGGTGCCGCCGCCGTCGGGATTTAATAAAGTCAGGTGCGTGCATAATTCAGAGGGCGAACTTTTCGCGTATAATAGAAGATAAATGGTCCTTCAGCGGTTTATTTTTTCATTCGATTGTTTAATACTTAATTAAAACATTACACGAGTTACTGCCGGAGTTTGCGAAACTTGTCGGCGAATTAAACATTCACGAAATTAATTAAAAATAAGATGCCGCAAAGAAAGCTCGCTACAAGGGGAAGAATAAAAAAGAACACGGGAATAATAAAACGATTGCGATAAGGTGTAGTTCGGGAATCTGACATTGTCGGAGGTAGAAATGGGACGAGCTTCCGGGGGCTTAATTACCATCAACAACTAGCTCATTAGCAGTTTTCCATTTTACAAGCGCGCTCATTATCATCTCTGGGAACATGTAATTAAAATTCCCACCATCCCGTTCTCTAATCAAATTTACTTAAATTACCCTTTTCTCCCATCTCCTCGATACAAAACACTCCTGCTACTGCAAACTCAAAAACTGCATACTCATTACACACAATGTTTATTCAATTTCATCTCTAATTAGCACATTTCACAATTACCATTCCTTTTAATTTACTTTACATCAACAAATATGTAGTTAATATTATGGTTAATAGTTTAATTACATAGTTAACAAATGTTTACAACATTATATTATGGTGTTGTAAACACATTGCAGTCCATTGTCGTATCAATACGTTTTTTAAATTTAAATTGGATAGCTGACGACGTAGTAGTATGTCAATTTATAGTCAAAGTATACCAGGTGTCTCAGAACTCGACCAACAAATTTTCAGGGCTGATTTTATGATCCAAAATAAGCATAAAACCATTAATACATATAGGGTCATACCAAATTAACCCTCTATTATCCCTAATTCCATTAGAAATACATTAGATCCTCTCAATTACCTGTATTCCCAACTAAAAAAAAATGTTTAACGCATTTAACCACAGATTGGTTATTGGATTAATAATCTTAAGATTTCATTTGTAAAATTATTTATCTTCTTAAGGTGCCGTACTCTCCGAGAGCTTAGGCAACCACTCGCGCATACTTGTGGAACGAATCATCCACTAATATACGGGACCTAGGAGTTTATCGCCTTGCAATTACTTTATACTTTATACAAATTTGCTTATATTTTTTTAACGGAAAATGATAGCAAATTTTTTTCTTTACAAAATATGTTCAGAAAAATTAGCTTTTTTCAAATATGCAAAAATATAGGTATGGTACGGGAAAAACAAAAAACTCCAGTTTCCAAATATGGAAAAATATGTAAATCTGGCTTAAAATGGTCCTTACTCAATACCATTTAAGAACCTCTTTTCAGATTTTTTCTATCGTTCTTCGTTTTCTTGTAATAGAGCTGAGACATCGAGTTTTGCTCACCCTGTACAATTTACAAAAAAATGTTAAAATTTTCGCCACCACCCACTCCCCAGAATTCCACGCACAGCCGACACCGCTGCAATATGGAACAACAAACACATCCAAAAACGCCAGCCATGTTTTTAACACGCTGTTCGACACGCTTCAATTACACGTGGCAGTAGCTCCTCAGAGTCAGAGCACTGACTGGAGTTTCGTACGCCATGGTATTGAAATGACCCCATAAAAAATGCAGGGGAATAAGATCTGGGGAGCGGGCCGGCCATGGTATCAGACCGTTCCTGCCTATCTATTTATCAGGATACCTCGCATCCAGACATGTATAGGCCTGGCGCCTAAAATGTGCTGGTGCACCGTCATGTATAAACCAAATTTTATGTATCAGTTGTACATCGACCGGGTCTAATTCATTGAGGAAGTCATTTTCCAGAAAATTTGTGTAAGCCGCCCCCGTTAAGCGATCCGGCAACACACACACACATCAAATAGTTGCCAACAATCTCACACCAAACATTAATTGAAATTGTATGTTGATAACCTCTACGATGTATTGCGTAAGGATTTTCGTCAGCCCACAAGTACATGGCTATCGTTCCTTCCCTTGTAAACGCAGCCTAATCTGTAAAAAGTATCAACTCTGGGAAACTTTCATTCTGTTGTGTACTGTTCAAGAACCACCTACAAAACTGTACTCGTGGACCAAAGTCATTACATGGACTGTGAATTCTAAGAGGATGTAAGAGCTGTTTGCGAAGAACTCGCCACACTGTTGAAGCACTGGTTCCAAGTTCGTGTGCTACAGTTCAAACACAAGGTCTAAAACCTTTCCCCGAAGAAACCCGGCTGAATGACTATCGGCAGTTTTCTGTTTGGTCCTTCAGATTCCTTTTCCGGACGAAAGCCGACTAGTTCAAAGACTGGCCTGTTTAGCAATTACTGGAGCGATGAAAACCGCCCCAACCGCGGCTCTGGAGGTGATCCTAGGCCTTCCTCCCCTAGATATCTTTATCATGGGCGAGGCAAGGATGAGAGCTTTCAGATGCATATGCAATGGCACATGGGAACCTCTGGCGAGGTCAGGACACACCATGATAACGAATGTCATATCAGAATCGTACCACAATATAGAGGGGGATTCGATGCCCAAAAGGTTGTCATTCGACATACCCTTCAAAACACATCTACGATGGACAGAAGGCAATCAAATAACCACTTGCCAAGGAGGACTGGATTGGTATACAGACGGCTCCAAGAAAGACAGTGGTACTGGCGCAGGAATCTATGGACTGTCCCTGGGGTGCAGCCTATCTGTACCACTGGGGACACATGCCACAGTATTCCAAGCAGAAATACACGCTATCATGGTCTGTGCCCGTGAAAATTTGAGAATGGACTACAAAAGTAGAAACATCCGCATTTTCACGGACAGTCAGGCTGCGATTAATGCTCTAGCGTGTCACGAAATCAAATCCAAGACAGTTCGGGACTGTCTTCAGGACCTAAAAGCCTTGGCAAAGCATACCAAGGTCACACTCGCTTGGGTGCCTAGCCATACGGGACTGGTGGGTAACGAAATGGCGGATAAGCTAGCAAAAGATGGAGCCTGCAAGGCAAACATCATTGCTGAAAGCGGACCCTACATTACCAAGAGGAAATACAATAGGCCAATGGGCCGCAGTGTTTTAAGGGCTAACCCCCTTGGAACCACATTGGTTAGAGAAAAAAAAAGCCGACTAGAGGACTTTAGGCAGTTGACGGTCGGATTTGAGTTTTAGATCCTGACCAAAGCAACAGATAATTCCTCGAAAGGGCCTTTTCCTTGGAAAAACAGAAATTTGGAAAATTGCCTTACAAAAGGCTAGCCCGATTTTCCTTTCAAAATTCTATTATATTTTGATAATTTTGTATTTTCAAAATAATAATTGCAATAAACAAAGTTTTATTGTTCTTATCAAAGTTTTCTCAAAGTTTTTATGAGTTCTTAAAAAAGGGCATCTTAAAAAAGCCTTTGACGATTGTCAGCTATGTAATCCCGCCGTCTATATAATGTTAACATTTTTTAGTAGCAACATCTTTTCGATTGACTATCAGATCATCAAATATTTAGGTAGTCCAAATTAGGCAAAAGTAATCTGAAAAGGGGAAAACTTTGTCAGCAGAAATTGTTATTCTGCAATAAATAGAAGCAAATTAAATATTATTTTTTGTGAAATATTTTCGCTTACATACTCATAGTAGGTCGGGAACGGTTTATTTGATAACGATAAAAATTACGGCGGTTTTTCGAGCGGCGGTCGTAAAGTGTATCTGCAAGTGTTTGTGTGCATGTACGGTGTCGACGGCGGTGGTGGTGAGCGTCGCGACGCGCCGCCCGTATTGTTGTGGTAAATGGGACTCTGGGAATATTAAATTCAGTCCGGAATTTATTTCGGCTAATTTACATTTATCCTCTCGTACGGCTCGGCATGGATTTCATTATTGTCTTGGCAACAGTTCCTGCACGCCTTTTAAGGAGCTCTAGCATTCTATGGGAGAACATAAACACTAACATCTTCATACGTATTATAATTAATGGAACGGAAGGACTTTTATAACTAATTAAACTTTTTAATTGTAGCAACAATAGTAGAAAGTTTCCAGCAACAGGGAGCTTTTCGAATTTATGTTTTTACGTTATCTTGCATGGTATGAACAGAATGAACTAACAGAGCGCGCTCTTATATGTAATTTCGAGGAGGTAGGCGACATCACAACGACTACCGTCCACTCAGCACAACTCGAGCTGCCTCTCGTTACAACCGCCGCCAGACTCTCAAAGAGACACTGAACTCGTTCACATTCCTCTCGCGGACACAAATTTTCTCGCTTTAACTCACCGCCTTCACCAATTATTAAATAGGTTAAATCTACACTTTTTTTGTATTTGGAAGGGGGTGGTGCATTACGTGTCGAATAAATATGTAAATAATTTGATGCCGCAAACCCAAAATTTGCATTCAACTCTGTAACAAATTTCAATTACAAATTGGGAATTATATTTAATTTGAGGGACAATATAAAAAATGGTTTTAGAATAAAAATAAGATAGTATTTCCTTGTGAGAATATTGTTTGGGGGGATATTCGGTGTAATAATCTCTTCGTTTCCAATTTCGTTGCATGGCTGTGTGGGATGAAGGTTTAAAGCGACGAGACCGTCGAGAAATGCGAAGTTATATAGACAGATATTTCGAAATTCAAAGTGTTCGACGGAATCCGACACAGGGAGAGAGCTTTTTGTATGCTCGGGAAAAAGAAATCCGCTGAACGAGAAGAGGCAAAATAAATGGGGAGAAAGACCGCGCCGTTGAAAGGAGAACTGACTTTTAGTTTGGCCTTTCTCGGTCAGACTCGGATATATATTGGATATACATGAAATGTTTACAAGCCAGAGCCGCGATTGATCTTTTAAGCAGACCTTTTAAAGTCCCCTACAAAGCTTCAAATAAAAAAAAGGATAAGCAGTAGCAACTACAATTACAATGGATGAATATTTCAAGCACATATTTCAATTCCGGAAGTGTGTTTGATTGGCAACCGCACACGAATCCTCAAGCCGGATATCGCCTTTTGTCGCCGCACATACAAACTCGAAATATAAATACTGGGAGGGAGAATCGGGCGGGAGAATTGGGTGGGTCGAGTTTTATTCCTCTGTCACTGGAAAGGCACAAACCAATTTGTAAAAGAAAAACCGTCCAAAAGGATGGAAAAAACGCGGAAAAATATTTATGATACACTCTAAGTCAACCCCGAGGACGAACTTTTATGCAACACATGCCATAATTTTTAACGATCCTCATTCACGATAACCGAGATTCACGTTAAAGTAAAATACATTGAAAAAAATTAAAACTTCTAGTGATTTTATATAAAGTAAGAGATTGTTATCTATAGTATACCATTATAAAAATAATCGAAGAAATATCGCATCTTTGTGATAATATAAATAGTCCAGTCAATGTTCCATCCGTCAATGTCCAGTCAATTGTCCAGTCTCTAATAAGAATGATTTTGAAACGATATGTTTATGTGGTATATAGTCACTAGTTGTCATTTATGTTCAGCATGCTCTAACAATTTATGACGATATACGCGCTTCTGTTTAATCTCGTTTGTCTAGTCTGCCTACCCTTGTCTTTTTTATTGGGGACGTAGCAAGCACCTTTCGGTTAACAGGAGCAAGAGGACCCTCTGAAAGAGGGACTCATGTCGGAACATGTCATGTGCATTACCTCAGACATCTGCTGACATCTCACATTATGTGTTTCGACTTGTTAGAACTATGAGCAGCCTGATGATGTACCCATCCACGAAATGTGATTAGAGGTTCAGGTGTTCTGTATGTTCTATATATCCACCTTGGTTCTGTTTACTTCCTGTCTGCTTCGTTCGTCTGTTTTCTTTTTGCTTACACAGAAAAAAGTACACTTTAAAAATTACAGTTCAAATAGTTGCAGCGGCCTTACGAATACGAATTTGTAAAGATTGCAGTCGCATACTGTAATTTTTAAAACTGATTTACTTATAGTATCGGAAACTGTAATTTTAACAAAAATCAATTTGCAGTTTTTACAGTTTCGAATTCGTAAGGCCGCTGCTAATATTTGAAACTATAATTTTTAAAGTGTACTTTTCTCCGTGTATGATATTTATAATCATTGTTCCCGTTGCAAGCAAGTCTTCAGACGTAAGCATCACGGCCGTTATTGTAGTTGTTTGAAGTCTTTCATTCGTCTTGGTTGTCCATACGTGTCTCTCTGTCGTCCATCTCTCGCATACGGATACTGTATGTAGTGCACTATCCGTAAGTAGTAACTATGCCGCAGTAATCCCAGTGATTGTCTAGGGCTCTGCCAATATTATGCAATTAATCTTTAAAGCACCCCTGCCTAGTTAGCGCCTTAGTGAGATGCTAACCCAATTCTCCGTGTTTTCGTGTCAACCATGGTAACATGATCTGGGATTAGCTAGGGAAAGATCCTTCGTTCTAAAACTTCCACCTTCACAGACATGCGCATGCTCGAAGTAGTTTGGAAGTTTGCCCACATATGGTGCTTATCATTAGTTCCGAACAGATGCCTTTCATTAGTTCGGGGATTTCACCAACAGATGGCGCTTATCTTTGGTTCCGAACAGATTCCTAACATTAGTTCAGAATTTGACTGGTAGCTGACGCTTTGCCGAAAGTATCTTGTACATTTATTTGGTTGTCTAAGACTATTTAGTGGATTAGAGGATTAAATACGGGACTACTAGGCCGGACTAGTAGATCAGACTAACTAGAGTGGACTAGATTAGTTAATGCCAGACTAGACTAGATCAGATATTACCAGACTAGAACCATACTAGATCAGCTAAAACCAGACTAGATTAGATGTAATAAGATCAGATGTAATACCAGACTAGGCTGGACTAGATTAGATAATACCAGACTAGGCTGGACTAGATTAGATAATACCAGACCGGATTAGACCAGATCAGACTAGGCTGGTATTACATCTGATCTAGTCTGATTTTATCTGATCCAGTCTGGTTCTAGTTTGGTAATATCTGATCTAGTCTAGTCTGGCATTAACTAATCTAGTCCACTCTAGTACGATCTACTAGTCCGGCCTAGTAGTGCAGTATTTAATCCTCTAATCCACAAAATAAGCTTAGGCAACCAAATCTTAGGAATCTGTTCGGAACTAATGATAAGCGTCATCTGTTGATGAAATCCCCGAACTAATGAAAGGCATCTGTTCCAAACTAATGATAAGCGCTATCTGTGGGCAAACTTCCAAACTACTTCGCGCATGCGCATGTCTGTGGAGGTTTTAGAACGAAGGATCTTTCCCTACTCTGGTAGGGACTCTGGTCCAATAGGGGGAATTTTTTATACTTTAAATGCTGCTGTCTATTTATCAGCTCGCGTTAGTGACTTTGTCCTGACTTCTTTAACGATGCTGGCAGTACCAGAGGCCCCTGAAGAACGAAAGCTCATTCAAGTAGCCAACGATAATTCTGCTGTGCTAACTAATACCACTGTTCCATCTTTTATTAGATGAACTCCAGCATCTCTATCGCTTTTCTGGGTTTGGTCTGGTTTCTCAACATCTGGCACTTGGCTTTCTTTTTCTGTTCCATCTTAATAAAGATAGATATACTTTCCTGTGCGTTATACTTTCCTTTCGTAGACCGTGAACTCTATGGGCGATATTCCCGCGATCACCAAGACGGCGTCCTCCGGTGTCCACGTAGAGTGATTTTTCTGTAGCCTTTTTTGTAGCCCATACAGCATTGCTGAGTGGGCAACCCAGCATATTAGTTTCCTCTTGCTATTTCTTTAAGCCCCAAGCGCTTGTTATCATTCTGCCCAGTGCTGCTACCGTAATTCGCGCCTTCGCCGCGGCTAGTGTTACGTGTTTATTAAATGATAGTTTTTTTTTTCGATGGTAATTGCTAGATATTGTCATCGAGTCTTTAGGTGTAATTGCCGTATTTTTCACTTTGAATAAATATAATTGGACCTATGCACCTTCCTCCGGTAAGCAGCACCGGTCTTTCCTGGCGCCAGACTAGGTGTAATTGAAGTATTTTTTCACTTTGAATACAATTGGACCTATGCGCCTTCCTCCGGTAAGCAGCATCGGTCTTTCCTGTTTTTCTTGTAATCACGAGTCCACCAGATCTATGGTTTTGTTGGCACTTAGCATTCCTCTTCGTTCGTTTTGTTTGCCTGTTACAACAAGAGCCAGTTCGTCGCAAAGCCAACCATCTTTACTCCCTTCGGCAATTCCAGTCTGAGGACCCCGTCGCACAGTGGTCTGGATTTCAAAATAGTCGGCCAAAAATAGAAAGAGGTTTCAGATTTAAACGTGAATTGGTATATAAGGGTTTCCAGGCCGCTGTTTACGAATTTCATAATGTAATTTTATAATTCAAAATGGCGGGTCCAATATGGCCGACCACTTTATAAAAAATTGATCGGAATTTCATATAATTTAGTATATAAGGGTTTTCGAGGTCACTGATTATGAATTTCAATGTTTAATTATAAAAAGATCAAAATGGCGGATCCAATATGGCCGAGCACTTCATAAAAAATTTTTTCGAGGTCACTGATTACGAATTTATTAATGAAATTTTAAATTCTATATGGCAGTTATCTCTATATTTGATGGATAACATTGCACTTTTGGCTACAATTTTATCGTAAGCGGGATATATAAGTGCGTTGTGCTTTTTCATTGAATTCCTAATAAGCATGTACTGATATTCGATAACATTCCTTCAACGACATCGGATAATGACTCATCGTCAGACATTTTAATAATAGGGGGAATTTTTGATACTTTAAATGCTGCTGTCTATTTATCAGCTCGCGTTAGTGACTTTGTCCTGACTTCTTTAA
Source organism: Phosphuga atrata (assembly GCA_944588485.1). NCBI lineage: Eukaryota > Metazoa > Arthropoda > Insecta > Coleoptera > Silphidae > Phosphuga > Phosphuga atrata. The sequence goes on from OX155899.1 coordinate 55,257,820, forward strand.
CGATGCTGGCAGCACTAGAGGCCCCTGAAGAACGAAGGCTCATTCAAGTAGCCAACGATAATTCTGTTGTGCTTACTAAATTACGTAAATTGCTGGCTTTTCTTTTTTTGCTTCGTTCACTCGCTTTCTGGAACTCCATACTTGGTCGACCACGCATTTTCTTGGATTTCGCTGAACTCGTTGTCGCCTTAAGGCCGATTCTCATATACGCGACATTCAGCTACACGACGTTGCGCGACATCGCTTGTCAAATAATGATTACATTGTTTTAAATGGGCACGTTCTCACTATGGCTACGCGACACCTACTACAAGTCGCTATGCCGCGCGCTGTCGCTGGGATTATTTCGTGAACATTCTTTTACGTTTTGTCGCTGGGATTATTTCGTGAACATTCTTTTACGTTTTGTCGCTCGAAGTCGATAGTGATAAAATGTTCTTCCAAACCCTTACATTGAGTTTCCAAGTCTAAGATTATTAGTCTAAGAACAGATTATTTTATCAATACCGGATTCTAAAATGCAGATATAAAGCGGTGTACCCAATATTAAGAAATTTATTGTTAAATTGAGTGTTTCGAATTATTAATTGCAAAAATTTAATGATTAAATAAAAATTAATATTAAAATAAGACATAATTGTCAAACAAATCTTGCAATAGCAGGTAGTCCCGCACCTCGACTGTGTCTGCGTAGATCCTAAACTAACAATCCCGGCGCTCGCCCGGCATGGCGACGCACCGTATTCGTATTTCTAATCTCAATCGAACGAGGGCAGATATGTGCAGAATTTTCTTGATGATTCTATTACAAAACATCGTAATCTATATGTTCTATATCTCAACTTTTTGAGCCCCGCTGCGGTGCTAACTTTTTTGCTAATTTAAGGATTTTTTTTACAAGAAAAAACATTATGTAGATACATATTTGACATGATTTCTAACACACGCGAGTATAAATTAATGAAAACGTTATATATGTAAAAATTCTACATACCTTCCTTAACACCCTCCATCAAACAGAAATGAAAAGGACACTCTAGTAAAAAGTTACACGCACTTGAATTAACAATTATATTTCGGAGCCGCTACACGTGCTCGCGCTATGCCGATAAGGGTAACTTTGAACGAGCGTAGCGTCTCAGGGAAATAAGTTATCCCACTTTTCTTTTAGAATAACACACACCAAAGTATCCTTTACAAGATTCTTTAGAATAAACCCATTGCGTGGCTATCATTTTTTCGATTTTTGGTCAACCTTTTTCAGATTCAGACCACTGTGGGTCGTATAGGATATTCCACAGGGTAGGTCCTAGAACAGAGCCTTGTAGAACAACACTAGTCATCTATCGTTCCGCAACTTTTCTTTCTGCTTCCTTTATTAATCTGCGTTCGCATCTAGTCTGTCTTGTCTTGTCGTGTCTATCTAGTCTAGTCTACTCTGTCTAGTTTAGTCTATCTAGTGTTGTTAGACAGACAACACTAGATAGACTAAACTAGACAGACTAGTCTTGTCTGTCTGTTGACTGGTCTCCAAGAAGCTGTGATTTAACTCCTTTAGTTTATTTCTTGCGGGGCTATTTGATATCTGACATCTATGCAAACCGCCCACAATCCCTTGATGCATTCAGATTGAACATTAATCGCTACATTCGTCAAATCACTTCACATTTATTGCACGAAGTCATAGAAAATTTAGTATGTCAAATTCGGCGTAGTGGAAGTCGAGGTGGACATATAAACGATGTGTTATTCGAAACATAAATATTATTTTACCACACATGTGACCTAAGAAACGAAATTTTCTCTCCGCCGCGCCGGACGCGACCAAATGTTGCAAGAAAAAAAGTGGAACAAAGTTGCTCCTCAAGTATCCAAAGAACTGATTATAGTTTTATGCACCTGGAGGACATTGTGTGAGGTGTGCGGACTTATGTCCTGAAGAATGACACGGGTCGAAAGCCCGTTCAGTTCTACAACAGAAAATGATATTTTTCCCTTTCGTCATTTCAGAGGAAAGGTGTTTTTGGAGAAAAAGTGAAGAAATGTTAAAATGCCTAGAGCATTTACACAAGCACATACAATCACACAAACACAGCATTACACAAATTATTATTTTTGTTTTTTGACAATTTGTATATCATTACCTGAAGAAGCCACAGTTTTGGTGAAACATGTTATATTTCTACAGTAAATTTGAAACTTAAAAACGGTCTATGTTTTATCTTGGATAAATCTTATCGACTGTACTTATGATAATATGAAAGGTTTGATTGTATCTGAAATCATTCTAATTTTATTTCGTTTTAAAATCATATCATTCTTATTGGAAAACCTTTTATAATGGAAATTACAATTCTGTTTTATCACATTGCTTATAAATCGTTTCCCATTATCAATTCTCATTGTTCTAATCATATATGTAAAAGCTATTTTTGGGGGTCGGGGCAGTTGAATGTGTTTGGGATAGCGAGCGCCGGTTTTACGAGTAGGGAAACCGCGGGGGACGCGCCGGAGGTCCCGGAAATGGAACAATCATGCAGTCGTAAAGCCGTCAGTGGCGCGTCCCAGGACGCACCGTGCGACGACGAATTGCCCCACGTATATAATAGCGGTAGGCAAAGGGGATTGCCGCCCCCAAAAACTTAACCGTCTGTCCGGGCGTATGATGCACGCCAGCGGCGTGAGACCACACCGCGGCACGTACTATACCAAAACTTGATTCTTTAATAGCACCGTCATAAAAGTTTTACATTCGAAAATTTATTTCTTAGCGGTCTACTTACATTTTATTTTATTTGTCTGAACACGATTATTACTGCATTCCGAATTCAAACCAATTAAACATCCAGCGGCAAAATACATTTGTTTACTTAGCGGAGGATTATCTTCATAATATATGTTATTAATGCGTCCGCGATGAGTTTCTTTGCAAAACTTATACTCGTTATATAAAAAGTTTTTCGATCTCAGCGGAGAGAAAAAAGGATATATAAATGAAATATTCACTTGCGTTTCCAACTCGAATCTACGTTTGGCATGTGCTACAAATATAGGAACCAGCTCAGTACAATCAATTGCATTACACAGTTAAGTTAGTGTGTATATTCCTTGTTTATATAAATGCGGCTGCTGGTGCATCTAACGGGAAAGCACCAACTCCCGTTGCCAGTTTCGGCGGTTTCCAAATGTTCTACGAACTTACAACTTGTTCCTAATCTTGCCTCAATTACTTTGCACGCTAATTATTGCTTTAATTGTTTAAGCATAAATTTACATGCTAGATAGTTTAGAAAAGCCGTACTTATTAAACTGCGTAATTAAAAAATAATGCATGCGTAATAACATACTTCTTTTATACCGCATGCAAACACTATTAATGTCTACAATTAAAGACATGTTGCGAGATAAAATAAAGCAAACACTAAGATAATGCTGTATTTATTACCATGATTTAAACTTAGATTTTTAAATTGTTTGAACAACTTTCTTTTCCGCATATCGCGTTGTTGGTAATTCAAATATATCGGAATTTCAAATATACAACGGCGCCACTCGCAGAGGGGTGCAAAATCGTCACCAACACTAACAGGATTTTCCGGAAAATTTAAATTGTTTTTTTATCGATTTCTGGGCAATATATTTTTAATTAATATATTTCCACGACAAGACTAGACAGACCAGACAGAGTAGATAGACTAGACAGACTAAGAATTCTAAATCTGCAATTTATGCAGTCCGCAATGAAGCAGTTTCTGCATAGAATATACACTAGTTTATGTACAATATTTACTTTATTTTCCTTCTAGATTTGTTCAAAAAAACTCGATTGTGGAGTCGACTTTACAATTCTCACTGTTATTACTAAATATTTTAAAAATCCTGTAACCGTTCTTTGCCCAGAAGGTCTCTAAACCTTGAGAGAAAGAACTAATTTTTGTAATAACTAATCTTTCATAAAAGTTTTACGCTTAAAATTGTGCGTCTCTCCCCATCTTTTAATTTTAAATTGTCTTCGTTTGAGGGAAGGTTTTGAAAATTATGATCTATTGTAGGTATGAATATTTTAAATATGAAATTGTATTAGTTGATGTTATGAGACATTGTGTCGCTGTTTATGTTGTGGGGTCGTTATGCGCCACAGGTTGTGTAGTTGAAAATAGTTATTGCACATTTATAAATTATTTAAATGACGGTGGGTGTCTGAAAGGGGTGTGCATAGGCAGTACAAAATGTGAAATAACGTCCAGCCGCGTGTGTTAGCGGGGTGGCATCAGACAGACCTCTGGGTGTTTGCCAAATACCACCCGCTGCACCATATATCACCCTTAAAATGTCCCTTTCCCCCTAGCGCTTGTTAACGTAACACCGACGTTAGCTTAGTAAATGTTTTTAATTGCAAAAAAAGTATTTTGTGGACGTATTTTCATATTACTTTGTTCTTTTTTTTAGTGGTATTTTTTGCATTGACTTCTAGCAGACGTAGACACTTATGTAAATCGGTCACGTAGCGAAATACCTAAATAACCGTCTTTTCAGTCAATTTCGGACGTCTTGGGGGAGCACCATCGGCCGTCTTGTTAACATTAAGAACACGTAGCGTCAAAAATTGCTCCGTTCGGTTTGCCTTGAGGACCTCGTAACATTTTCCTTCCATTCAGAACGTTTTTAAAACCGCAAATTGATTGGTGTATTCGTAAGTCTTAGTAATAAATACACTGATCCGAATATTTTCATTGTTATCGGCGGCTATTTGGAGAGGACATAGTGAAAATATTTTGATAGCATAAAATGTAGAGACAAACAGAAAGTACACACATGCGAGCACATAACGGGGACAATTCGGAATGTATTTATGTTCGGGGCGGTCGCGTAGCTTAATGAAAAATTCATATATCCAGGTGATCAATTCAGTTCTCTTGGCATGTTTCCCTTCCTTTATGTCGGATGTTAATGCGATATGATGATATTTAAGAGCCTCGGTTCCACTTTAATAATTATATTCTACGAGGAAATTATACGGATTTACGTCCGACGGTATCGACTGCACACATATCGGCACATAAATAACACTGAAATCCACTCGAAATTAACAACATATAAGTATTTGTACCTTTTTTGGGGCAATTAGTGACAATATATCTTTTCACTGTTTTTTTTTTGTTCCTTGGTACAAACGGTGTGTGTTTGGAGTCAGGCGATATGGGGATTTATGGGCACCGAAACCGTTGCCGTAACGAGCCACCCGATAAGTGCTGGATGCCGCTGGTGAGGACCGACCATATACTATCCTAGCGCGCCGGTTCGTAGTGATTGAGGGTCTCTCCCAAAATGCTAATCGCTCACACCAGACCTAGATCGCTATCGCGTTTTACTACCCCCTTTCCATAAAATACGCACGCCACTAATACCCTATAAACGTTTAATTCACAATCGAGAGGATAATCCCTTACACATAATATTTTATTTATTTATTCAATGAAAATACATTACAAATTCTTCCTTCAAATGGTCTGACTAATCTTGTCTGTCTAGTCTTGTCTGTCTAGTCTGTCTAGTCTTGTCCATCTAGTCTTGTCTGTCTAGTCTTGTCTGTTTAGTCTTGTTTGTCTAGTTTTGTCTGTCTAGTCTTGCCTGTCTAGTCTTGCCTCTTTAGTCTTGTGTGTCTAGTCTTGTCTGTCTAGTCTTGTCTGTCTAGTCTTGTCTGTCTAGTCTTGTCTGTCTAGTCTTGTCTGTCTAGTCTTGTCTGTCTAGTCTTGTCTGTCTAGTCTTGTCTGTCTAGTCTTGTCTGTCTAGTCTTGTCTGTCTAGTCTTGTCTGTCTAGTCTTGTCTGTCTAGTCTTGTCTGTCTAGTCTTGTCTGTCTAGTCTTGTCTGTCTAGTCTTGTCTGTCTAGTCTTGTCTGTCTAGTCTTGTCTGTCTAGTCTTGTCTGTCTAGTCTTGTCTGTCTAGTCTTGTCTGTCTAGTCTTGTCTGTCTAGTCTTGTCTGTCTAGTCTTGTCTGTCTAGTCTTGTCTGTCTAGTCTTGTCTGTCTAGTCTTGTCTGTCTAGTCTTGTCTGTCTAGTCTTGTCTGTCTAGTCTTGTCTGTCTAGTCTTGTCTGTCTAGTCTTGTCTGTCTAGTCTTGTCTGTCTAGTCTTGTCTGTCTAGTCTTGTCTGTCTAGTCTTTTCTGTCTGCTCTTGTCTGTTTAGTTTTGTCTGTCTAGTCTTGTCTGTCTAGTCTTGCCTGTGTAGTCTTGTCTTTATTTACAAGTTGACTGGTTAATGGCTAAACAACTAATTTGGGTCTCAGAAAATATATAAAGGCACGATTGGTAATCTTAGTTGTGGGTTTGGCAGCTGCTTTCTTGTTGGTACCTCGAGCTTTTCTTATGGCCCAGTAGTCCTTCTTTTTCCGGATAAATTCAATCTTACGTTGAAGATCCTATGGGATAACCTGTTTGAGTCCATTCTGGATAGATGTCCGTAAAAAGCCAGTCGCCTTCTTTTGATGGCAGCTATGAGATTTTCTTGGTGTTTATATAGCTCACGATTTGGTTGATACCATCGGCTTCCATCTGGTATAATGGTCCTACTATCCGTCTCAGGAACTTTCTTTCTTGCACCTCGAGGGCTCTTAATGTGGTCTTCTTAGTTAGATATAGGCATTCTGCTGCATAGAGGACTGAGGGTCTGACTACCGCATTGTAGTGTCTATGTTTGACATTCATCGACAAATTTTTTGAAGCATATAGTTTTCTACAGATATAGTAAGCCTCAACTAGTTTGAGTCTCCTGTGTTTAAGGGCTACTGTTTCGCTGAGGTCCTCTGAGAACCATTCCCCAAGTTACTTTAGATTTTTGACTCTCTTGATGTAGATATTATCACCGATTCTCATCATTCTAGGGACATCTTTGGTGTTAGTAACAAACTCGGTCTTTCCTATGTTGATCAGAAGTCCCGTTTTAGCCGCTATTTAGTGTATTGTCTGGAGCTGTGTAGTAGCCTCCTGTATGTCATTTGTGAATAAAGTCAGATCGTCTGCAAATGATAGGCAAGGTATCTGTTTAGATCCAACAATGTTATTTTATTTTTATTTTCGTTTTAAAACTATTTTCTTGTTTAGTGTATTTCTAAAAGTAGATAAATAATAATTACATCAATATTATCTTAAACCGACCCGTAAATTACCAACATCTGGTCGGTAGGGTAGTGAGTATTTGTTGAACGTGTTTGGAGCTGTTTCTGGGCACTACGCATCTGAAAGACCGTTTTTAATCACCAATTCTTTGTAAATACGCTTAGTCGGATATTTACGATCGCTAATGGTTTTTGCATGCCTGGTGGTTGTAAACAGCTGGAAATATAATACAATGTTTATGTTTAAGATTCCTTAGAATAAGTATTTAAATTTTGTGTAGTTTTAAGATTACCCAGAAATTACTACGTGCACTTCAGTTTGGAATTCTTCTTGGTTCAGTGGGGGCAGGCAAATGGGAGGTGGGATTTAGATTTCCTGTTTGTAACAATATCTAATCACACCCAGTTCAATTGTAACCTTCTTACCACGAACACATCTAGAAGATTCCAAACTCCGACAAGCACGTCGTCACAAGTGTTTAAAATAGAGACAAATAAATAAATACATGTTTATCGAGGCGTCTAAGTTTCATTTGCCCAAACATTATAATTTCCAGAGCCGATCAAATCTATTTGGCAACCCTAAATTAACCGCCGTAGGTTTGTTCACGCGAACGTTTGTCAAAGACAACATCCACCGCGACTCAACAGTATCCTTAGTTTGTCGGCTTTTATCCCCATCCGTAATCCAGTGTTCTCTGGTAGGATTCTCGTCCACTCTCTACTGATCTTTTCCAGAACTCAATTAAATAATATGCATGAGATACCGTCTCCTTGTCTCACTCCTGTTTTTATGGCGAAACTCTCTGATAGTTGTCCTCTAAACTTTACTATGGCTGTGCTGTTGAACAGGGTGGCTTGTACCAGCCTATTGATCTTGTTGAGTCCTAGTTCTTTTAAGGTTTTAAAAAGAGTAATTCTGTCCACTGAGTCGTATGCTTTCTGGAAGTCGACAAATATGGGTAGGTACCCATTGTCTGGCTCTTGACTTGCTGTATTGAAGGATGGTCTTCAGATTGTGTATCTGTTCGGTACAGGTCCTCGATGCTCTGAACCCTGCTTGATATTCTCCTAACTCTTTATCCACCTGTCTTGTTACATGGCGTTCCAGAATCTTGGAAAGTGTCTTATAGGTAACAGCGTGTAACAGAGTGATATTCCTCTGTAGTTACTGGGATCTGTTTTGCTTCCCTTCTTGTGGATTGGATGGATAATGGCTGACGTCCAATCATCTAGGAGCCTCTCACTAGTCCATATATCCAGAATTACTTTATATATCCTCCTGAAGGTGTGTTCTCCGGCAAGTTTTAGCATTTCTGCTACTATCCCGTCTTCCCTAGAAGCTTTATTATTCTTCAGTAGTTTAATTATTTCTCTGACATCTTCATATGTTGGAGGAGCGATATACTCAGTATTAGGGTTAGCTGGTTCTGTAACTTGGAGACACTTAATAGGTTCTTCTGCATTTAAGAGTTCTTTGAAGTAGTTAGCTAGAGTCTTGGTACAATTGCTGTCATTAAGAGACAGGAATCCATCTGGTCTCTGGAGGTGTAAGGTAGGGGACGTGAATTGGGTTGTTTGTTGCTTGAGGCCTTTGTATAGATCTCTGGAGTTGTTCTTTTCAAAATCCTCTTCTGCCTGCTTAATCAGTTCCTGATTTTGCTTCCTCTTAGCCACTCTTATGATGCTCGACGCTTTCCTTTGTGCAATAAACGCTTGTAAATTAGCTTCGTTACGTTACAAGTTAGCTTGTACATTCCATTTGATCCACGCTACTCGTCTGTCTTCTATAGCTTTATCATATTCGCTGGACCACCACGGATGCTTGTTCCCTTTAGGTCTATTGGGGATTGTTTCCTGAGCCGCTACTGTTACGGTATCCCTAAGCGGATCCCATTTTGTAGATGTGTTAATCCTGTTGGTAATATGAATCAGCCACTCTTGGTAACTATAGCTGCCTTCTTTAAGTTTGGTGATATCAAACCTAGGGATCTTCGTGTTCTTTGATAACATACCAATGGTCTTTATTTGTGGTTTCAGATTCGTCTTAACTTAATCAGAGTCAATGTTGGCTCCACTTAGCACCTTGACAATCATATAATCCCTGTGGTGTAGCTTGTATATTGCTACGTGGTCGAGTTGGAATTCACCTATCATGCTATTTGGGCCATCGCCATGTCATGTCCTTTCTGGGAAGGTATTTGAAAGTTGTAGACGTCAAAAGTAATCCATACTTGGTGCAGACACTGATTAAAAGTTCCCCGTTGGTGTTCGGTCTCTTATGGGCAGGATATCTTCTTACAATCTTCTGGTGTTTCTACTCTCTACCGATTTGGGCATTGAAATCTCCTAAAAATATAGTCGTATGGTGATTTGCGACTTTGTCAAGGGTTTCCTCGACGGCATTCCAGTACTTATTTGTCGTTTCTGGGTTTTTCCTGTTAGAGTCATTGGTAGGAGCGTGGAAATTAATCATAGAGTATCCCCTATTCTTGCATCTGAAGGAAAGCACTGATGTTCAATTGTCTGGTGAGGAAAAGTCAGGAATGCTTGTAACTAGTCGATGGTGTATTGCAAACCCAGTCCCAAGGAATGGTGCATTTTCTATTACTCTATTACCAGGTTTCCCTTTGTATATTCTATATCCTTGAGACTCTGTGGCTTCCTCGTCCGGAAACCTAGTCTCTTGGAGAGCACTGGAGAGCCCTGGAGGAGAGAACTGATGTTCTTGTCGTTAAGTACTTCAAGTGTATGCTTAAGCTTTTCGGTCTTGATCAAGGAGTTTATATTGATTGTGGCTAGGTACTTAAAATTCCTTTTAAAGTTTCGTTTAGATCCGACTGGGTCACATGAAGGTGTAGGTCCCCCAGAATCCGATGACCTACTTGTGGCTTGTTTACCACCTGAGGTATTATGTTCATTAAGTTTGTACTTCATGTTTGATACAGTCTATCACACAATGATAGACTTCATCTCTCTCAACAAGTCATTTATAATAATTTGTTAAAGAACAAGCCTTAGGCTTTGTAAAAATCGGCTCATTCTGGGGTTTTATGACTCGCTGGATGATTCGTGGGGCCCCTAAGAGTTGCTTAATTGCACTTTACGACATTATTTATAGACTTGTAAAAGATGTGTCGTTCAAAACTGCAGCTACGGTCAAAGAAAAAATCTAAAAATTACTTACACAAATTGTTTACACATCTGGTAATAAAAAGTCCTGTTAGAAATGGAAATGTATACTGTTTACTCAGTATCGTGTGCATTATGTTCCAAAGCGGTATTGGATATACATTTATTTATAACATCTGATACAAAGAACATAAACTAAATCTAACACGACAACAGTAAATTTGTTTAACGAATATAAATCTATTTAGAACCTATTATTTATTTATATATTGTTGAGTTTGATGATTTTGATATTATTAAATAGTAACATTTGTATCTTTTCTTCAAAGATTATAATTTCTAGGAAATCATTGTATACATATCGTCAACAAAGTTGTATAGTTCTGCTTATAGTCGTTGGAAATACTTTTCAAGGAATTGATAAAATTATTTTTTCTAAAGTTTGTCGACTAATTCCCAGATTCTAAATGTTGTATGTTCAGATGTTTATTTCGTTAGAGAAAATGAGTAGAGGGTTTGCCAAAAAATTAATATCCGGACGGTCGGTCGGGGGAAAACTAAATTGCACTCCCCCAGATCTAGGTCGTCGCATCCAGCACAAATCAAATCTAAAATGAAAATAAACCTTATACGGGCCAATAAGTTCAAGTAGATTTATATACGAAATTAAGAAGAAATATTGATTGAAAACAAAATGTTAATTAAAAGCTATCGGCCAATAGGTCTAAAAAAAATTTTTCTGCAAAAATCTATTTTATATTTTTCTCTTTCCGTGAAAATTGAATTCGGTTGTCGTGTTAGATTCAGTTTATTTCTTTGTATCTGATGTTATAAATGGCTTCGTTTTTTTTATTAGGTTTATATCTAATACTGCTTTGGAACATAATGCACACGATACCGAGTAAACAGTATTAATTTCCATAAATTCCGGGCCATTTCGCGACAATAACAAATCCGCGCTGCAACTTGGCATAATCGCGTGCATCCGCCGTAACTCGCACAGAACTGGTATTAAACGACTTAAAGTCGAATTAAGATTGAATTACTGCTTCTCCCCGATGATAACTTCTCAACTCTAATTTCTCACAATTTTACACACCACAGCAGGAAACCTTTTCTCCTTACACAAACTACACTAATAGTTTCCATTCCCTCTTTTTTTTGTCTCGTATTAAAGTTATGGTTTTTAATACGGAATTAGCGTAGTGTTAACATGCGCGGCGTGCTTCCAAGGTGCAATTTTAACCGCCGTAAACATCTCTTAATGCGATTTTTGTGCAGACTTCGCGCTGGTTATTGCAGCACGTTTCGTAAATTGTTTGTTGCGTATTAATAACGTATCGTGATTTAGTAAACTAGGATTTTTAGAACGCGAGGGGGATGTTTTACGCTGTCTGAAACTCCCGAAAGGACAGCGCGTGCTAATCTGATGGCGATTAGTTTTAATTTATGTTTGTGTAAAACGGTTTATGAAATAAGTGGAGCGTTTAGTGATAGCCTAATTTTGCTTTACACTCTTTATAATTAACAAACACGGGCGCGTAAATATTAACAGTTAATCGGGTAAATGGGGATTTTCTATGAAAGCTTTAGTTGGGTGATATATTTAATTTTAATTTATCTATCTAATTATATTCTATTAAGTTATTCAACATCAATTAAACACGTTTTAAAATATTACATAATTTATTGATTGTGGAACTACTTCATATCAATAATAACAAATAAAACGCAGATTGTTTTTACTTTCAAATTTATTGTAGACTATTGTAGTCTGTCTAGTCTTATCTGTCTATGCTTTTGGACTATGGAAGACAATTAGCAATAAATCAGGTAAAAATCCGACAACCGAACTGTACCATATTCTTGACATTGCACAAATGATCTATCTAATTATATTTTATTAAATAATTTATATTTTATAAAATTTTAAAATGTTGTTTTGTTAATAATTTCATTTAATATACGAGTTGTCATTCATTTGTATGTAAATTTTGTTGAAATTGAAAACATTACGTTCCTTCAGTTAATTTATTTTCGTTTTGTTTTTCAGGAAATTCGAAAATGCATAACACGAATGGAAAAATAACCCGAGGCGGCGAAGCCCGTCCATTGAATGCTGAACTGAATGGAAATAACATTATATTTCTAACGGGTAGTAAAACGTCTGAAAACGGCGGTCACATTTTACTCCGTGCAGATGGTATCGGTACGTCGAAAACCAATTTAGTGTTGGATGAAAGTGACAATAAACTCGGTCAAATTTTCATCCAGCAAGGTGATATTGGTGAGGGTGGCGGAGTATTTCTGCAATCGGTGAAGCGATTCGGTAACGGGACGCCGATCTTGTTGTTGAGTGGTGGAAACGATAACGGTAACGGACACATCTTTATCCAAGCGGCAGCTGAGGATACGCGGCCCGACTTTAGAGAACAAGAGCAGAGACGGGATAATATCTTGGTTCAGGCGTTGGAGGGTCTTCAGGATAAAGAGCCGGGAGTTGGGAGAACTGTCAGCACGCCGCTCGGGTCCGGTGAGTTGATTTATTTGAATTTTTATGATATTTCGCGATGAGGTATGATTTACGACCGTCGTAAAAGCAGTCGCTTTGCATTGATGGAGTGTAACAGTGAGAGACAGTGGCGCTGTCTCTGCTTCGTAGGTTTATATACGATTCAATTCGCTCTAAAACACACATAACTCATTCGATTAGCGTGATTGTTAATAAACAGCCATAGAAGGATCTGAATTGCTCGATTACTGAAGGAATAAATAAGTTTCGCTGTAATTGGTATAGTTTGAACGATATTTGGAAATCATAAATACTTCCACAAACAAATATTTTCCCCAATATTAAATTCGATCCTTTTTTTATATTTCTGTTTCCGGGAAAGTTTCTGCACAATTTTATAAATTGTTGAGTGTCGCGACATCTCTTATGAAATTGAGACCACGCGACCCAAAACTCCCCTACGTTAATCTTCCACCGCCATGAAATTGTAAAATTTAACTAATTAGTGGGTCGCACCGCCGGCAGCATCATAATGTCGTTCTCTAATGGACCCCACCGTGCTACACTGAAAACGGTTTTAGAGCCTCCTTTTCTGGTTTTGATTTAGGGATTGCTTTTAAAACTTACAACCTAGAAAATACGTTTAAGGGGGATAGTTACCTAAAAAACAGACCATTTTTCAAACTTTATATCTGAAGTCATGCATAAAGATTTTTTTAAATTCGAAATCTCCATTTATTAACTTTCATTATATTCGAGAAAAGTCTTTCAGCTTCAGTCATCAAATAGTTCAACAGTAACGTGCAGCCAAAGCTTAAAAAGCACGTAAAGGATCCAGGCATATGAATATAACGAAGGAAAGGGTAAATTATCCCCCTTAATTCCGGGAATATTTTTGAAGAAACCTTTGTTTCCTCCTTTCTTTCCCGTTTATCATTTATTTCCTTTGCTGTTCGTATTTTGCTTACTGACAATTTTAATTAAACAGACGCGCTCATCTTCTTGCTTCTCTTTCCGCGTTAATAAGATAAATATTATAAAAAAGATACGTGGGGGCGAGGATATTCGCGGCGCATTTTTTGCCAAGGAAGCTTTTAATTAAATTAAACTTTAGTTTTTTTTTATTTCACAAAGGACCTTAATGAAGTTCCTCCTTTAGCCTATAAAGGCTAAATGGTGTTTAGTTGTGGGTAAATTATCATCGGATTGATTGCGTTGCGGATTAGGACGGGTTCACCTTTCGTAAACGCAATAGCGGCGGTGAATGTCAACGCGAGTTTTGACATTCACGCTCAGCATTTCATCCTGATTTAATTGCATCGCATTTGGGTCAGTGTGAAATAAGTATTTTGTGTATTTTAATCGTTATTTTGTATCTGTTCCGGGTCGCGTGAAACGGCGGTTGCGATGGGCCGCCGATATCGAAAGGGGCCGCGCGCGCACTCGATTTTATGTTAGGGTAATTGAGAGGCCTTTTTAACTGTGCACTAACATGTCACATGCTGATTTTTTTGGTATTTCTGTTATATATATATATATATATATATATATATATATATATATATATATATATATATATATATATATATATATATCGGGCTTTCCGATTAAATCTCGCGTTTTTTGAAATTACGGCACGCCCCCCGTATACGTTTCGTAATAAATAGAGATTGATCACACTTAATTTGGAAAATGGTGGATTAGGAAATTGTATGAAATCATTGTTACATTTTTTTTTTAAATTCAAGCTTTATATGAAACCAATTTCTTTAAAATAACTGTACTTCCTTACTGTACTACCTTATTCATAAACTACATAATAATACGTCAAACTGTAACTAAAACCAATTAGTTTAGTGATGGCCAATACAGTTCTTTTGCACCTTCATCTTTGGCACTTTCTGCTTACGTTTTATAGTTTCTGATTCTTAATTTGTTGTTCGATGATCTTGATTCTTGATGTTTCATAACGGTTGCTGGCTTAAATTCGATTTAGATCCTTCCGTTTCTTCTTCAACAGACTTAATACCATCCCTGATCAGAAGCTAACTTGACTGTTAGTAGACCCAAGGAAGGGTAGTAATGCCCAAGGAATGGCGGGAGAGTACCATAATTCCCATTTATAACCAGAAAGGTGACATTCAGGATTGTGCAAATTACAGAGGAATAAACCTCATGTCGCACACAATGAAGATCTGGGCGAAAGTTATTGAAAGTAGGCTTCGGGTGGTGACGACAATAGTAGATGAACAGTTTGGATTTATGCCGGGAAAGGGAACAACAGATTCTATTTTTGCACTTGGGCAGGTCATGGAAAAGCACAGTGAGAAGAGAAAAGAACTACGTATTGTGTTCATAGACCTGGAGATAGCTTATGATCGGGTGCCCCGTCGGGAGGTATGCATGAGGTGCAAGGGCGTACCGGAGAAGTATGTGCGAATTGTTCAGGATATGTACCGTGGAGCAAGGACACGAATTAGAAGCAGTGTAGCATTGTCAGATACTATACCGGTTCAAGGAGGTCTTCACCAAGGATCTTCACTAAGCCCCTATATTTTTGATCTTATAATGGATGTCTTCTCTGAAAGCTTAAGAGAATCAGCTCTCTGGTGTATGCTATTTGCAGATGATATTGTTTTATGTAGCACAAACAGGGAAGAGCTTGAATATAAACTGGAATGCTGGAGAAGAGCCATAGAGGACAGAGGCCTTAAAATCAGTAGGAATAAGACCTAATACCGGTGCCTTGAAGGAACTGGAAATGTAACTATTCAGATGGATGGTACCCAGCTACAGGCAAGCAACAGTTTCAAGTATTTGGGATCCACTGTATCTGGCGATGACAATTTGGAAATTACCCACCGAATTCAGGCTGCCTGGTTAAACTGTAAAATGTTATCTGGTATTCTCTGTGACAGGAGACTGAAAATCCAAGTAAAGGGTAAAGCCTATAAATGTGCAGTGAGAACTGCAATGCTATACGGAGCAAAAGCTTGGCACAGTGCAGTCACAGTGCAAGCGACTGGAAGTAGCTGAAATGAAGATGCTAAGATGGATGTGTGGTGTTACAAGAAACAATCACATTAAAAATACCTGCATACGAAGCAGCGTAAAAGTGACTGAACTATCAAAAAAGGTACAACAAAGAAGCTTTCTCTGGTATGGCCACATTAAGCGCAGGGATGAGAGTTATGTAGGAAGGAGAGTGCTTGATATGGAGGTCGAAGGCAAAAGGGAAAGCCGCAGGCCTAAAAGAAGATGGATGGACTGCGTGCAGGATGATCTCCGGGAGAAGCAGTTAACAGAAAACTTCGTTTGGGAACGAGTAAAACGGAAACGACTTGTCAGATACGTCAACCCCGCATGAATGGGAAAAGACGAAGAAGAAGAAGAAGTTGGTATATTTTCCAGACAATCCCGTTTGTAGAATAATAACGGCCACCACTTCTTGCTTCCCATTCTTATTCAGTAGTTTAAACGATAACATTGTCAGCTATATTGTAGATTTGTAGATTTCGGTGATGACTTGTGACTTGTACTGCGACCTTCATAGATCTATTGGACCCCACCCTCTTCCTCTAATCGTTGGTATACTTACCCATTTAGAGCGCCTCCTCTAGTCCTGATTCCTTCAAGTCAAATCCAGCAGCAGTTCCAGTGGTGCTGCGGGGCATGATCCCATCAATTCCGTGATGCAGACACACGCCAGTATTGGAAATTTCTTCTCAATTTGCTTCTTCATAGAGGCCACCTTGCTTCCACTGTCCCGTAAGTGATCGCAGGTCTCTCTATCATGGTGTACATCCATCGTAGGATTGTGGGGTTACAACGCCACGTTTTCCCTGCCAGATTTCTGCACACCATTAGAGCGCATTTGAATTTTCGAGAATATTGACCGCCACAACTTCTTGATTCTAATTCTTATTCTGTAGTTAACGATCACATTGCCAGGTAAATCCACATCTGGATTGGTGTATCATCTCCTATCATCTCTTGTTTGTTGTCCGGAATATTTATTGCCAGCAATTAATCGCATTTACGTTAGTAGTTTACCGCCGATATTTAAATGATTCATGTATACAGGGTGGGTCATTTAACACAGTTTTTTCTGCTGTACTCAAGCAGGTACACCAATATTTTATCACTTTTACGCCATCTAATAATATGTAGCTTAAACTGGATTGCGTATATATGTTTTTTTAATTGTTTGGAACTTTAATGGGTGTGGTCATTGAACCCAGATCTGCCCAGTGTACCCACTTTAGTACACCTCATTCTCATTTATGTTTTAGAAAAAATATATTTTTTTTATAAAGCATTTACTATTTTTGAATAAATTAAGGTTTTTGCAATAAAATCATTGTTATTCATTTTACTTCGTGATTGATAAAAAATAGGTTAACGTAACCACCCCAAAATATCTCCCTTACCTTAGGAGTGGCGAAAAAAATGTCACAAAGGGAATTTTATTGATTTCGAAAGGCTGACACAATGGTTAAAAATTCCTTTTTGTCAAGGTCATAGTATATGCGTCCTCAATGCATGTAACTCTTTTCATGTACCTTCTACTTGTGTAGAATCCCATGGATTCAAAGTATATGGCACGAGGTACAAACACTCCTGCACCAGTACCTTACTTTGTCTTCGAACCATCCATATACCACTTGATAGCACTTTGCTCTATGTCATATGCTGAGGATTCGTCGCTCCAATCGGTTTTACTACTACTTGCTGTGTAGTTTTTCTCGAAATGGTATTTGTATACCATTTCATCTTTTGGTACTTCCATGGAATCTTGGCAGTGAGGCTTGGTCCGGTCTCTGCTCCCGATTATTTTACCTTTGCCTATTCCTTCCTTGCTGAACCTAACAATCGCCAATCTGGAAGCGCCTTCCACAACAAGGTGCAGCGGAGTTAGATCCAGCAACAGTTCCATTGCTGCTGTCCCCATCACTCCCGCGATGCAGACACACGCCAGTCTTTGCATATTCTCAATTTGATTCTTCATAGAGGCCAGCTTGGTTCCACTGCCCATTCAGTGATCGCAGGTCTCACTATCATGGTGCACAGCCAACGAAGGATTGCATGGTTACAACGCCACGTTTTCCCTGCCAGATTTCTGCACACCATTAGAGCGCGTTTAAAATATTTTCGAGAATATTTTTGTTTATTATAATTTATTAGATTACAATCTAGTCTTTAGACTAATAAGTAATTTTATTTTAACCTAAATTACTAGAAAAAATAAATAAAACTAAGATGTTGTCCGCTGACGTCATCTTAGAATCCGTAAAGGTGAATCACTTCGTTCATGTGTTCTTAGTTTGTTACATTGGAACTATTTATAACACTAACTGGAAGCGTTTAGTTCTTTAGAGTCTTCTAAATAGGCCCGTGTTTTCTAGTAGCTGGACTACCGCAACATTCACATGGCGATGGAGTCTCTGCTCGTGAGCTGCAGCGTGTTTTTTAATAATATTATCCACAGTATCCACATGTAAGTCCCTATGGATATCGCAATTTCTGATGTACCAAGGTGCCTTCGCTATGTTCCTTAGTACTTCATTCTGAAACCTTTATATGATTTGGATGTTACTTTGTTTGGCACACCCCCAAAGTTGTATACCATAGATCCATATGGGTTTTATTATTTGGTTGTATAGGAGAAATTTATTTTGAATCGATAGGATTGAATTACTACCTATTAGCCAATAAATTTCTTTATATCGAATTTCCCAGTTTTCCTTTTTGATATGTGCCTTTCAGCGCGGCTTTGCGTGGAGAGTCATGCCAAGATACTTTGCAGTATTTGCGTAAGGTAATTGGTTGTTATTTATAGTAAGTGGATAGTATTCTGGTTCTTTATTTGGAAAATTCACATGGACTGATTTTCATTCATTTTATTTAATTCGCCATTTTTTGTCCATTCGTGGATATAATTCTATGAAGTTTGTATTTTCTCAGTTACTGCTTGGTGAGTTTCTCCAATAGCTAGAATAAAGGTATCGTCGGCGAAGGTCACCATAGTATAGTGTTCTAGTTGTGGAATGTCATAAGAGCAAAGTAAATATAGCGTCGGACCCAGAACGCTTCCTTGTGGTACCATTTAATTTCTTTGATCACTAAGTACGCATCTTCCTGCCATCTTCTAAAAGTTTGATTTGACAAGTATGAAATCAGAAGATCAGAGAACTGTTTTGGTAACATTTTTGTAACTTTATATATGAGACCATCGTGCCATACCGTATCAAAGGCTTGTGCTACGTCGAGAAATACAGCAGCACAAATATTCTTTTTTTCGAGAGTTTTCTCTATAACTACAATTATCGGATTAACTTGATCAATGGTGGAATGTTTTTGTCGAAATCCAAACTGATGGTCTGGTATTTTGTTATTATTATTTTTTTCGAGAATATGAACCGCCACAACTTTTTGCTTCTAATTCTTATTCTGTATTAAGGCAAATGTCAGGCAAATCCAAATCTCCTGCAACTTGTTTGGTGTCCGGAAAATTATGGAAGAAGACTTCCATACTTATTTAAGTAAGACAGACAATACTAGAAATGACTAGTGTTTACTTTAAAGTATGTTTCTAGTATTTAGCGTTTAGGAATATACTCAAAAATAATTGAACTAAACAAGTATAAGCAATTTATGGTATAGATATCCCAAATTATTTTATAACTACTTCAAAATATTTTGGAATTGAAATTTAAAGAAGTTAATGTTCTATCATTCTGTGTTGAAAACAAATCGTTCCTTTGGATGAACAGGGTATTAACTCATAATGTTCTTGCCTGCAGATTTTCTTTTTTTTTTCTCAGTAATAGCAAAATTGACAGTCAGGAAGTGAATAAAAACGTTATCAATAAACGTTAATCAATAGTTTAAAAGATATTGTAAGAGAGGTTAACCAATTATTTACAGAAATGGAAATATATTGATTTGAAAACTTCAAATCGCTCTTCAGGCTTTTTTGAGTTAATACCCTGTTCATCTGGACCGACGAAATATGGATTCTTAATACTTTTACAGTTTTCTCTTCGTAAAATAAATGTTCATATTTTGTTCCTGTTAGTTGGTTTCTTTCAACTAACAACAGAAAATCAAAATCGCGCTTGTTTAGAAGGAAACATGGAAGGTTTAAACAAAGAAAATAGCGGTGTGTGTGTATAAGAATAGACCAAAAAACTTGTTATGTATGTAGATAGCATTGAGTAGAGACAAATTAGATAATATATTATTTACATTTTTTTGACAATAACAATGAGTACCTGTTATTACAATAACATTACAATGTTAACCTGGTTTTCCGGAAATTTACGAAAAGTTGGCACAATTCTTGACAAACATTATTATGGCAAAGTGTCAGAATTTTTTGACAATAATTATGATAACCTGTCAAAATGAGTACCTGTTATAATGTTAACCTAGTTAACCATCAAAGTCGACTCAATAGCCATCAAAGTAGATGTGTGTATCTTCTTTGATGACGATTGGGTCGACTTTGATGACAATTTCTAAATTCGACGTATGAACCAAAACATGCTTTACGTGAAGGACCATGAACGAGGAACCTCTTGCTATAGTCCACAATTTAGTTTAAATGTGTAAATTATTAAAGTAAAGTCGAATTTCAATAAAATCTATATTATATTATATTTAAAAAATGTTTTTGTTATTTTATTTTTGACGAAACTGTTTTGTGACATATTGCGTTTACGCAACATTGAGAAGAAATGGGTTAAAGTTGTGCTCGGTACGCAATGTAAGTTTGACTTTGAGACAACTAGGTTAACAATGTAACAGCTACTCATTTTGATAGGTTATTATTGTTATTGTCAAAAAAATTTGACACCTTGTCATAATAATGTTTGTCAAGAATTATGCCTACTTTGAGTGACTTTCCGGAAACCAGGTTAACATTGTAACAAGTACTCATTTTGATAGGTTATCATTGTTATTGTCAAAAAATTGTGACTCCTTGTCATAATAATGTTTGTCAAGAATTGTGCCAACTTTTCGTGAAATGCCAGAAAACCGGATTAACATTGTAACAGGTACTCATTTTAACAGGTTATCTAAGATTGTTATTATCAAAAATTGTGAGAACTTGTTAAAATTATAATTCGTTCTTTCATGAACGATCCATCACCTAAGTTGAATGTTAATATTTTATGAAGCAATATAAACATTTAAATAAAACAACTAGATTTAAACTACCTTGACAAACTTTCTTTTGCATAAAGTAACGGGATTTGTAGTACCGTAAATTATAAAAAAATATTTGTAGATTTTATCCCGAGCTTATTTAAGTAAATAAATATTTAAATGTATTCTAGTAAAATTACAAGTTAAACGGTATTTTAATGTAACAATGAATAAAAGTAAAATAACGGAGAAAAAAATATAAATTAAAACGTATTTCTTGCACGAAACCAGATTTTAATCGTGCATTCAGCACACTTATCTCTGAGGAAATCGGCGTCGAATCAAGGCTATTTTCTCGCTGATTGGGATTACAACTAGGAAATATTTTCTCTGAATTGAAAAAATCATTACCTTACTACTAATTTTTGTAAAAATTGTATATAACTTATTGATATATAAATCTACACACTTTACACGACTCGATTTTCAGCTGTTCATTTTCATTTAGACAGGACCGGGACAGTGATAGGACAGTAACAGGACAGTGAGAGGACACTGACAGGACAGTAACAGGGTAGTAACAGTGACAGAACAGTGACAGTGGCAGAACAGTGATAAGATAGTGACAGAACAGTGACAGGACAGTGACGGGACATTGACAGTTGAACAGATTGAATTTTTGCCAAGAGTTTCGGTGAGGAGGGAAGGTGTCTGTCTGTCTGTCTGGAAGGTGTTTGGGGACTTATCTGGAGACGATTGTGTTAGATTAAAAAGTTGTGAAAAGATTAAGTCAGCTCGTTAAGGCGATTAACTGTTAGATTACTGATTTGTTTGAAAATTTCTAATGACTCCTGGAGATTAAACTTTGAACTAAATCAAATCCTCACATATTAGATCGGTATCGTCACACGAAGAGTGTCGTTTCTAAACTGTCGCCTATAGAAGAAGCCGAATTTGGGCCAGATTAGGTTGGGGTCGTCACATCCGACTTTCCTAATTGGGCAGAGAGACAGATGTGAGTTACAAATGTAATGAGGGTCTTGTGGGCCAATGAGGTAGGTAGGGGTCGTCACATCCGAGTTTGGTTTTCAAACTGCTGCCTAAAGTGGAAGCCGAACTAGAACCAGTCCAGGTTGGGGTGATAACATGGAATTGTGGTTTTCTAATGTGTACGACATCGGGCTTTCCTAATTGGGCAGAGAGGCGGATATGCGTTACAAATGTAATGAGGGCCTTGTGTTAATTCGATCCTAATAAAAATGGAACTAAAATTCCTAGCCGGGTTAAGTTGAAATGTATGTAATCATCTTATTGAGTATCAAAAGAGTATTCGTGTCCGGTAGTGCATGCTAGGTCGCTGTACTTATGGTAATTCTCGGACTTATCTTTGAGGTTTGTGTCGATAAGAGGGCGGGCCGGCGCTGTATATTTTTTTCGTTGCTCCGATAACTTATTTTTAGTTCCTTAATATTGCATTTTTCCCCACCCGTTGTACGGCTCGATCAGATTTTCTCCTTGTACGTGTATATTTCTTTATGATTTCCCTAGCGGAAGCTGGGTCGCGTAAACGAGACCCCCAAACAAAATCTTGAATGATTTATAAACGGATCGTTCTAATTTCCCATGCATTCATTGGCTCTGATACAGTTTATTTCTTGTTTGTTTCATCCGTTAGATTGACGCGTGTCGTGCCCTCCCGAAGGGATTTATGGATGCCGTGCATAATGAAGTTTATTTCGTCTCAAAGTTCGCTATTAATAAATAAGTAATAAAGCGTGCCAAATAATTCAGTGTTGTTGAACATCTTTTCTGCCTCGCAGGGTTGGGTGGTGAGTTTAGCTGTCGTAAGCCGGCACCGGGATATGGGGGTCGCAGTGGGGTGGTGTGTATGGAAAAATTATATTTTCCTCAAAGAAACGGGGAGTCGCGTGCTACGCGAATTAGCGGGAACGAGATAAAGATATATAACTAATATTGTGGGCGAGAAAAAGGCCGGATAATCGAGTGACAACTCGTACCAGGCAATAAGCAGACTTTCTGGCAGAACGGTGCAAAAATGCGAGAGCGTGAAATATAGAGCGTTGCCACGGTATATAAAACCCCCCGCAACTTACGATAACGAAACTAAACTTTAATTACTTGCCTTGGTAATTATATTATTTTGTTAACTAGAAACTATAATGTATTTAGACTAATCATGTCTATATTTACCGACCTGAGATACGGCCGCCGCTTTCATTTTAAATAACTTCCTCATAACAATAGATCTACAATAAAAGTTAATCAACTGAACACAAACAGTCGGCATGTTCTCCATTAACAATGGAAAATAACTACTCGAAACATTAAATTATATTTATTACGTTGAACAGCTTTGATTTTCGTTGACAAAACTTCTTTTCATACTTATCCGTCTTTTTCAAATTTAACATCAAATAAAATTAAAAACTTTAATTCTCTAAACTCCAGACACAAAAAAAACTCTAAAAAGTAAAAAAATAAAATTTATTTCTTGCCCTTTTAACTTCATTAAAAGTACCTTATTAAGTATTTAGTATTAATATTTTGATGATCAGCGTCGCCGCGTCGGGGGACCGCTATGTGAATAAGTATAATTAGTTATACCTACATAGGTATAACGAATAGAAAATACCTATTAGTTTCAAATTGCACGTATGAACTTAGATGTATCAATCTTGTATTGTATTGTAATTATTGTATAAATCTATCTTACAAGGTCTACTTAGTTCTCGCAGAGTTTCGATATGGTATGCGGCACGGTGGCGTCAAAGAGAACGGGCAGACACGTGAGGGCAGACGTAGTTGACGGTTGTGTTTATTTTGCTAATTTTTCGGAGTAAATTAATCATGTCTGAATACTAAACGATTGTTTCTTACGTACGCTGCTTACACAGAGGATCTTGTATAATCCATTCTTTATCATTATCTTCTTGTTTTGTCTTCTTCAAGTTTTGTCAAGTAGGAAATGAGCTGATGATCATCAAATGCCAGAATAGATCTTCATAAATTATACAAGGGGAACTTCTGACGTCTGGATCACGGATTCAAACATTGTACACTTTTAGTAGTCCATTACGACAACATAATGTGTAAGTAGTAAGGCGTGCTATTTCGGCATTTCTGAGAAAATTGCAATTTTCTCTCTTCGAAATTTTCCACATCGAATAAATACATTTGTGTAGCGTCAACGTGTATAAGATGGCGGTAACGTTCAAACTTCGTAATTGCTGGATCGAGTCCCATACATTGTTTATTTTTTTCAACGCTGGACATATTTTTTCTTATAAATAACAATTCAAAGGTAATATAATGAATAAACACGTGTATTTGCATGCATTTTGATTGAATTTCCAATATTAATTATTTAGCTGTTTACTGAATTTTGCTGCCAGTCTCACCACTACGAAAGTTGACTGTTCTATCGCGTCGGTTCTATAAGAACACCACCAAGATACAAGCTTTTTTGTCCTCCGCTTAATATTTTCGAACCCGTTAATTCCAGATTTTTTTAGAATTCCTGTTTCCCCGAAATTTATTAATTCCATAGCTTTAATTTTCAAATTTGGGTTAAAAAAAAAATCGGGGAAACAGGAATTCGGTAGAAAAAAAAATGCGGGGGGACGGTAAGACACGGTTCCAGGTACGAGGTGGTTCAGGGTACCTTTCCCCGACTTAAGGGATGGGGATTTCTCAAATCACTACAAGCATAGGTTTTCGGGAAATCTTTATCCGTTTGGTCGATTACTAGTCGATAATTTTAAAAAGATATTTTTTGTAATGATAAAATTCAGTAACAGCCAAATAATATTGGAAATTCAATCAAAATTCATACAAATTCACGTGTTTATTAATTATATTATTGTACCTTTGATTTCTTATTTATAAGAAAAAATATGACCAGCGTTGAAAAAAAAGACAATGTATGGGACTCGATCCACCGATCCAGCAATTACGAAGCTTGAACGTTACCGCGCGGCTACCGCCATCTTATACACATTGACGCAACGCAAATGTATATATTCGATGTGGAAAATTTCTAAGTAAGAAAATTGCAGTTTTTTCGGAAATGCCGAAATAGTACGCCTTACTACTTACACATTATGTTGTCCTGATGGACTACTGTGTACAAAATTTGAAGAAAATACGTGCTCGAGACGTCTGAAGTTCCCCTTGTATAGCTAATAACCTTCTCGATCACGTCAGCTTTCAAACACATGTTTGGACATACGGAACTAGACAAACATTCGTGTCAAATTGGTTGCAGATTAATTTTGTCAAGTATTAAATGAGGGGATGGTCATCAAACGCATGAACAGATATTCATAAATTATAGCTAGAACCTCCTCGATCACGTCAGCTTTAAAAAGAAAACCGCATCAAAATCGGTCCATTCGCTTAGGAGCTTCGATTCCACAAACAGCAACAAATTCGGACAGACGGACAGACTGACACTTCAAACTTATGCACCCCTCTTTTTGTGTTGGGGGCTAAAAGTCAAAAGAGAGATTTTTGTTGGGTCCAGTAAGATCAAAAGGTTTTAATTGTGAAACTATGGGACTTTAATACAAATATTTGACCTATAATATATTATTAAAAAAATAGACAAGAATATATATTGCATATTACACGTTAATTTTAAAAATCCCGAAAAAAATTATGTTATTGATTCCACACATTTTGTTCACTTTTCAGTTAATTTAGAACAGCGGTCGGCTACCGGGGGTCCTTGGTCCCCCAGGGGTTCGTGGCGAAATGTTAGGGTTCCGTAAATATATTCAGATAATATTAAATTCGTTAAACTCATGTAATAAAATTTTTAACCAAAAATTAATTTTGTTAAGACTCGAAGTAAAATAAAACAAAAACCTATTGCGAATTGATTTCCTACAAACTGCTACTGTCGCTTGCCAAAATTCTACCTCAAAAGATTTTAATTAACTTTATTGCCCTTTCCTGGAGAAAACACAATCATCCAAAATTGTCAGTTTTCGTTGCAAATTTTGTACACAGTAAAAGCTAACTTTCAATTTAAACATATTTGACCTTGATAATTTTCAAAAAAAAAAATTGCGGAGCTGATTAAGGACCCACGAATTTTTTTTGGGAATTTAGTGGTCCGCAATACCTAAAATGTTGCTGACCGCTGATTTAGAAGACTAGACAGGCAAGACTAGACAGACAAGGCTGGACAGACAAGACTGGACAGACAAGAGTAGTCAGACACTCTGCATTACTTTAAATAAAATAAAACAACTAGAACCGCTAATACTTGTGTCGTATGTTGTACTCCGCCTGTGTCTTATAGAAGTTCTGCGTGATTCATACTTAAGGAATAAGCTGAATATATAAACCGAATTTTATTATAATGTGTATAAATATACATACGAATATTGATACAACGAATTGATACAACGCAAAGAAGAAAGTTTTTTTTGTTGAATTGTTGCATGAAAAAAGTTGTGTAAAGAGACACATAAAAGGTATTTTATAAAAGAGCTGTAATAACGTTTCGCATCCATGAAATACTTTCCGTACTTTGCTGCTTGTTTTACTGAAGAGAGGGTTGTTATATAATCGAAAAATTATCTTGTAATGTTGGTTGATTAGAAAATGTATATCCATTACGAAGGGGAACGCGGAACATTAAGCGGGCCATTAGCAAAAGTTGTTTTACTAGGATGTTGGAAAGAAATTCGGCTTGAACGCAATTATTCCAATTGAAATTTTCATCCGAGTATAGAAATATTACCGACTTTAGTGGAATGCATTTGTGGGGCGGATGGGTTTCGATCGGGGTCATAAAGGGGATTTCGTAGGTGCGAGACGGATTGAGTGGTACATTGGGTTATTAAAATAAGATGGTACTTATTCTGTTTTACTGCAGAGCAGTTGCATTAGGTTAGAGGACGAGAAAAAAACATTTATTGCAAAATCACTGCTTTTATTAAATCCAGGCATCGATCAGAATGGCCATAACTACGGATTTACCAATGTCTACTGCACCTAACTGCACTTTATGCTTCATCTAAAATTTATCTTCTTACAAAATATGTTATCCTGCATAACAAAAATTTTAGAAATATTTTTTTCATTATTTTTTGGTATGGATTTTATTCAAACTTTGCACACTTATTACTCGTGAATCAAGTTAAAAAAGTGGTAAGTTTCAATGCAATCGAGTGGTTGGTTTCAAAGTTATTGCTTGCTGCAAACGAATTTTCTAAATTTCGACGTCGCTTTTAAACAGTCTACCTAGTCCTATTATTTGAAAAAATACTAATAAATCAGGCATAACAATTTTAAGGCTTTTTTAGGCTTTCAGAAAATCTAAAACTTATTCCGCTACTTTTATTCCTTGTTAAGTTACCGCTGTAAATATTACTAGGTGTTATGGGTGGTTGAAATTTGAATAGTTTTTTTAGATTTACTGTCTTATATTCAACTAAGTTGCATAATGATTCATCAATCAGCGTAATCTGTGTGAAATTCTGCATGTTTTGATATGCAATATGTAAAAATCAGAGAGGTGGCGAAAATCGCGATTTTTTAAAAGATTCATTTCGAGATACCTCTTCGAAATCGCGAATTTTGGCATGTAATGTATATTATCAATATATAAGATAAACATATCTTACATAAAAATCCGCGAAATTTTGCATAGAACAAACAGCTAGTAATATTTTTCAGTTTTGCTGAAACGTAACCCTGAATTAACGATTATAAAATCGCGCGAAATAGCGTACTTTCGAATTTTTGCCCGAAACTTTTTCCAAAATAAATCGACTTATTCTTTTTCTAAATGATTCTAAATGAAATGCAGATTAAAACTATGTGTGATTCTTGCAGTTGCAAGGAGAATAGAGGCCGATTCTCATATACGCGGCACTCAACTACGCGACGTCACGCGACATCGCCTGTCAAATAATGATTACATTGTTTTAAATGGGCACGTTCTCACTATGGTTACGCGACGTGCCCATTTAAAATAATGTAATCATTATTTGACTGGCGATGCCGCACGACGTCGCGTAGCTGAGTGTCGCGCATATAGGAATCGACCTTAAACCTCTCAAGTTTTCTATAAATCGATTGGATCAATTTTTGAGAGGCTCGAAACTTCTCGAAAGATCTCGATTTTCTTGGGCTCGCGGGCCGTATCCAGTCTTCAACTTAATTTTATCAAGCCCTCACAATAATTTTCAAACTTTGTTAAACCTGGCCGAATATGTAGACTTCGTCTACAAGGTTTCATAGGTCGAACGATATGATGTCTTTAAAGACTAATTATAGATTAATGTTTGTCAGTTACAGATTTCTACCAACTGAGATTATGTTCACTATTTCTTATTTCTTCCTATTGTTATAATAAAACTTTCGAATTGAGATTTGTTTCGAAGGAGCTAATTAGCAAGTCGTGTAGTTTATTCTACTTTAAATTGTTTTTTTAATTTTGCAATAAATTTCAGTAATTTGCTGTCTCGAGACAACTATTTTCTCACCTTTAGATGAACTTTCTACATAAACACATTCAAGAAATCTCTTTCAACTTTATCTTCTACAAGTAATTACAAAAAGTACATACAACATACAGAAATCGTTTAATAATGAAACGTCATTTGATTTACTTTAGACTTTTACGCACGATTTTAATTGTTTACACACACTTAAATGTTCTTTCACATACAATGGTTTACTTGTTAATGTGTTCATTTTCGTGTGTGAGTAGATAGAGGAATATTGCAATCTACAATATTACAATCTCTGTCAACTTTTTCTTCTACAAGTACATACAACATACATAAATCGTTTAATAATGAAACGCCATTTGATTTACTTTAGACTTACGCACGATTTTAATTCTTTTACACACACTTAAATGTTTTTTCACATACAATGGTTTACTTATTAATGTGTTCATTTTGATGTGTGAGTAGATAGAGAAATATTACAATCTACAATATTAAAATCTCTGTCAACTTTTTCTTCTACAAATACATACAAAAAGTACATACAACAAACAGAAATCGTTTAATAATGAAAAGCCATTTGATTTACTTTAAACGTTTACCCATGATTTGGATTATTTTACACACACTTAAATGTTCTTTCACATACAATGACTTACTTTTTGTGTGCGAGTATATAGAGTAGATAGTATAAAATGGAAGCCTAAGTATATTTTGTTCCATCAAGATTTGTTAGTCAAATATCGAAATATTTTGTTATCTTCGTTTTTCGTTTCGGAAAATATCTGCATATATTGTCTGTCTTTCGATAGGGTTCCTTTTGCGATTTACGTATGATCAGCATTTAGATTCGACTGTGGCCCTGACAAGGTAATGTACTCTCCGGAAAATAACCGTTCGCTGCATAATCTATCTATCGAATGTATATTCTGTGCGACATTGATTCTCTTTTGCCGTTATCGGCTCGGGGACCCGGTATCAATTCCCTTTATTGCCCGCTTCCCGCTTGCGTTATGTGGATAATGGAAGAGACGGCACTCCGTCGCGCTGCAAATTTCACTTAATTTCTTCTCGTACATATTTCAAAAAATAAAATGAGAATGCAAATAATTTTGTAAAATTAGCAAACGAAAATAATAGAAGTATATTATTGCATATAGAGCTAAAGTATCAACTTTTCTAGAGAAGCAATAGGTATTTAATTGGCAACTACAAATTTAAAAATCACTATAACTGTAGAAGAAACTAAAATTACTCCCTCCGTTCCATATTAGTTGCTACATTTTGTTCGAAAATATTCTTCCAAGTTTGTTGCTTTTGGTTCAAAAATTGAGTTCCAATTTCAATGCTCTGGAAGTGCATATTTAAATTAACCAAATTTGTGCCAAATAAGTTGCTATATTTTGTTCGAAAATGTTGTCCCAAATTCATTGCTACAATTTGTTTGAAAATGTTTTCCCAAATTAATTGCTACAATTGGTTCGAAAATGTCCAAATTCATTGCTACAATTGGTTTGAAAATGTTGTCCCAAATTAATTTCTACAATTGGTTAGAAAATGTCCCGAATTCATTGCTACAGTTGGTTTGAAAATGTTGTCCCAAATGAATTGCTACAATTGTTTCAAAAATGTTGTCCCAAAGTTGATACATTTCGTTCGAGAGATCCAATTTAAATCCTGCTTTACAATAGATTTTAACACGCGAATCAATCAGTGCAGCATCAGATACCACGATGTCAAGGAAGAAGGCCACAAGGAATCGCGACTAAGAAAACGGCGAGGCATGCCAAAAGATCAATTCCAGCCTAATGAGGACTTTCGAATTATGGCGAGCCTAATGCTAACCCTGTCCCATCCTAATTAGGAAAGCCGAAACACTTTTAAAAAAATCCAAACTAGAATATTATAAGACAACTCAAGCGAATGGCCTAACAGGTACTCTTTTTCAGGTACTCTTCTAACTTCGGTACTCTCTCAAATTTTCCGAAAGAATTATACATTTTTGACCGGGTGCCAAAAGAAGAGGAAGGCAGATAGAGAATTAATTTTTTTTTTAATTTTATTTACATATCCTTCGACCATATGTCCATTTTGTCCGACTGCAACTCAGAAGACAATTAAAGAAAAATCTCTATATGGTGCGCACGATCAGAGGTTTCCGGAACCTCATAGAACATAAAATCAAATTTATTGGGAACAAGAGGAAAAAAGAATTTTGAAAATATATTGCATACTTCTGAAATTATTCAGGTCGAGCAACGGAAAACGGGAATCGGTGAAAATCGGTCGCAAGCAACGGAGAGGCATTTTCGACGGAAAATTATCCATTATTTTGATTCTTTCTCGCTCACCTCTATGAATCGATTCCTGGACCATATAGCAATCCTTCCACGACTTCGTAGCTCTTCTTGTGCTCAGATTGCTCTTCTCTCTGGGTTAATCGACGCCTTCTAGTTTCGTCCGTAGCGCGGCCATCAGCATTTGATCTGCGCTCCTCATCTCGCCTCGTTGCAGAATCCACGGCATGTTGACCGACGTTAATTCCGAACCTTTTCATGACTTGTACCATTGTCGTGAGCCCTCTTTGAAAATGGAAGCTGCCAACCTGGCAGAAATATCGACAATTTGTTTCCCGTTGAACAGATGTTTCGGGACAAACTGCATTGTTGTTTTGAGTGTTGTTGCCGAGACATCTTTTCAAGAGCTGTTCTTTTGTTAAATCCTCATAAATTTTCTTCATGTACTTTTGAACAATTGTATCGAGCGCAGGTTTGTGAATATGAGTAGTCCCGTTTTGCTGGGCCTGTAAATATTTAGACCAGGTCTCATCACACAGATGATGTTGAGGATTCGAATCCGTTAAGGTCTTGTGAAAATAGCCACTCCAAATTTGGAGCGACCGGTCTTTCTTTTCTTCCGCAGGCTCGATGCAGCTGGCGGCGCGCTCTTGGAAGCGCTGTACCCAGCGTTATATCGGCATTTTCAAGAAAATATTTTACAGGGGAATTCTCATGAAAGAACCCAAATATCAAAAAAAAAAACAACAATTTTTCCAAAAAAAAATTGAGCGAGTATCCCCTTAAGCGTGTCTTTAGAATTAATGACTTCAGCCTTATGGATAACCAAAGATTTATCAAACCTAGGCATGCAACATTTGGTTGCTATTATGAAAGTTTGTCGCATGGCCTAACTTCTATCTTAGGCATTGATGATTTTAACCAAAGGTTTACCAAATACAGGCAGGTCAAAGCATATTTTAAGCACATTGGTTAACCTGTTAACCTATTTTATTGTAAGTAAGCACATGGGTTAACCTGATTGTTAATTAATTAATAATTGGCAGCCTTATTTGAATGTGTATTATAGATTTCACAGCTAATTTAAAAAGCTGTGTTTCTGTATATTCGGCGATTTTTATTTTTCACAGCGAGGAATAATAGAGTTGAATAATATTTTGCGTGAAAATGAAATCAAGTGCTGTAAGTAGTGGACAAGTGGCAGAAGTCATTTGGCGAGTTGAATACGAATGATCGAGCGATTTACAAATGGTATGAATGCGTTTAAGATGACCGTGCACGAATTGAAAATGATAGATTTCGGAGGCCCCAAACTTCTTTTCACACAAAGTGAAACTTTATCGCTTGAGATCTCTAAATGTTTTTCTATCGCGTTTGAGGAAACATTACATTTTCGTTAATTTGAATACAAGGAAAACTATTTCGGGTTTTCATTTCGACAATAGTGCGAGAAATTTGAATAAAACAGCCACCGTCCAGCGAAACGTTGTAACGGCACGAAACATTTCTTGGCGGAAAGTAAGTTGTCAACCGGAAAAAGCTGTCACATTAACAAAAAAAGGCGCTTGGGTCGAAGGGCGGCACACCCCTATATCCCTGCCACCGGTCCTAATAATTGACACATATAATCCGGGAATCATAGAAAGTTAAAAGAAATAATTAATATTTCCATTTTCTTAGTAATTTTTACAATTAGAGTATAATATGCAATAAATATTCTTGTCTAATTAGGCCTAGGCTGCACTACGGCATAACCGTCGTGGTTTTTAATCGCGTGATTTTGTAACTCAAGTAGTTACAAGAGATACTTGACAAGATACAAAAGATGACAAGATAATCTGTCGTTATCTATCTGTTGTAGTTGTCTTTGTAGTCTTGTCTGTCTAGTCTAGTCTTGTCTGTCTCGTAAAATACAAGTCGATGCCAGTGGGACAATTTTTTTTTTCTTTGGCGTTACAACCCTGTGTCTGCTCGCCGATCTTTTTCCATTCCGCTCTATCATTTGTCGCTTCTTTCCAATTTCTCATTGGGAACACCACAAAAACTGGTTAATATGGTGAAGGTCACCATGCATGAATCGAAAGCGATACTAGCTGTACAAAACGAACTGTCGGAAGCTTTAGAGTTCAATAAAGGAGTGACACAGGGAGACGCACTTTCAGCACTTTTATTTAACCAGTGGGACAATGCTACACCAAAATATCACATGTGGTGTCCCGCGCGATCAGTTGTGGGCCCTACCCTGTGGAATATTCTTTATGATGTCGTTCTAAGATTAGATCTGCCAGAAGGTGTGGAGATAGTTGGCTTCGCCTATGACCTTGCCATCGTCATCTGTGCTAAAACCAAATTTGGCTTAATGAACCGAGCAACAAAAGCCATTAAAAGTGGGAGTGTTTTGAGATCTTCCTTCACTCCATCTATCTATCTTTTTCTGGGTCTTCCTCTTACTCTGCTTTCCACTAGCTTCCAGTCTGTCATTATCTTCGTTTCCCTTGTGTGTTCCATTCTCTCTACATGCCCCAGCAATCTGATTCTTTGTGTTTTTTTTTATAAATCGTACAATAGCATTATTTATATAGATATATATTTATATAGATGTTCAGTTCATGGTTCATACGAATTCTGAACATTTCGTTTTCTTCCTTAGAATTTTTCGTTCAAAAATTCTAAGATTGGTCTCGTCGTTCTTCGATAAAGACCACGTTTCTCAGCCGTATGTAACCACAGGTCTAATTATTGTTTTATATATTCTTAGTTTAGATGCGCTGTTTAGCAATCTTGACGTTAGTAGTTTTTTATACATATAATAACCTCTGTTTCCCGCTACTATCCTGATCTTGATCTCTTCACTTGTTTGATTTTGTGTGTTAACAAGAATTGTGCGCCAAGATAACAGATGTTGTTGACACACTCGAAGTTGTAGTCTTCTATGTTTATGGGTTGTAGGTTGTTGTTCCTTCCTCTTGCTAGTTTCATATATTTCGTTTTGGCTTCGTTTATTTTCAGTCCAGATCTTGTAGTTTCTTTGTCCATTTCTATTAATGTTTCTCTAATTGCTATTTCATTCCTCCCTATGAATACGATATCATCTGCGTATGCACATATTTGCCTTGTTCTGTTGCTTATACATCCGTTTATGTTAAGTTTCTTAATTGCTCCATCATATATGCGATAACTTCAGAGCTCCTAACGAACGGTGGCGAGTTACTGTGGACAAGAATACATATGCTCATCAGAATGATATGTAAAGAAAAGAAGAAGCCAGATGAATGGAACCTAGTAATTATACAGCCCATTCTCAAAAAGGGCGATAAAAATAACTGTAACGACTATAGATGGATAACGTTACTACTCAGCGTCACATACAAAGTACTCTCATGTATAATCAACCAAAGGCTAACAAGATATGCAGAGGAGATCTTGGGCGAGTACCAGTGGGGATTCCGACGAAACCGATCAACAACAGACCAACTTCACACGATGAGACAGATAATGGAAAAATGCTACGATCACAATATCACAATTCATAACCTCTTTATCGATTTCCAACAGTCTTTCGCCAGTGTAAACAGACGTCAGCTACTGAACGACCTGGTACTTCTGGGAACACCACGAAAACAGGTTAATATGGTGAAGGTCACCATGCATGAATCGAATACTAGCGATACTAGCTGTACAAAACGAACTGTCGCAAGCTTTAAAGTTCAATAAAGGAGTGAGACAGGGCGACGCACTTTCAGCACTTTTATTTAACCAGTGGGACAATGCTACACCATAATATCACATGTGGCGTCCCGCGGGGATCAGTTATATAGTACGCGGGCCCTACCCTGTGTAATATTATTTATGATGGCGTTCTAAGATTAGATCTGCCAGAAGGTGTGGAGATGGTTGGCTTCGCCGCTGACCTTGCCATCATCATCTCTGCTAAAACCAAACTTGGTCTAATGAACCGAGCAAAAAAAGCCATTGAAACGATAGGCGGCTGGATGGTTTCAAAGAAGCTTAGCCTCACCCTTGAAAAAACAGAGGCGGTACGTCTAACCGGAGAAATGAAGATTGGGCTCGTACAATTCAAAGAAATAAATGAAATCGTCCCAAGCTATGACATTAAATACCTTGGGGTAATGATTTATTGAAGGCTAAGCTTGAACCTGCACACAAAGAAATAAATGAAATCGTCCCAAAGGATGACATTAAATACCTTGGGGTAATGATTTATTGAAGGCTAAGCTTGAACCTGCACACAAAGAAATAAATGAAATCGTCCCAAAGGATGACATTAAATACCTTGGGGTAATGATTTATTGAAGGCTAAGCTTGAACCTGCACACAGAGAAATAAATGAAATCGTCCCAAAGGATGACATTAAATACCTTGGGGTAATGATTTATTGAAGGCTAAGCTTGAACCTGCACACGGAAAGAGTAACCACGAAGGTGCTAAAAACTGCTGCAGCCCTGGGACGGCTCATGCCAAATGTGGGTGGCCCCCTTATCAGCAAGAGAAGAGTACTAAGTAGTGTTGTTCACTCGACGCTACTATACGCCGCTCCCATCTGGACTCCATCTCTACTGAGAACCAATCAAAGAAACAGGCTAGCCAGGGTGCAAAGGACATTGGCCTTGAGAGTCAGCAGCGCGTATAGGACAGTGTCAAGGGAGTAGTACTGATGATTGGCAGTATTGCTCCAATAGAGCTCATGGCTGAAGAAAGGACCCTTGTCTACTGGGATATAAACAAATCGGTTGGGCTGAAAATAGTTCAAATTAAAAACATGCAAGGGAAAAGCTGCTGGAGAACTGGCAGAGGAATCAAAAGGAAGGTGGACCTACAAAATGATACCTGACATAATCCTGTGGGTTACACGGAACCACGGTTAGATAAATGACTGTCTCACCCATGTGCTAAGTGGACACGGGTGCTTTAACTTTAAAGAATACCAGTTCCGCATAGGCAGATCCGAATATGGCAGATGCGTCTACTGTGGGGACACCGACAGTGTGTCACACACATTATTTGCATGCGTAGATGTACTGACGAACGGAACATATGGACCAACAAGACAAAAACGGCACTCAACGAATACTCACTGGTAACGGAAATGCTGCAGGATAAGAAGAGCTGGACTGTCAGAGACAACTTTATAAGAACCATTCTTTTCCAGTACAGCAACATTACGAAGATAAGGGAAGAGGGGTTCCGGGATGTACGTGAAGTTTAGGGGGGGGGGGCACTTTTTTTTTAAGTTAACGAAAGTGCTTGCTACGTCCCCCACGAAAAAAAAGTCTGTCTAGTCTTATCTGTCTAGTCTCGTCTGTTTTGTCTTGTCTGTCTCGTCTTATCTCTCTAGTCTTGCCTGGCTTATCACAACATAAATATATTTTTGTTACCAACTTGATTGATTCCATTCAACGCATTTAGATGAGATTACATGTGTAAATATGAATAGAACGCGAATATAATGCATTGACAAAATTCCATGCGACGTTCGTGTTCTGAAGAGCTAATCTGTAGAACTAGTTTTTCTTTAATCAAAAAGAATAATGTAGGGTAGGATTACGATATGAATGTGTTGCAAACCAAAATATTATTCACAGATCCTCGATTATAATAGAATAGTGTATACTAGCTTAAGTTGGACAAAGTACTGTTTGCAGATTATCCTAGATTAAATGGGTGCCTATAAAAATATTGCTTTGTATGCGGTCCGAGAGTGTCGTTTATATATGAACAATAGCGCTTTCTAGTTCCGGGCTCTTTCTCCCTGTGCTTCTTCTTCCACGTTTCCACCGAGAGTTAATGAATTACTGATGCGATTTCAACGCGCTCTCCCTCCCGACTCGCGTCGCTTTAATAATTAATGTAAAATGTGTTTGTGGTTTTTAATTAGATCAGGGGTTGGAATGCAGAAATTTTTTTATTGCGTCCGCGCCGCTGTTTTCCCCTCTTGACGTTTCTTTTTTATTATAGTTGTAGCCGCGTAACCCTGCACGAAGTGTTTTATTACCCGCGAAATAGAAACTAACGATCGGCATGAATTTTCTACGCCTGTCATCGCTTTTTTTTTAAATAATAATCCACAACGTTTTCGAAATCATCGCGTTTTAAATAAACATTAAATACTTTTTAATTAACTGAACGTCATTTCTGGCAGAACGAATTTACAACCTATAGTATTTAATTGTCTTCCCTCCGCCTTATTTTTCTCTTCCTACATTAATTCTATCTAACTTTTTTAAATTGATGAGTTTTTATTATATATAAGTTTTTTTTTCCTCGCAATATCATGTTTTTTCTTTGAAAAGTTTTAAAATAATTTTTTTTAAGGAAATATTAAGATTAGCATTGTTGTGCGATGGCGCTTTGATTTTTCTTTAGCCTACACAATTTTTTGATGTTTTGTTTGCTCGACGGGAAAAGTTCCACAGTAACGATGTGAGGGGGATCTCGACTCGAGAGCGTATAATACACACATCCAATGTATATAATATAATGGAATTTAATAAAGTCGAGTTTTGAGACGATCGATGCGCGAATGTTGCGGTGGCCGCCTGTGTGGCCGAATTGACTTGTAAATGAAGGACGAGAAATAAACAGGCCGCCGACGTTTCGCAGGAGATCGCTTTCTTTTCGGTTATACATCATCCCCAACGCATGTATGAATAAATATAAAAATGCATTCCAAATATATGTTTGCATTTAAAATGGGCATACAAAATATTTTCATAGGTGATAAGTTAACAGATTATTGAATAATTTATTGTTTGTTGCTTTAACCCATTTGCAAATTCCACGTATAATAAGAAAATTTGTGGCAAAATTAGAGACTTGGAATTAGCTAAATATTTCGACGTGTTAAAATTTTTGCAAAATAGTTTTCAAAATTGCAAAGTAGATAGATTTAGTTTTTATTTGTTGTAAACTATATGGATATAGTCTTGGTATTAAAATAGCTATGTATATCTTACCCTGGAAGACCGAAATTTTGGGAATGTCGATTTTCACCGGTGAATGTCAATATTCACGTAGTCGCTTGGTGTATGTCCGAAATATTTGCTAAATACCCTTATTTCTGACTTACACCGGTGAATATCGACATTCATACATACACATACATTATATTTTCTTCTTCGTAATTCAGTCGCTATAAAACGTCACAAGGGTAACGTAACTTTTTCGCCGCTCCTTCTGAGAGAAGTGACCAATAATTTAAAACCCACTGTACATTCTAAATGAGAAACGAAAATAATGGTAATAAAAAAATACTTAGTTATGTGATTCAAATCTTATTTTTTGCAACATAAGACTGATAAAGCTGATTTACTCCCAGCAGAACAAAGTATTTGTCGGGAGAGAGCCAGTTGCCTCTCTGTCGGCATCTCCATTTTGGACCTCCACCAGACCGTATCTGTGATTGTCGACATGCACCGGTGAGGGTCTGAATGTACACCAAAGTAATGAAATATTCGATCTTTCACCGACATATTTGGTATGTGTTGACATACACCGGTGAAAGTCGACATTCTCCAATTTCGCTCATTCACGGTAACATAGGATATACAAAGAACGTTAAATTTTCAGGTTTAATATTAAAATTTGTGGCAAAATTAGAGGCTTGGAATTAGCTAAATATTTCGACAAGTGTTCAAATTTTTGCAAAATAGTTTTCAAATTCGCAAACTAGATAGATTTAGTTTTAATTTGATGCAATATACATGGATGTAGTCTTCGTATGAAGACAGCTATGTAGATACAAACAACGCTAAAATTCCACGTTAAATATGAAAATTTGTGTCAAAATTAGAGACTTGGAATTAGCTAAATATTTCCACAAGTGTTAAAATTATTGCAAAATAGTTTTCAAATTCGCAAACTAGATAGATTTAGTTTTAATTTGATGCAATCTACATGGATGTAGTCATGGTATAAAGATAGCTATTTAGATACAAAAATCGCTAAAATTCTACGTTAAATATGAAAATTTGTTTCAAAATTAGATACTTGGAATTAGCTAAATATTTCGACAAGTGTTAAAATTTTTGCAAAATAGTTTTCAATTTCGCAAACTAGATAGATTTAGTTTTTATTTGATTGAATCTACATGGATGTAGTCTTGGTATGAAGATAGCTATGTAGCTACAAGCAACGCTAAAATTCTACGTTAAAATGAAAATTTGTGTCAAAATTAGATACTTGGAATTAGCTAAATATTTCGACAAGTGTTAAAATTTTTGCAAAATAGTTTTCAATTTCGCAAACTAGATAGATTTAGTTTTTATTTGATTGAATCTACATGGATGTAGTCTTGGTATGAAGATAGCTATGTAGCTACAAGCAACGCTAAAATTCTACGTTAAATATGAAAATTTGTGTCAAAATTAGATACTTGGAATTAGCTAAATATTTCGACAAGTGTTAAAATTTTTGCAAAATAGTTTTCAAATTCGCAAACTAGATAGATTTAGTTTTAATTTGATGCAATCTCACATGGATGTAGTCTTGGTATGAAGATAGCTATGTAGCTACAAGCAACGCTAAAATTCTACGTTAAATATGAAAATTTGTGTCAAAATTAGATACTTGGAATTAGCTAAATATTTCGACAATTGTTCAAATTTTTGCAAAATAGTTTTCAATTTCGCAAACTAGATAGATTTAGTTTTAATTTGATTCAATCTACATGGATGTAGTCTTGGTATGAAGATAGCTATGTAGATACAAACAACGCTAAAATTCCACGTTAAATATGAAAATTTGTGGCAAAATTAGAGAATTGGAATTAGCTAAATATTTCGACAAGTGTTAAAATTTTTGCAAAAAAGTTTCCAAATTGGCAAACTGGATAGATTTAGTTTTAATTTGTTGCAATCTACATGGATGTAGTCTTGGTATGAAGATAGCTATGTAGATACAAACAACGCTAAAATTCTACGTTAAATATGAAAATTTGTTTCAAAATTATAGACTTGGAATTAGCTAAATATTTCGGCAACGGTTAAAATTTTTGCAAAATAGTTTTCAAATTCGCAAAATAGATAGATTTAGTTTTAATTTGATGCAATCTACATGGATGTAGTCTTGGTATGAAGACAGCTATGTAGATACAAACAACGCTTAAATTCCACGTTAAATATGAAAATTTGTGGCAAAATTAGAGACTTGGAATTAGCTAAATATTTCGACAAGTGTTCAAATTTTTGCAAAATAGTTTCCAAATTCGCACACTAGATAGATTTAGTTTTAATTTGATGCAATCTAAGATAAGTGTATATCTAAGATAATAGAGCTAAGTGTTAAAATTTTTGCAAAATAGTTTTCAAATTCGCAAACTAGATAGATTTAGTTTTAATTTGTTGCAATCTATATGGATGTAGTCTTGGTATGAAGATAGCTAGGTAGATACGAACAACGCTAAAATTCTACGTTAAATATGAAAATTTGTGTCAAAATTAGAGACTTGGAATTAGCTAAATATTTCGACAAGTGTTCAAATTTTTGCAAAATAGTTTTTAAATTCGCAAACTACATAGATTAAATAGTCTTGGTATGAAGACAGCTATGTAGGTAAAAACAACGCTAAAATTCCACGCTAAATATGAACATTTCTGGCAAAATTAGATAATTGGAATTTGCTAAATATTTCGAGAAATGTTAAAATTTTTGCAAAATTGTTTTCAAATTAGCAAACTAGATAAATTTAGTTTTAATTAGTTGTAAACTACATGGATGTAGTCTTGCTATTAACCCTTTGCACTCGTATTTATATTTACAAAGACTTCTGTCAACTCGGATTTTTTTTTTATATTTGATCAAAATGAAAACACTCTTGTTCAAAAATATAATTACCTCAGTTGATCATTTAGTAAGTAAAATTAAAAATGCACATTGTTTTCATTTGACGCATCCCCTTGAAATTTATTATATAGGTATATATAGGTGTAAGTACATTTTGTTCTCTCGATGTAAATAATAATAATGATACAAACAAAAGTAATGATTAAAGGAACAACAATCAGCAAAATAATAATGCACTAAATAAAAAATATAGATTTTGGGTTGAAGATATAGTCCCGTCGCATGCACCTCGCAACACATTTGCTTGTATCTCTTCAAAAAGATGATGTAGGTTAATATAAACATCAGAAGAACAAACAACAGAATATTTTATAATACAACTATAAAACACCAAAATAATATAAGAAATATATAAAACTACAGGCAAAACTAAAAATACTAGCAAAAACAACATTACTCTAGATTCACAAATGTCATAAAATATGTACAATCACTATCACTATCGAACTTTTATAGTTTTGCAGTGTATGTTACACTACACAACTCAAGCCCCCAAAAAAATAATTTTCGCCACCATTTCAATGATTTTCTGAGGAAGCATTATGATGCAGAATAGCAGCTGCACGATCGACACCTCCCATATATTTATTGTAATTAACAATAAAACTGGATTTATTTATTGGCATAGTTTTGGCATAATTGAAATCCTGGAACTTTCGGGAAGATCAGGCCGTGATAAAATCTTCTGACGTTAACCTTCCATAATAAGGTACAATTGAATATACATAGCCTGTATTAGCATTTGGTGGGTTTATTCGGGTTATAGGTCAGAAAACAAATTTTGCCTTTGAATCCTACTACTGATTCATCCACCGAAATTTCCCTCGATGCAACAAAATGT
Source organism: Phosphuga atrata (assembly GCA_944588485.1). NCBI lineage: Eukaryota > Metazoa > Arthropoda > Insecta > Coleoptera > Silphidae > Phosphuga > Phosphuga atrata. Next base: position 55,299,214 of record OX155899.1, read on the forward strand.
TCTCCGAATTGTTTATGTAAATATTCTAAATAGTGACTCACTTTCTGTGTTCTTGTTCTAAGACTGATCGTTGAGATCAGTTTGATTTAAATGGAGCATCCAAAATATTTGCATGAAGCGTTCCCTTCTAAAGATCGCTCCAAAGTATGGAATTTTCGCATTAAAATTTTGCGACCAGTAATCTGGAAGATTGCTAACTATTATAGTTGACATACTTAGGACAACTCAAAGAAATGCCCTGAATTCATTTACAGTCACATCGACCTAGATGTATCATGTTGATCTTTTTGATAGTCTTTTTTGAGCAATTTAATTGGTTTCTTCCACTATTTTTTTCAACAAGTTCATTGGTGAAGAAAAAAAAAAATCTATAGCTTTTTTACAATTATCTGGGTTTTCTGGCCCTTCAGTTTTGTCTGTGGAAATGAAATCAATTCTGTTTGGGATATTATCTTTAAGAGTAACATTCTCCCTTGGTTCATAATTGTTCCTCCTTTCAATTCCCCGATCCGAAAATTCCTAGGAATTCCAAGGAATCCGGACTAGAAGAGGCGCTCTAAATGGGTAAGTTTAGTTTAAAATGTTTAGAAGAAGAGGGTGGAGTACAATAGATCTACGAAGGTCGCAGTACAAATAGTCACCACAAAAACTACAATCGTTTCAATTACCTCTTCGCTTTCACTGCTGCTTTCTTCTTCGTGTTCCTCTTCTTGGTCATTGTCACTATTTCCAGCACTACTTAATTCTTCGTCGTCATTTGAGTCGATATAAAACTCGTCATCACTGTTTTCCAAATCATTTATAATGCCTTTGAAATGTCTTTTAGGCATTTTGAATATAGCAACCGCTACCGGTAAAAAATACACAAACTGAACAGCACTACTGTCTAAATTGTACAAATTATACAAAAGATGCACATACATAGGTAGTTATAAAGTCGCGTACAGTGCGACATACGAGTGCAACGGTAAAATGTATATTGTCACATACGGTGCGACATACGAGTGCAACGGTAAAATGTATATTGTCGCATACGGTTCAACATACGAGTGCACAGGGTTAAGATAGCTATGTAGATACAAACAACACTAAAATTCCACTTTAAATATGAAAATTTGTTGCAAAATTAGAGACTTGGAATTAGCTAAATATTTCGAGAAGTGATTTTCAAAATATTTTTCAAATTCGCAAACTAGATAGAAATAGTTTTAATTTGTTGTAAACTACATGAATGTTGTCCTGATATTAAGTTAGCTATGTAGATACATACAACGCTAAAATTTCACGTTAAATATGAAAATTTGTGGCAAATTTAGACTTGAAATTAGTTATATATCTGTTTATAAATATTTTAAATTCTTCTTAAATATTTTAAGTGTTTTCGAGTATTTCCACATCGAGATATGAAAATTGAGAGATGTGAAAATTGTTATTTATATTTTTCTTTGAAAATCAAGTGATAATCAATTTAAAATAATCAATAAACAATATTCCTTAGAGACAAATCAACTTCAAATAGTTATGAACTTTTAATATGGATTATCAAGTTCATATTGGGGGTAATCAATTTCAAAGGTTGCAAATGCGGAAGATTTATATATCAAAAACTGATGTTAGAGATGTAAAAATTGGTATTTAAATTCTTCTTCGAAGAATGTAGAAATAATCAATTTCAAATAGACTTTGAATTACTAATTTAATAAGCAATTTTAAATTGATAATAATAATAATATTTTGAGCTGCGTATACTGGAATGACGACATTGACACAAATGGTATTTTTAGTGCAGGTAATAAATAAGGAAAAATTATATACAAATGTATCGAGGCACGTAGTAAATAACGGAATGTTCATCCATTTAAGATTGATATTTATGCCTTCTGTTGGATAATAAATAATTGTGTTTAACGTTGAAATAACATCCGCTTGCATAGACGTATAGATATAATTCGACTATAAATGTATATCCCTCGTAAAATTCAAATTTATTGTGTATTCCTAGTTTTCAATTAGCCTCACGATCTACAACTTGTTGTGTGCCGCACGCCGACTTCTACAAGCAGACCGTTAAAATTTCCAAAAAAATTGTATTTCGAAAGGTATCTAGCAAAAAATAGACATAGTAATAAGCAGTGCAATTATTATCGGGGATTTAATATCGCGTGCGCGGGATGAAATAAGAACCGTGGAAAAGCGAAACGTGCAATTCACGAGGCGGAATTACTGTCGGCATATTATCCTTATTAAATGTCATTAGAAATGTACAAACACAACGCTCCGACCGCGTCTTGCTCTGCAGGTCTATTATAAATAATTTTAGGGTCGTAACATCAGACCCCTTTAACACCGCCACCATATATTTTACACTTCCGTGTGGCTTCAACTATATTTTACATCCAATTACCCACCAAAAAATCTCTTTAAAAGCACTCGACTCTTCCCGAGTAATTGCAATACACATTTTTACTTTGCTCTTGTTAGTCGCGATTCGGTGCCGGTTTTAAAACGGATCGGCACGTGTGGCCTGGATTATAAATCCGTGCCGCAATCCGCAGGTGGGTAATGGGACCGTCGGCCACCGTAAGATTACATGTCTACCCGGATGGTGATATAATGGCGATGTAATCGAGTCACGCGTCCCTCACATACCCACCGGGCCGCGAGGATTAAACGGCCCTCGACTAAACCACCCACCGACCGACAAACCGTCTCCCCACAGAACCATCGTTAACACCCGGATAACGAGATTTACAAATAATCTAAACAAATCACTACTCTTAAACAAAACATCTAAATATATATATATATATATATATATATATATATATATATATATATATATATATATATATATATATATATATATATATATATATATATATATATATATATATATATATTATAACGAAATGACCATGAACAGTCGAAACTTGCATCGTGTTAAGTGTGTAGATTTAAATAACTTGAGGGTTATATGATTGTTAAGGATGTTATGGTTTTAGAACAACCGCTGCAGCGCTATTACCAATGTTAAGGTTTCAGGTGTGGGACTTGAACACGTTTCATGTGTGGTTTGTAGGTATTTACAGATACGGAGTCTCGATGTAAGGAGACTAGTTCATTCTAATACTTCATTAAACGGCTTACGCCTCTATTAACTTCTTATATCAGACTGACTATTTCTTCTTCTTCTTCTTGTTTCGCATAGGCCTATTTTGGACCACGCTTGGTCAACTGTTGGGCTTTGATCTTTGCCCAGTATTGTCGCTTCTTGGTGTAACTCCTACCTCGCTTCTGTCCAGGGGGGTACCTTTCCTTCGGGGTTTTTCCTGAAATCCACGGACATCCTTCAGGGTGCGTCTCACAGACTGTCTATTTTGGAGATCTGTTATTCCCAGTTCTTGCATATCCTTCTCGGTTTCTGTCAACCAAGTGGTACCGTGCCTTCTCGTTTTGCCAGAAGGTGAACATACGGTTGGTTAGTCGGTTTGGACGCAATCTTGCAACGTGGGCATAGAAAGCTACCCTTCTTTTCCTTGCACAGTCAGAGAGCTTCTCAATACGTTCGTAGAGCTCAGACTTATGTCGCCTTCGGAATTCACCTTTCCTTTACTTATCTTCCTTCACCGGTCCTAGGATCTTCCAGAAGATTTTCCTCTCTCTAACTTCCAATTTCTCTACCAGACTTCTTCGCTTCAAGGAAAGACACTCCAGGGCATACATGGCTTGTGGTCGTATAACTGATGTGTAGTGCCTATGTTTCAGGTTGCGTAACATGCATTTCTTATTGTAGGTGTTCTTAGCATGTCGATAGGTTAGTTCTAACTTGTTGACTGATAATGATGCTCTTTCTGATAAGTTGGGTTCAATCCATTCGCCGAGATACTTAAATTTCAGTATACTTGATGTGTCCTTGCTCTAATAACATCTGTCTGTTTGCTTCTTTGATGTTTGTGAAGAATTCTGTTTTCTCCAGCGAGACTTGAGGACTCACTTTGGCAGCCTGTTTTCTGATACAATTTACCTGCATTGTCGCCAATTCAAGAGAATCAGCAATCAGTGTCATGTCATCTGCAAAGGCCAGGTAATCTATAACCAGTCCATCGTTCTTATGTCCCAGGTAGATACCACTCTGAACACCCAAGTTGATCAGTTCCTTGCGCCATTCTGTCATAACCTGTTCATGGACACAGTTGAAGAGAAGTGGGGAAAGTCCATCTCCTTGTCTCACTCCAGTTTTTATTTCAAAGCTTTCTGAGATCTCGCCTCTAAATTTAACCTTGGAATGGGGTTGGTCAAGGTTTCAAGGATGAGTATGCGGGTTATTTTGTCTAGCCCTAGGCCCTGGAGTACTTTGTTAAGCGTTTCTCTATCAATGGAATCGCCGGCCTTCCTAAAATCAACAAAGGTGACGACCACCTTGCGATTTTTCATCTTGGAGTGTGCAGGTACAGTTTTAAGATTGAGGATCTGTTCAACACAGTATCGGGTCTTCCTGAAGCATCCCTGATATTCTCCCAGTTGACTATCCAGATGATTTTCTGCCCTTGTTTGTAACGCCTTGGAGAGAATTCTTCATGTTGCCGGGACGAGAGAAATTCCACGGTAGTTGTTTAGATCAGCAAAATCTCGCTTTTTCTGAAGCGGATGGATCAGATACGATTTCCAATCAGGTGGTAATTTCTCTCTTTCCCAGATGTCCTGGATTATCTCGGTTAGCTTACCCACGGCATTGCTTCCAGCATTTTTCCAGAGTTCAGCAACGATAGAGTCCTCTCCAGCTGCCTTATTATTCTTAAGAAGTTGAACGATCTAACCAACTTTTTCCAATGAAGGAGGCCCGGACTCGCTGTCCGGGTTTGGTGTGGTTTGTTTATAGTCGATGTCTTCGCAGGGTGGATCACAGTTGAGTAGAATTTTAAAGTAATGAGCTAAAAGTTGGCAGTTGTTCTTGTCGTTAAAAGCCAGTTTGTCTTGTGAGTCTCTGAAGAGGAGGCTTGGCGGAGCGTATTTTCTTAGTGTATGCTTGAAGGTTCCTTAGAAATCTCTGGAGGTATTCTTGGCAAAGCTCTTTTCGATTTGGGTTAGTTGGTTTTGTGTGAAAGTCCGTTAGAATTATCTTGGCTGTAAGCTTTCTTTGTTCCAAAAAGCCAATTTTCCTTGGTCTTTTTAGAAGTCCACTTCACCCAGGCTGTCTGTCTTGGGGCTATTGCATTTTCACAGTCTTCAGTCCACCACGGATGCTTCCTTCTTCTAGCGAGGTGGGGCGAATTCATTGGCCGCTTTGACAAGAGTCTCCTTCAGTTGTTCCCAGTTGTTGAGATCTATATTGCTCAGTCTCTGACTTACTTCTTGACTGTTCTTAAGTCGTTCTACGTCAAATCTTACCATTTTGGAGGTTCTGTGTAATCTAGTGTTTCTAGGCTGGAGTCTTATTTTGTTCTTTGAGACTAACTATTTAATATATGTACATTGTATTTATAGAGTTGGGACACGTGACGTATGTTAGCTTCGTCACGTACCCGTTGTGGTAAACCTACCTACCGGACGCTAGTTAAAAACATAAGGGATACTGATGTCTAGACATCTATTATAAAGTATATATTCATTTTTTTTAATATACGGAATATATTATAACAAAGTGTATATTTCAATTCGAGTATTTGTCTTTAAATAATATTTCATTTAAATATACTTACAAAAAGTAGTTAATACTTTAATTTTTTAATTAATTTAAATAAAAAGAAATGATCTTAAAAACAATGTTATTTATTTAGTTCTCATTTAGTGATATGACAATGTACTGGGACTAGTAATAACATGCAAATGTCTGTTGTATAATTCAATATCTTACGTGGTATTAGCCATGGAAGTAGTTGTTTCAACATGGGATTTGTTTCGTGGTAGTAACGAACAGGTTGAATATATTTATATATTCAGGCTCCATTTCACCTTTAATAAGTTTAAATAATAATTGGCTGTTTTTCGCATGTATAGATTACATGGCCGTATTTTTCAGTTTTCCCTGTTGCATAATACAGCAATCGATTTTGTGATCGCAAGTTAAGCGGAAATTTATTAATCGAGTGGCACACGTTAATTTCCTGCCCCTTTTCTACTTGTTTTTTAATATATTTCCCGTAATACATTCGCCGATAAGACGAAACAGAAAGCGGCGGCTTTTCGCTCTCAAGTTCGACAGGCGATATGCTAATTACACACTCGCTACATAATGTTCGTTATCAGTTTCCGGGTGATTTGGCCGTATCTCGCGAGAAAATAATGCCGGCGGAGAAGAAAACAGGAGCCGTATGTAATGTAATCGTTCCAAGAAAGGAGGAATTTTGTTGAAATCATCTGTCTCCGGATAACAACAAAAAACAATGGGGAAAATGGTATTAGCGTCGCACCGGAGAATGTTCTAAAGAGCAAATTTGAAAGAGAACTCGCCGCGTCGAGATAAATCCCATTGTATGCATGTACACACCGAGGGAGCATATTCCGCTCACAAAGAGAACGGGAAAAAATTGACTTTCGTAAAATTAGCAGTTCTATTTTAATTAGTTGAAATGACGGTGAAAAAGACCGACAACGTTTAATATTTACTTTAAACGTGCAAATCTAGCCAGATGTCGTACCTATTCGTACATAACATGTTATATTTGTAGATTAAAAGCTTCAGACTAACGCCGTTTAATTACGTTTGTAATTTTAATTTACAAAACGCTTACGAACTCTAAACATTTACTCCTCTTTACAATGGTATATTAAAAAACAAAATACACATATAAACCGCAAATAAAAATTGCAATAAATAAATTGCTAAATGAATCATTTATTTAATATTGGTGAAACCATACTAACTATAGATACAATCTTATCAAATTATTCGTAGCTCTATAATATTCAGTCTTATTAAAACAGATCCCATGTTGAAACAACTACTTCCCTGGATAATACCACGCATGATATTGAATTATATAATGGACATTTGCATTACCAACCCCTGTACATTTTCATGTCATTAAACGAGTACTAGATAAATAACATTGTTTTTAAGATCATTTGAATTAGATGAATAGTACATCTGCAGACGTGTTTCGAAATTTACCTCTCATCAGTGCAGCTTTGCCTTTTTGAAATATAAATTGGAATACACTTATATGAACTTGAACACCTAGTGCATGACTGGGGCGAGGTTAGGTTTTAATTTCAAATTTGTGGAGAAAGGCATAAACTTAGTAATGGTTATAGCAATATTATCTAGTGTTTGTTAATAACGTGCAAATGTAGAGGTATTAGTAATAACACGCAAATGTCTGTTGTATAATTAATATCCTGCGTGGTATTAGCCTGGAAAGTAATTGTTTCAACAAGGGATTTGTTTAGTAATCTTAATAATACTTACTATTGTTGAGCTACTTATTCCTATTCCTAGTCGCTATTATTTCGTCTTTGATGATTTTAAATTATTTATTTGTTTAAAATCTATGTTTTTTATTGATGCGGCACTGAAACTGACCGTGTCTAAAAAGGGCTAAAATGTAACTTTATAATTGATTTGTAAGCATTTAAAACATGTGTCTAGTTTAAACAGTTTAACAAATTTTGAGAAAGGTGGCAAAAATGTTTTTGCTTTTTAATTTAACGTTTGTGTAATACAATTTTCTTGGAATGAATTTGGAACCTAACGCGTTTTAAAACGTATTAAGTTTTATTACGGAAATATATAAATTTATTTACACGTATTAAAATAAGTACGCCTTAAGCGTTGAATAGAAATAAAGCTACTTATATAAAGAATTATTGGCGTTTTTTTATTGCGGCCATTCTACATATTGGTTGGTAAAATGCCAACAAACAAAATTATAGCATATGCTAAACTTAGTTTTATCGTTCAAAACGTTTTTAGTTTTCATTACTGAAATTGTATTTACATATTTTATTTTATTTTGCTAATTTATTGTATAATTCATATTTAAGATAACATAACAATGACTAAGTAGTTAAATCAGAAGAAACAGAGAAGGCGATTAAAAGGTTGAAAACAAGAAATCTCCTGAAAGCGACGGTATACCATTTGAAAGGTACGGCGGAGACACTTCACCGAGTGATTTTTCTTTCATTCCACGTTCACACGGCTTAGCTGAAATGACGGAGAAAAAAATATTCATCTGCTCTTGCTCTTCAATATGTCGTGTAATAAAGTCGTGCGTCTTGGAATTAGTTTAATTTGTGATCATTTATTCAGTGAGTTAACAAAAAAAGAAGCAAAGAAAACCTCAAAAACAAAGAAAGATTGCTTTATTTTAGTTAATTCTGTTGTATTGGTTGCATTGTTGTTGCGGGTGTTGTGGACATAACGTCTTTATTTTAATATTTGTGAAGCCAAACTAATTATAGATACAATCATATAAAATTATTAAAGACAAAATGTAGCCGAAATATTGAGATATATTCAACCTCTTCGTACCTCTATAATATTATTAAGTCTTATTAAGACTAAACTCATGTTTATATACAAACAACTATTGCCCTGGTTAATATCACGCAGGATTTTGAATTATACAACAGACATTTGCATGTTATTACCAGCCCTAGTACATTTTCACATGCAGACGCGTAATAATTTTAAACGCCTTTAATAAGTTTATATGATTGAATCTATAATTAGTATGGTATCATCAATATAAAATTATCATATAAATCAATAAATGCAACTAATGTATTATGTGCTCATGTATTTTTCAAGAAACGTCAGATTAAAACCTAACCTCGCCAGTCATACACGAGGTGTTCGTGTAAGTGTATTCCAATTTATAATTCAAGACAGCAAAGCTGCACTATCATCATCATATAGCGCTACAGCCGAAATCGATCCTTGGCCTCCTGGATGCTAACCCCCCATTCTGTCTGTCCGTCGCCGTTCCCATCCATGCTCTTATCCCCAGTTTTTGGCGTGCATCTTTTCTCATGTCGCCCTCCCAGTCCAACCCTAGCCTCCCTACTGGTCGCCTACCTTGCATTCTTGCGTTTGGCACTCTCTTTGGGAGTCGCGAATTGTCCATCCTCAGCACGTGTCCTGCCCATTGCAACCTTTGCAGCTTTATAACTGTGGATATGCGCGGCTCTTTGTATATCTCATAGAGCTCGTTATTGTGTCTGGGCCTTGATACGTTGCCATCCATGATGAATGTGAAGGTTCTCCGCAGCACTTTGCGCTCGAAGATGTCTACTTCGCTCTTTGTTTTCTCTGTCATAATCCAAGTTTCACTGCAGTAGCACGCGATGGATCTTATGATCGTTTTGTATATTCGCAGCTTGGTTTTTTGATGGACGCTATTTGATTTTAGTATTCCCGACTTAATTCTTCCAATACCGGACCGAAAAATTAAAACCGGTATTTTGGCATAATTTGTTTTTAAAACCGGAATACCGGTATTGATACCGGTATTATCAGAAAAAAACATTTTCGTCAGACTTTATAAATCTATTAACATATATCAATATATATATATATATATATATATATATATATATATATATATATATATATATATATATATATATATATATAAATATCAATGATAATGGTGATTTATTAAAAAGAAAACAAAAGAAAAACTTTAAAACATATTTCTTTAGTTACAAACTTTACAAAAGAATAAAATTACTATTTAATTAATTAAAACTAAACGTTTGTTTAGACTCTTCCTGTATATAAAAAAAACAAATTATTTATAGCAACATTAGGAACAAAGTTATCTTCAAAATTACTATATTTCGCAATTCGAGTTTGTTTTATTATGCCCGTAAAAATCAGACAATCAATTGTTTCGATGTTCAGACTGGACCGAATCTTTGTACATAAGTGACTGCCCAAGTGATACGCCCTTTCCGATTCTACACTTGTTGGTGCAATTGTATAAATACGAATTTATTATTCTTTGTTTCTTAGTATTTTTTGTTAATTGAAATAACCAATATAAATAAAAAATAATATATTTTATGCAAATACCAAAATACCGGTATTTTTTTGTAATACCGATATTCTAATACCGGAAAAAATAGACTAAAATCCCTGTTTTTGGTATCCCAGGATTCCGGTATTACGAAGTAGGCTCTGTTCGCCGCTAGAATTTTTGCGGCGTATCTCTCCGTCCTCTGTCCCCTCCCTGTTAATCTCCACTCTCAGATACACAAATTTGTTGACTGTCTTATTGTCATCCTGGAGCCGAATGCCTGGCCCGTTTCTTCGCCTTTGTGTCATTGTCTTTGTTTTGCTAATGTTTATTTCGAGCCCGTTGTATTTGGCGTGTTCTTCTAACTGTGTACACGTCTGTTGTGCCGTATCGACCGTGTTGATATCATCCGCATATGCCGCTAATTGTAGGATTTTGCACGAGGAGATTGTCTCTCCCTACTCTGATTTGTCGTATGACATACTCTAGCGTGAGGTTGAAGAATGTGACTGACAGCCCAACTCCCTGCTTCCTGCCTTTCGTTATTTTAAATGTATCCGTTAGCTGGTTTTGGATCCGTATTACGGCTTTCCATTGTTGCCTTGATCATTGCTCTCACAAATATCCTCTCGCTTGGTCGGTATATTTAGATGCTGCAATATTTGGTGCGGTTAATAGAGTCATATGCCAGTTTGTAGTCGATGAAGATTGCACAGTATCATCGATGTCGTATTCCCATGCTTTGCTCAGTATCTGCTTTACTGTGACGATCTGATCGACAGTGGACCTACCTCGCCTGAAGGCTGCTTGGTATTCTCCGATGAGCCACTCTGGGTGTGGTAGGTGCTTATTGATGATGTAGGTGAGTATCTTGTGCCGTGCACAACAGACTATCTCCGCGGCAGTTGTCGCATTTTAGCTTGTCTCCTTTTTTGTGTATTCGTATTATTACCGCTTTTCGCATGTCACTTGGTACTAGCTCTTCTTCCCATATTTTTATTATTGGGGAATAGATTTATTGCCTTAGGCTTGCCGCCTAAGGCAATATACCCCTCCGCTTTATACCCCTCCGCTGGTATACCATTAATTCCCGGCACTTTGATCCTTTTTAGCCTATTTATGGCTTCTTTCGTTTCTTCGAGAGATGGAGGCTTCGTTCTTTCGTCTTCGAGCCTTATCTGTTCCCTAGGTCCTTTTGTTGCCTCTTCTGCCTCTGCCAGGAGATTTTTGAAATACTCCTTCCATATACCCTTTATTTTGCGGAGATCACTCTCCATTTGGCACTCATGGTTTTTGATCAGACTAGTGCGTGGTTTAAAACCCTCTCTGATTTCGTGTAGGTACTTGTATGCTTTCCTGGCTCCACTCTCTTTAAAGTTCTCCTCCATTAGGCCTATGAGATTGTTGTCATGTGTTTTCTTCTTATGCCTACATATCTTGCCCGCCACACGCCTAGCTGCTTCAAAATCTGTTCTCCTCTCCCTGGTTCTTCTTTCAATATAATTTCTTGTTTCTGTCTGTCTTAAGCTTCTATTGCTTCTTCACATTCTTTGTCGAACCACTCTTCCCGCTTCTTCTTCTTTCTTAGGCCTAGGGCTGTCCTCGCCGTTTCTATGAGTATCCCCTTTATTCTGTTCCATTGTTTTTTGCGCTTTCTTGCGGTTGATCGTTGTTTTCAGTGGCCAGTTTGTTGATGATTTCATGTTCATATTGTAGTCTCACTTTTGGTGTTTTCAGTTGTACGTTATCTGGTAGCGCTGTCTTTGTTTGCGCGTTGCGGGCGTTCTTAACTATTCTGCACCTAAACAGTATTTGAACTAGGTTATGATCTGACGCACAATATGCACCTCTTCTTGCCTTCACGTCCATTATGCTGTTTGCTGCTCTTCTGGCAACTATGACGTGATCTATTTGGTTTGTTGTTCTTCCGTCTGGTTACCTACATGTGCCTTTGTGTATGTTTCTGTGTGGATAGTACGTAGAGCTGATGACCATGTTTGTACTTGCAGCTAAGTTGATGAGCATCTCTCCGTTTTCGTTTGTCTCGTCGTGTAGTGAGTGGTTTCCTATTTTTCCAATGTACGTGGTCTGTTAGAAAAAAATCCGACCTTTAACCGGTAAAAACAAAATGGCATACCTGGAGCGTTGGAAACCTAATCACCCTCAAAGTAGTCTCCTTGGGACTTCACACACTTCTCCCAGCGGTGCCGCCATTGTTGAAAGCATTCCGAAAAAGCCTCTTTGGAATCGACTTTAGCTCGCCTGTCGTTGCAGTTATAATGTCCTCTCTTGTCTGAAATCGCTTTCCTTTCAATGGCCTCTTGACTTTGGTGAATAGCCAGTCGAAGGGGGGCATATCAGGAGAGTAAGGAGCTTCTCGAACGTCTGGTTTTTCGCAAAAAAATTGTGAACCAAGTGCGACGAATGTGCTGGAACATTGTCGTGATGGAGTCGCCAATTTCCTGATAACCGCAACTCCAGTCGCCTGCGCTGCACACCATCACGTAGGCGACGTAGGACATCCCTCATTTCACTTGTCGTCATTTTACTTTCATTTAAAAACCGCGAGAGCACTACACACTACTTGACAGCAACTGACGCTATCTACAGGCGCGAAAAGGCATTTACGCATGCGCACGAAGGTTCAAGGTCGGCTCATGCAAACGCGTTTGATTCAAATTCATCATTTTCAAAATAAAAAATAAGGCCGAATACTTTTCTAACGGACCATGTGCTGGTCCTCAATTCCAATTTTGGCATTTGTATCGCCGATTATGATTTTGTGATCATTCCTTCGGGAGTTGTCATATGTCTTCTCAAGGAGCTCGTAGTGTCTTTCTTTCGTTTCTTCGTCCTGCTCCTCTGTGGGGCGGTGTACATTTATCACAGTCAGGTTAAAAATTTAGTTTTCAGACGTAGTTTGCACATGCGTTGCTGAATTGCTTGGAAGTCTAAGATATTTGCTTTCAGCTTGTTATCTACAATGAATGCTACGCCTAACTACTTTTTGCCTTGATCTTTACCGCAGTCCAGTATCATGCGACTGTTGATGTCCTTCACTCCTTTGCTAACCCAAATCGACTCTTGTATTGCATAGTTTTGTGTTTTTGTACCTCTAGCAGTGCCCGTTGAGCTCCTGGTTTGTTTAGTTTTCGTACATTCCATGTTCCAAATACATACCCTGTATTTCGTAGCGTGAGTCGTCTTCCGTGAGTCACTCCGTTCCGAGGCTGTTTTCCATGTTTCTGTCTCCATGTGTTTTTACGGGAAAGGGTAGTTAGCCCTTCGCCCAAACCACCTCTTTTGTCCGGGCTTGGAACCGGCTGTTTTGGTCAACGGGCTCTCGATCCACCCGCCTTCCGCGACAGGCAAAGCTGCATTGATGAGAGATAAATCTCGGAACGCGTCTGCAGATTATAAACAATGTTATTTATCTATCTTAAAGACAATGTTATTTATCTAGTGATTATCTAGTGAACTCATTTAGTGATATGGAAATATACTGGGGCTAGAAATAGCATGCAAATGTCTGTTGTATAATTCAATATCTATTATAGAGCTACGTACAGGTTGAATATATTTATATATTCCGGCTACATTTCGCCTTTAATAAGTTTATTTGTTTGTGAGGTTGTTTGTACATCGTTTTGTGTGTGCGTAGAATTTTTGCTTTGATACTGAGTTTTTGCATTGATTTATTAATCAGGTTTAAAAAAAAAAATTAAATCGGAACAAAAAAATATTTTGTTTTTTTTTCAGGATGTTTTCGTTTGAAAAAATTTAGGGTTTTGTCGTTGAACAATTCTAACAAAATTATATAAAATTTGGTGGAAGTTGAGGAGACTTTGTTTTTGTTGTGGGAATTTTCTAAAACAATCTTCTCCTTTTTTAAACATTTTGTGGACGTTTTTTCCCTTTTTACACTCCCTTGATATTATTATATTGTTATGGGTTTTCCCATTGGGACGTAATTTTTGCAAACACAGGTATTACTGTGTCTTTGTGTGTAGCTGTGTTTGGTTTTATACGTAGGGCTGTGTATACACACGTGGCGGGAGAAATCTATTCAATATAAAGACACCGATATGGTTTTCGAATGGGAGGTAAACACGGTAATAACAGCAATAATAAAAAGCGTGCGCCGGCTTTCAGAGGTCGGAGGGCGTCGGATCGATGGACACACATTCCTACATACACGGTTTTATTGTTGTTTCGACTTGTATATATGTGTGTGATGTGTTCATTGTTTATTTTTGTTAGCGGCGTTATGTATAATTGATACATTTATTACTGTAGCCCACTAGCTGTGAAATTAACATCCCTCATGTAACGAGGGGTTGTGTTTTGTTACTTTTTTTTACACAGCGCTAATTAATTACACACATTTTGTAATTTTTTTTACATTTATTCCCATGGACGGGAAAATGTGTTATTTTTTTACGGTCGAAATTTAATCACTTTTTCTATATTAAATACACGCACGGGGCTGAAAAATTGAATAATACAAAGTAAACATGTCCGTTTCAAAGCAATTCTTAAGGAAAAAATGTTATTTTTGTCGGTGGCTTGGGTGATTTATACCCTTTTGCTTTTCATGAACGAGTTAATAAAATATATACTAAATTGGCGTTTTAGTTAATTAACATTTTTGAATTAATGAGCTTGCTTGATGAATTTTAATTACTATATTTAGAACTATCACAAGAACATTTATCATATTCTTTATTTATTAATAAGTATATTAGTATGGCATATAAAAAATGGGAGAAAATTACCATGTGAATTTCCATATTACAAGAAAAGAATTAAGAAAATTACTATGTTCTCTAATTGACTAATAACATAAATAAATATAATGTACTTTGAGAGGCAAAGTGGGTTGCTAGAAAATGACATAACCTGATAAATAATAATAATTATGAACATCCAAAGACGCGTATCTATTTGGCCGCACTTGTAATTATATTTATGGTATTAGTCAATTAGTGAATTAGAGAACATAGTATTTTTCTTAGTTCTTTTCTTTTAATATCTTTATCAATTATTCCTATATATTAATATTATAATGTTATGTCTGTTTAAAAACAATTTAAAAAAATAAATGTTATTTTGGTCGGGGGTTTATGTGATTTATACCTTTTTTTAATATTTCATAAACGAGTTAATAAAAAATGTACTAAATGGGCGTTTTAGTTAATTAACATTTTTGAATTAATGAGCTTGCTTGATGAATTTTTATAACTATATTTAGAACTATCACAAGAACATTTACCATATTCTTTAATAATTAATATGTACGTTGTGGTCTATATTCTTTCTTTGGCTTTACGTCCCTCATAGAGAGTTTTGCCTCCAAAGCGACCCTATTCGATCCTTCTCTATATTCTACCGCTCATATTACCATATTATGTCATGCTTTGTTGAACATTGCTGAGTAAAATCTAAAGTTTAATTAATTACATCTTAAATGCTTAATCCTAAATTAACAATTAATACTTAAAAAATACATCCATTACATGACCTCCGTTTGCTTCGATGCAACGATGCCTTGACAGACAGAACTAGCCAGACGAAACACAACAGACATTATAAAACAAGTAATTATTCATTTTAGCTTTATTTTAATTTAATTATATGAATAAATAACACTGAACTGAAATAACAGGATCAAATTTGCTCTATATAAACATTTAAAATTTGTGAAATAACTTTTTATAATTTATAAAATAACTTTCATGCTGTTTATATTAATTGGGATTATGTTAGCAGTTTTATTATACGCGAGAATATTCTGCTGATATAAGAGTTACAATACTCGTTCTTTTTGTCGATTCAAGTCGAATATTAAGTTTAAACTACTGGAAGATATAATTTTAAGGATACACTGAAATTAAAACTTTTGTATCCTAAATATTAGCCGAGTCAATTGAATTAGCATATTTATTCGAATTATCTCCCAAAACTTAAGCTGTTTACATTTTATATAATGTATAAGTTTATACGTTACTTCGCCCGGAAGAAGTTAATCTTCTTAAGATCAACCGATTGTCCAATTATCCTTGGCAACGCATTTCCTCGTCCTACCTCTCCCTCACTAGAAGCGACTGACTCAATCCCACAGAATTACCATTCCGATCGCATTCTAAATGTATAGAATTTAGAATATACTTTTTGTCTCAGACTTTTCCCAATTACCGGGAAGAATTAAATATTTTAATTTCGGATCCGTTCTCATTTTTATTCATGCAATTAGTAGACGGTCGGATGGAATACATCGACATGGTGGTTTTAATTAGGAGTCGAAATGTATGTGTGTAGTCAGCAACTATTCATAAGCCGCGATGGCCGGATAAATTATTTTAATTGTTCCAAAACGTAATTAAGCGAAATGCTAAAGAAGAATTAGTGCGCCTAGGTGTTTATATATAGGCGCAGGCGAGATGGTTAATTTTCACACTGTACGCGAGGAATTTTTTTTGTACACGGCTGCACTTAATTTAATTTATTGTTTATCTCCCTTTTCTGTACAACGAGTTTCATAAAAAAATAAAAACACGAAAATAAACAGCTCTACGTTATTATATCCTAATATTTTTTGTGCTGAAAGGCTCCACCTCATGCGATTCAAGAACAGAAAAAGTCTAGACGGTTAACTGGAGAGGGAAATATCGCGCGCTGTAAATCTCTATGGATTGTATAAGAGGAAGCCTCTACACGGATTTAGAAAACTCACGCAAAAAGAACGGTGAGAGAAAGAGAAGTCGGAAGATCAGTCCTGACAACTTGTCGATATGTTTACGTCGCTATAAAAAAAAGGAAAAATAAAACGGGTCGGGATTTCCTATAATCTCTTTCTACACACCTAGAAAGTGTGGAAGCACAGATAGCGAGCAAAGAGATTTCTCCCGTTTTTTTTTTCTTTAAAAAGGAAAAAAGACTGAAAGATTTCCAGCGTCTTAGTCACACGGCTAAGCACTATTATGAGTACACAAAAGTTAGGGGTTTTGTAAAAGGGATTGTTTACTGGTTTATCTTATAATATCCTTATTTTTTGCTCGGAAGATCTAAGCAAAATCCAAAATGTTCACATATGTTTTAAGTCTAGTCTTGTCTGTCTAGTATTGTTTATCTAGTCTTGTTTCTCTGCGGGAGACACGGGTTCGAATTCTGGTCGGGGAGACAACAACTAGGGCGGTTTTCACTAACCGTCCCCCATGGGGGCAGCCCCACCCTGAATCAATGCAAAATATGCGATACTGAAGTGGCGCATACTAAAAGCCAAGGTGGAATAGGGGGTTTAGTGAGAGCTTCCCCCGAACCACTTTTTGAGTCTTGTTTCTCTAGGCTTATCTGACTACTCTTGTCTGGTTAAACATGTCTGTCCACTCTTGTCTGTCTAGTCTTGTCTGTCTAGTCTTGTCTGTCTAGTCTTGTCTGTCTAGTATTGTCTGTCTAGTCTTGTCTGTCTAGTCTTGTCTGTCTAGTCTTGTCTGTCTAGTCTTGTCTGTCTAGTCTTGTCTGTCTAGTCTTGTCTGTCTAGTCTTGTCTGTCTAGTCTTGTCTGTCTAGTCTTGTCTGTCTAGTCTTGTCTGTCTAGTCTTGTCTGTCTAGTCTTGTCTGTCTAGTCTTGTCTGTCTAGTCTTGTCTGTCTAGTCTTGTCTGTCTAGTCTTGTCTGTCTAGTCTTGTCTGTCTAGTCTTGTCTGTCTAGTCTTGTCTGTCTACTCTTGTCTGTCTAGTCTTGTCTGTCTAGTCTTGTCTGTCTAGTCTTGTCTGTCTAGTCTTGTCTGTCTAGTCTTGTCTGTCTAGTCTTGTCTGTCTAGTCTTGTCTGTCTAGTCTTGTCTGTCTAGTCTTGTCTGTCTAGTCTTGTCTGTCTAGTCTTGTCTGTCTAGTCTTTTCTGTCTAGTCTTGTCTGTCTAGTCTTGTCTGTCTAGTCTTGTCTGTCTAGTCTTGTCTGTCTAGTCTTGTCTGTCTAGTCTTGTCTGTCTAGTCTTGTCTGTCTAGTCTTGTCTGTCTAGTCTTGTCTGTCTAGTCTTGTCTGTCTAGTCTTGTCTGTCTAGTCTTGTCTGTCTAGTCTTGTCTGTCTAGTCTTGTCTGTCTAGTCTTGTCTGTCTAGTCTTGTCTGTCTAGTCTTGTCTGTCTAGTCTTGTCTGTCTAGTCTTGTCTGTCTAGTCTTGTCTGTCTAGTCTTGTCTGTCTAGTCTTGTCTGTCTAGTCTTGTCTGTCTAGTCTTGTCTGTCTAGTCTTGTCTGTCTAGTCTTGTCTGTCTAGTCTTGTCTGTCTAGTCTTGTCTGTCTAGTCTTGTCTGTCTAGTCTTGTCTGTCTAGTCTTGTCTGTCTAGTCTTGTCTGTCTAGTCTTGTCTGTCTAGTCTTGTCTGTCTAGTCTTGTCTGTCTAGTCTTGTCTGTCTAGTCTTGTCTGTCTAGTCTTGTCTGTCTAGTCTTGTCTGTCTAGTCTTGTCTGTCTAGTCTTGTCTGTCTAGTCTTGTCTGTCTAGTCTTGTCTGTCTAGTCTTGTCTGTCTAGTCTTGTCTGTCTAGTCTTGTCTGTCTAGTCTTGTCTGTCTAGTCTTGTCTGTCTAGTCCTTGTCTGTCTAGTCTTGTCTGTCTAGTCTTGTCTGTCTAGTCTTGTCTGTCTAGTCTTGTCTGTCTAGTCTTGTCTGTCTAGTCTTGTCTGTCTAGTCTTGTCTGTCTAGTCTTGTCTGTCTAGTCTTGTCTGTCTAGTCTTGTCTGTCTAGTCTTGTCTGTCTAGTCTTGTCTGTCTAGTCTTGTCTGTCTAGTCTTGTCTGTCTAGTCTTGTCTGTCTAGTCTTGTCTGTCTAGTCTTGTCTGTCTAGTCTTGTCTGTCTAGTCTTGTCTGTCTAGTCTTGTCTGTCTAGTCTTGTCTGTCTAGTCTTGTCTGTCTAGTCTTGTCTGTCTAGTCTTGTCTGTCTAGTCTTGTCTGTCTAGTCTTGTCTGTCTAAACTTGTCTGTCTAGTCTTGTCTGTCTAGTCTTGTCTGTCTAGTCTTGTCTGTCTAGTCTTGTCTGTCTAGTCTTGTCTGTCTAGTCTGTCTTGTCTTGTCTGTCTAGTCTTGTCTGTCTAGTCTTGTCTGTCTAGTCTTGTCTGTCTAGTCTTGTCTGTCTAGTCTTGTCTGTCTAGTCTTGTCTGTCTAGTCTTGTCTGTCTAGCCTTGTCTGTCTAGTCTTGTCTGTCTAGTCTTGTCTGTCTAGTCCTGTCTGTCTAGTCTTGTCTGTCTAGTCTTGTCTGTCTAGTTTTGTCTGTCTAGTCTTGTCTGTCTAGTCTTGTCTGTCTAGTCTTGTCTGTCTACTCTTGTCTGTCTACTCTTGTCTGTCTAGTCTTGTCTGTCTAGTCTTGTCTGTCTAGTCTTGTCTGTCTAGTCTTGTCTGTCTAGTCTTGTCTGTCTAGTCTTGTCTGTC
This sequence comes from Phosphuga atrata, assembly GCA_944588485.1. Taxonomy (NCBI): domain Eukaryota; kingdom Metazoa; phylum Arthropoda; class Insecta; order Coleoptera; family Silphidae; genus Phosphuga; species Phosphuga atrata. The sequence continues at coordinate 55,318,585 of OX155899.1, forward strand.
TAGTCTTGTCTGTCTAGTCTTGTCTGTCTAGTCTTGTCTGTCTAGTCTTGTCTGTCTAGTCTTGTCTGTCTAGTCTTGTCTGTCTAGTCTTGTCTGTCTAGTCTTGTCTGTCTAGTCTTGTCTGTCTAGTCTTGTCTGTCTAGTCTTGTCTGTCTAGTCTTGTCTGTCTAGTCTTGTCTGTCTAGTCTTGTCTGTCTAGTCTTGTCTGTCTAGTCTTGTCTGTCTAGTCTTGTCTGTCTAGTCTTGTCTGTCTAGTCTTGTCTGTCTAGTCTTGTCTGTCTAGTCTTGTCTGTCTAGTCTTGTCTGTCTAGTCTTGTCTGTCTAGTCTTGTCTGTCTAGTCTTGTCTGTCTAGTCTTGTCTGTCTAGTCTTGTCTGTCTAGTCTTGTCTGTCTAGTCTTGTCTGTCTAGTCTTGTCTGTCTAGTCTTGTCTGTCTAGTCTTGTCTGTCTAGTCTTGTCTGTCTAGTCTTGTCTGTCTAGTCTTGTCTGTCTAGTCTTGTCTGTCTAGTCTTGTCTGTCTAGTCTTGTCTGTCTAGTCTTGTCTGTCTAGTCTTGTCTGTCTAGTCTTGTCTGTCTAGTCTTGTCTGTCTAGTCTTGTCTGTCTAGTCTTGTCTGTCTAGTCTTGTCTGTCTAGTCTTGTCTGTCTAGTCTTGTCTGTCTAGTCTTGTCTGTCTAGTCTTGTCTGTCTAGTCTTGTCTGTCTAGTCTTGTCTGTCTAGTCTTGTCTGTCTAGTCTTGTCTGTCTAGTCTTGTCTGTCTAGTCTTGTCTGTCTAGTCTTGTCTGTCTAGTCTTGTCTGTCTAGTCTTGTCTGTCTAGTCTTGTCTGTCTAGTCTTGTCTGTCTAGTCTTGTCTGTCTAGTCTTGTCTGTCTAGTCTTGTCTGTCTAGTCTTGTCTGTCTAGTCTTGTCTGTCTAGTCTTGTCTGTCTAGTCTTGTCTGTCTAGTCTTGTCTGTCTAGTCTTGTCTGTCTAGTCTTGTCTGTCTAGTCTTGTCTGTCTAGTCTTGTCTGTCTAGTCTTGTCTGTCTAGTCTTGTCTGTCTAGTCTTGTCTGTCTAGTCTTGTCTGTCTAGTCTTGTCTGTCTAGTCTTGTCTGTCTAGTCTTGTCTGTCTAGTCTTGTCTGTCTAGTCTTGTCTGTCTAGTCTTGTCTGTCTAGTCTTGTCTGTCTAGTCTTGTCTGTCTAGTCTTGTCTGTCTAGTCTTGTCTGTCTAGTCTTGTCTGTCTAGTCTTGTCTGTCTAGTCTTGTCTGTCTAGTCTTGTCTGTCTAGTCTTGTCTGTCTAGTCTTGTCTGTCTAGTCTTGTCTGTCTAGTCTTGTCTGTCTAGTCTTGTCTGTCTAGTCTTGTCTGTCTAGTCTTGTCTGTCTAGTCTTGTCTGTCTAGTCTTGTCTGTCTAGTCTTGTCTGTCTAGTCTTGTCTGTCTAGTCTTGTCTGTCTAGTCTTGTCTGTCTAGTCTTGTCTGTCTAGTCTGTCTAGTCTTGTCTGTCTAGTCTTGTCTGTCTAGTCTTGTCTGTCTAGTCTTGTCTGTCTAGTCTTGTCTGTCTAGTCTTGTCTGTCTAGTCTTGTCTGTCTAGTCTTGTCTGTCTAGTCTTGTCTGTCTAGTCTTGTCTGTCTAGTCTTGTCTGTCTAGTCTTGTCTGTCTAGTCTTGTCTGTCTAGTCTTGTCTGTCTAGTCTTGTCTGTCTAGTCTTGTCTGTCTAGTCTTGTCTGTCTAGTCTTGTCTGTCTAGTCTTGTCTGTCTAGTCTTGTCTGTCTAGTCTTGTCTGTCTAGTCTTGTCTGTCTAGTCTTGTCTGTCTAGTCTTGTCTGTCTAGTCTTGTCTGTCTAGTCTTGTCTGTCTAGTCTTGTCTGTCTAGTCTTGTCTGTCTAGTCTTGTCTGTCTAGTCTTGTCTGTCTAGTCTTGTCTGTCTAGTCTTGTCTGTCTAGTCTTGTCTGTCTAGTCTTGTCTGTCTAGTCTTGTCTGTCTAGTCTTGTCTGTCTAGTCTTGTCTGTCTAGTCTTGTCTGTCTAGTCTTGTCTGTCTAGTCTTGTCTGTCTAGTCTTGTCTGTCTAGTCTTGTCTGTCTAGTCTTGTCTGTCTAGTCTTGTCTGTCTAGTCTTGTCTGTCTAGTCTTGTCTGTCTAGTCTTGTCTGTCTAGTCTTGTCTGTCTAGTCTTGTCTGTCTAGTCTTGTCTGTCTAGTCTTGTCTGTCTAGTCTTGTCTGTCTAGTCTTGTCTGTCTAGTCTTGTCTGTCTAGTCTTGTCTGTCTAGTCTTGTCTGTCTAGTCTTGTCTGTCTAGTCTTGTCTGTCTAGTCTTGTCTGTCTAGTCTTGTCTGTCTAGTCTTGTCTGTCTAGTCTTGTCTGTCTAGTCTTGTCTGTCTAGTCTTGTCTGTCTAGTCTTGTCTGTCTAGTCTTGTCTGTCTAGTCTTGTCTGTCTAGTCTTGTCTGTCTAGTCTTGTCTGTCTAGTCTTGTCTGTCTAGTCTTGTCTGTCTAGTCTTGTCTGTCTAGTCTTGTCTGTCTAGTCTTGTCTGTCTAGTCTTGTCTGTCTAGTCTTGTCTGTCTAGTCTTGTCTGTCTAGTCTTGTCTGTCTAGTCTTGTCTGTCTAGTCTTGTCTGTCTAGTCTTGTCTGTCTAGTCTTGTCTGTCTAGTCTTGTCTGTCTAGTCTTGTCTGTCTAGTCTTGTCTGTCTAGTCTTGTCTGTCTAGTCTTGTCTGTCTAGTCTTGTCTGTCTAGTCTTGTCTATCTAGTCTTGTCTGTCTAGTCTTGTCTGTCTAGTCTTGTCTGTCTTGTCTTGTCTGTCTAGTCTTGTCTGTCTAGTCTTGTCTGTCTAGTCTTGTCTGTCAAGTCTTGTCTGTCTAGTCTTGTCTGCCTAGTCTTGTCTGTCTAGTCTTGTCTGTCTAGTCTTGTCTGTCTAGTCTTGTCTGTCTGGTTTTGTCTGTCTGGTCTTGTCTGTCCTGTCTTGTCGGTCTGGTCTTGTCTGTCTAGTCCTGTGTTTCCCAAAGTGGATTCCATGGAACCCTGGGGTTTCATGAAATAATTCAGAGGTTCCGCGAGACAAGTTGTGTAAAACATTAATATAAGATTAGCTGCAATATTTTCATAGAAACGCATTAAAATATTAACAAACTATTAAATTTAAAAATGTGCCCTATGCATTTTGGGCAGCCTATGCCATTGGAGCCTGAACCGCAGAGATTGAGCTATTCATACAATTTATAGAATAAAACGTGTGGCGTTCCCTGACTGTGTTGCATTCGTACCAAAAACGTAGTAGTGATAGCGAAGTGGTATTGTGCGGAACGTAAATTAATGTAGTGGCTTGTGTATTTGCAATTTATAATTATTTTTCGTTAAAAACTAATTTGTAATTGATAGTGTCTACAGAAATTTCTTTATATCTGTGAATCCGGGATTGTGCATATACGCGGGTACGTACACATATCACTTAAGTTACATGATCAATTTATAAATACTATTGAATATTACGAACTATAATTATTTACATTAAATAGTAATTTTAATTTATTACTATCGTCCAGAATGGATCTTTGGTTGAAACGTGGATTATTCAGACCACACAGAAACTGGGCGATGAAAATAATACAAAAACCAAAGCATCTCCAAAACCATCAACTTTAAGCTGTGTTAAATAACAGAAACATGTGGCACCTTCTGATTCTGTACAAGTAACGACAAAAAACGCGGAAATTTGATGATCGTTATTTATCGTTTGGTTTTACTTACGAAGGCATATGAAGGGTACAGGCAAAGAACAGGGAATATCCCAATGAATAGATTCTGAGAAAAAAGCAATTTAAAGTTTAGAGATCTTTATTGAGATCAAAGTATGCAGTAACTTTTATTAGAACTAACATTGACTTATTATTAAACATTTTTATGATAAAATCAGACTTTTCAGTTATTGACAACCATCTTATAAAAAGTACGAAACAAGGAATGTCCTTGGCGTCACAAACATAAACAAGGAATGCCAAATTTAGTCATCAGCATCTTTGATTTTTGAATCATATTTTAGTGTTTCATAAAATACTTGTGTTTCCATATTACATTTAATACAATTACAACGTTTTATACGAATAAATATCTCATTTAATATCTATGGTAGTATTCTAGACACTGCTAGGAAGTTTAGGTTTGTCAAGGGTTCCATGATCCGTAATAACTTTCTTAAGGGTTCCACAAGAAAAATAGTTTGAGAAACACTGGTCTAGTCTTATCTGTCTAGCCTTGTCTGTCTAGTCTTAGCTGTTTAATCTTGTCTGCCTAGACTTGACTGCCTAGTGTTATCTGTCTATTCTTGTCTGTCTGGTCTTATCTGTCTAGTCTTGTCTGTATGGTCTTGTCTGTCTAGTGTTGTTCGTCTTGTCTGCCTAGTCTATCTAGTTTTCAAGTCCATTCAAGATTTCCTGTAAAAAATATACATTCATTTATTAAAAGCTAATAACTAGATGGTCTTACGGCGAGTATTAATACTACATAATAGATATGAATTTATGCAGTAAAAAATACAAAGAAAAATATTAGAAAGTAAAAGAAACCTTCTTTGTTTGTCATTAGTTAAGGGGCTATACCACTGTGACCGCTGAAAATTTTGGTGATTTTCGCAAATTTTTTGGAAGAAAAGTACTCAATTAAATTAAAAAAAAGTAATATTTGGCTATATTTTACCTTCATTAGATAATTTTTTCATAGAAAAATATTAACATCCAAGCGACTTATGCGCTGCCTACGGAAGCGCCAAAAAAAAAGTTCCTTCGCTGCCCCCCTTCTTGAAGCCGATTGAGTAGCTGAACCTGAAAAAAAATATGTCGTTAAACTAAAAGGTATTTTGTGTAGCATGAACTAGGATTACCGAAAAATATCAAAATCCAACAAAATGGCGTAGTTTTGAAAAAAAAATAGTTTTTTTGCCTAAAAAATGGTCGTTTTTTAATGCCAAATTGTCAATTTTCTTCCAATCAAAAATATTCTAGTTTACGATATAGTAAATATATTCAAGAGTACTCAGACCAAATTTGAAGTCATCCGATTGACTTCAAATTTGGTCTGAGTAATTTCTCTTTAAGTTACAACAGGGGCAAATTTGAAAAATGCCATTTCGAGAAAAACGCGTTTAAAGTTGAGGACGTTCGGTCCATATTTTCTCAACCTCATATACTTCCGAATACGACAAAAAATCGCATATATTTTAAAGATGTCGGAAGCATTGCTTTTACATAATAATAATGTTGAAAAGTTTTTAACAAATGGATTTTTTTGAATGTTTTTAAACAAATTTTTTGAAAACCTATTCTTTTTTTGTTTCAAATAAATGAATTAATTTTTCATAATCCGCCAAAATTTTCCCAGATTTTTATTGTCTTTTTTTCCAATTTCGAAAAATGATCGAAAAAATATTTTTCAGAAATATAAGAAAAATCCGAAAAAAATCATACGAATTCAGAAAAATTCAGAAGAATTCAGATAAGAAAGATCTACATAGTGAAAAATATATAAAAATAAGTTTTCCAAAAATTTATTGCCTCCAAATCCAAAAATTTATCGCATCCAGACAGGTGCAGAATTTTATCGCTTCGAGCGATTGCGCTTTAGAAGGCTGCCATTCGGGGACTATTAGAGATACGGCCTTGAATTTTTCACTGGATATACCTGAAAGTATGAACTGTTAAATAAGACCAAAAAAAACATTTTTTTGAAAGTGTCACTGTGATATAGCCCCTTAAGATCTGTTTTAAACTTAATAAAGTCGGAACACAGCTTGAATACATAAATACATTCAACCTTTTCGGAGCTCTATAATATTATTGAGTCTTTTTTAGGACAACCAAAACAAATCTCATGTGAAATTTTCCAGTTATTTACCAGCTTTTAGTCCACCTTCGTTGCACTCAACTAGATAACATTAGTTTTTAAGATCATGTCTTTCTATTAACTTAAGTGAATAGCCATCTGCAGACGCCTTTCGAGATTTATCTCTTGTCAGTGCAGCTTCGCTTTTATGAATAATAATTTGTAAAAGTTCGAGTCGAGAGTTGATCGAGAGTGCAACGTTTGTCACGAAACACCGAAAATTTAACCGAAAAAACGGGAATTATCGTGCGAGGGGCAAATATTAGCGAGATATAAGTATAGAGGTACATTAACTATTAAAAAGCGTAGTGCATAAATTACATATAAGGCGGTAAAAGACAAAACAAAATATTGTGTATGCGAGGTTAAAACGTTCGCAAGGCAGCGTGACAGGCGATAAGACATGGAACCAAGCAATGGCAGATTCGTTGAAAGAACGAGGAATATCCTGGAATATATCATATCCTGGAATGAGGGGTTGAAGATGGCAAAAAACAAGAAAGAATGGGCAAAATTTATTTATGCATGAAATGGGTTGATTTTATTTTGTAACATATACACTGCTTCCGTGTGATGATAGATACATTTTTGCGAATTCTGTCAGTTTTCGATACTCTGTACGTTTGCTGACCATCACTTTTAAGGGTCTATTGTCCTATCTAGGCGAACCGTTTTTAGATAAAAATCAATCTCATTTGTAATAGCACTATTCTCTTCTATATCCTCATCTGTCTCAATATTTTCTGTAGCGACTTCCTCAAAACAATTCCAGAAATTGTCATGTATTTCAATGGTTTTGTTATTTCCATTTATATGTATTTTCTTACGATGTGGAGAAGACTCATTATCGGTACTACAAGACTCATCACAACTCGCGCCGAATATTCGGCGCTTCGTCCAAAAGCGTGACCGGATATTCGGTATTCGGCAAAATCACTATTCGAGGCATCTTTAATTAACACATTAAAGGCGGGTGCGGGTATAGTAACGGGTGGACCCGTTTCGCCGACTGGTGTCTATCAGCGGGCCGGGTATTAGTACCCGTTTAAAAGTACGTGCGTTACAAGCGGGACAAGATATTATTACCTGCTTAAAAAGGGCAAATGGCCATAAAGAAGTAATGATTTTAGTGTTTATTTTCGAGATTATTGATTATTTAGCATATTTAATCCGGATATCGCCCTGCAATGAAATATTACCACTCATTCTTTGTGTTCCATAAACATTTGTTAAATTATTTCATTTTACAACTTACACAGTATTTAAGGTTTATTGTTTGTCATATTTTGGGTCTTAAACCAATTTGTTATTCTCACCCTCCCCAACATTTATCTGTATATAAACGGCCTATCTCGTCAAAATAAATCAGTTTGTAGTACCACTATTTCAATGCAACATTATTTCATTAAAAGTTTTAAAAAAGCACATATATATATATATATATATATATATATATATATATATACAAATTGAATAATTTTATTTGCAATGGATTACGATAGTGATGTCTATGCAGATGATTTGTCGCAAATTTCAAGCGATGCAGAGATTCCCGAATTTGATAGCGAAAGTGACGAGGAAGAATTGATTGATTCGACCAAGAAGAAACAAACCCTTGCCAATACCTTCTAGCGACGAAGAAAGTGATGGTTAAGTATTGGACTGGTCGAAAAGTGATAATGTGCCAATTATCGAAGATTTCTTAGGACAAAGTGGGGTTATCGTGATGCCAAATAATTCAGAAAATGTAATTGATGTGGTTCAGTTATTTATTGGAGACGATTTATTTGAATATATGGCGACAGAAACAAACCGCTACCATGCACAGAATGAACATTTATTTGGAGATCGTGCTAAGTCCGTAAAGTGGAAAGATGTATCTGTGATAGAACTAAAAAAAATGCTCGGATTTCTTCTACTAATGGTAAGAGTTCGTAAGGATACGAGGAATGAATACTGGTCGACAGATGAAACAATTGAAACTCCAATTTTTCCTCAAATAATGAGCAGGGATCGATTTAGGCAAATATGGTATTCATGGCATTTTTCCAATAACGATGACAAAGATGATGGAGATCGCCTTAAAAAAATCCGACCCATTATTTCATACATATTACCCAAATTTCAAGAAGTTTATAAATCACAGAGAGAATTGTCCTTAGATGAAAGCATCATGCCATGGAGAGGTCGTCTAGCATCCAAAGTCTACAATGCTTCAACGAAATATAGTATTCTCATAAGAATGGTTTGTGAAGCGAAAACCGGCTACATATGTAATTTCCGAATATACTGTGGTGAAGGAAATCGACTGTAACACACAATTTTGAATCTTCTTCAGCCATATGTAAACTTATGGCATCACATATATATGGACAATTATTACAATAGTGTGGACACTTGTGAAATACTTCTACAATATAGATTTCGGAGTTGTGACACTATTCGCATAAACAGAGGCCTTCCTCTCTGTTTAAAAAACGCGAAATTGAATAGGGGGGAATCTATGTTTCGTCGGCGACAAAACATTTTGTTACAATGTTGGCAATCAAAAAGGCCTGTGCGTATGATTTCGACTATACATTCAGCTGATATTGTAGAAAGCCATAATATTGATTGGGCGACAAAAGAAAAAATCTGGAAACCAATAAATTTATGAAAGGTGTAGATCGCGCCGATCAATATTTATCATATTATTCGATAGTACGTCGTACGAAGAAATGGACAAAGAGAGCTGTGATGTTTATTGTCAACTGTGCACTATTTAATGCTTTTAGAGTGTATACAACATTAAATCCTCATTGTAATAAAAAATACAAAATATTTTTACATAATGTGGCAAAAGAGTGGATAAGCGAACCGACTACGGAAAATGTGAATGAAGAGCATCCTGTTCCTGGTACATCAGCTACACCCAGAAGGGATGGCCCTCCAGGAAGGTTGTCAAAGGATACCAGAAAGCATAAATTAGTTAAACTAATTACAGGCGGCATAAAACTTAAACCCCAGAGACAGTGCCACGTTTGTGCCGCGCATAAGAAGAAAAGTTTGACATGTCATATGTGCCAATTTTGCCTCTTCACAAGGGAGATTGTTTTTTAAAATTCCACACTTTAGAAAAATATTAGTGACTGGTTTTATTACATAAGTTTAAAAACGACAAAACATTTTATTTGTTTATAAAATTTTTGCCCTTCCGTCAACTGTCCACAACTTTACGTACACCTGCGCATCCACCATTACGAATCCATCCGGAGCATCCATCATCAGGATCAGCGATCCTGACTCAACCTCCTAAAATTTGTCTTCAAAATGTTGAAAATATAGCCAGTTTTACCTTCACAAACTTTGCTTTTCAAAAATTTGTATTGTAGTTTACAAAGAACCTAAATCATCCCCTATTTTACCCCCTTCAGGGATGATATTGCAAAAAAACGATGAAATACGTATTTTTTTTAATTTTTTACCAAAAGCCTAAATATTAATTTTCATCTCCCTAACTTGATCGCTAACTTGATAACATTTTTCTAATATGAAAAATGATCGGGTCCTCGTACATCTCCTATTTAATCCCTTTCAGGTTTTTTTTTAGAAAGAAGTATCTCAGGGTGCAATCAAAAGTCCTTACTCAGGGTGCAATCGTTCAAATACCCAACTTTTGATAAAAAAAAGGCCTCGAAAATTACACCCGCTACGCAGCACAGTTTCATATCTTAGGATACCCGCTCAAAATGTGTTAATAGTACATAATACACAAACCTTTTTGGATATCAGTTAATATCGGTTTATATTTTCAAACGTATTGCACATAATAGTAAAATCGTGGGTGTACTGCCAAAAGTGACCAAGTCAATTCAAATCAAATGCAGAGACTTCGATCTGAAAGAATTGGTCATTTTTGGCCCATGTTAGAAGGTTTTGGTTAGCTACGTACATTGGCTTGGACTATTTCTTCCATAAAGGTAGCAGGCGGTAAAACGATAATTATCTAATTTTTTCCCATTTTAAAATTAGGCGCTTTTACCAGTACACCCACGATATACTAATACAAATAATAGTAATTTCCAATTTAATTTTATAACATTAAATATCAGTATTAGCAAGCTGCATATTTTTAAATAAGCACATATACATAAATATCACATAATCATTAACACAATGTTAATTAGGGAATACGAAATGTTACATAACAATCAATTTACATTATATATATACATATATATATATATATATATATATATATATATATATATATATATATATATATATATATATAAACGAAAATAATTTATTAATTTCCGTTTGCAAATATATATATTTTTTCGTTTATTCTCGTTTTGTTTGTGAACTGTGGATAATGATGTCGATTGTGTCTGTATGTGTGGAGCGGCGCTTGCGCAATTTTCGCGAATTTGGAGGCACGCGTCGTGCTGGCAGCCGGAGTCGTCGCCGTTTGCCGACGCCGATGCCGGCAGTCGTGGTGCGAGCGCGTCGTCGACCGGTCGGGCATCTCGTTTTCGGCCCACAGCATCCACAAATATAAACTTGATGTTTAGATTTTAAATAGACCGTAAACAGAGAGTTTGTAAGGAACTGTTACGTCGGTTTCCGCACGTAGAAGCTGTAAACTAAGTAATTTGAGTTGTTTTGAAAAGTTTGTATTGTCTACGGGGATTTATTTTTTGTTTGAAGCGTGAGAATTATTTCTTTTCATGTTTGATAAATTCAGTTTGCTTAAAATGTTTATATTGAAGAGCATACGCATGTTTTTAAATCATTAAAATAATATGTTTATTCAACTTTTTTAATCCAATTCATCACAACAATATATCAAATTTCACACTGAATTGAAAAATTCACTGTGTTTTAACCACACTTGATATGTAAAAATATTATGTAATTTGTTATTTACCATTTCGACAATTCACACGACTCGAGTTTCGACGGCTGAAGGTCATTTTCAAGAGGCTTATTTAAAATAAACTTGAGAAAAAAACATGAATATTTTCTAAAAAAAATTGTTTGTGGTGAATTTAGAAGATATTCTACAGTTATTAACCCCGGAATTGAACAAACCTAATATGTTTGTTTAATTCCGGGCTTCAAAAGCAAAGCTTTTTGTACTGTTGGTTAACCGCTTGTAAATTTAGCGAGGAAAAATAATTACATCAAAAAATGCAATTATTCGATGTGATTGTGATTTTTGCCATTTGCGGTCAGACCGGAACTCGAACGCAATTGAATATTTTATATGAAAATCCCGATATGTTTTGACATTTTTCGATCATCGACAATATTTTCCCTGTACCGAAATTTCTTTATTTATAATCTCGCGATGTTTGAAACGATATTTTTAAATTTTACATTTTGTCACTACACACTACAGAAACACTACAGAATACTTACATAATTCATTTTTACCTTGAACTCACCGGCAGCAGTTTTTTGTGACCACTGTTACAAAATATTTACACATGAAATTGCAGAAATAATGTTGGTTACCTATATTTTCTTTCAAGGTCAAACTTCTGAAAATTTGCTTAGATTCGTTAAGTTGAATTAAATCAAATTAGTTTTTTTTTTTATATAAACAGTTTACTATAATTTGCAATAATATTATAATAAACACAACATTAGGTAAGAAATATCAAATATGTGGATAACAATATAGTCTTTACAAAAGCCTCATTTTTTGCAAAATAGGATTCATTTAAGTAGATATTCATTGAATAATAATAACATTTGGTCCTTTATTTTGAAAGTTGCGTAAGTCAATTTTCAATCATTAAAAACTAATTATTTTATCTTTACATTTTGAAGAAAATTGTCGTCAAAGCAATCGTCCCACTGTAAACTTTTGACTTTGACTAATTTTTGTTTTAGAAACTAATTATGAGATGAAATCAAGAAATATGCCGTTTGAAAGACAATTTAATATGAGTTTAATTTTATTAAAATTCATGGCGATTCTTTGTGCTCAACATATTGAAATTAACTCAATGAAACAAATTAACTTTTTTTTATAACTAAAAGAAATATGATTATTGTCAATTATCTAAATCAACACATGATTTTTAATAATGGGTGTGACCCTCTGTTGCCCTAATAACATCTCTCATATGATTAGGCATAGATTTAATCAAGTTCGCAATAATTTCTTGTGGGATGTTAAGCCACTCTTCTTCTCCTGCAACCATAAGCTTTAGGATCAAGGTTGGGGCACGAAGCCTAGCTCGAATTCTTCGTCTAAGCTTATCCCATAAATGTTCTAATGGATTTATGTCGACACTGCATGCTGGCCACTCCATAACCCGAAAACCTATTTCTGTAATGTATCTTGCACGATTCTTGCGGTGTGCGGCTTCGAATGGTCACGCATAAAGATAAATTCTTCTCCAAAGTAGTCAACGTAAGGTAACACATGATCTGCTAAAATCTTCTCGATGTACGTAGCACTCGTTAAACCTCCTCTCCCGAGACTAGGAGCACTCCTAACGATGAAAGAAGGGTCGGTTAGTGCCCCCATAGAAATTTCACACCAAGTCATGCAGGAACCATTTCCATAAGCAGTCCGCTCTTCAATGCAGCATTCTGCAAATCACTCTCTTGGTCTTCGGTACATTTTTCTTCTTGGGTCGGTACCATAGCGGCATATTCTGGTCTCATCTGAGAATAGAACAGACCCCCATTGTTCCAACATCCAATTTAAATGATCCCTTGCAACACGCAGACGTGCTTGACGATGAGCTGGGGTAAGTTTTTGACACACTGCAGGGGTCAAGTTACTTTTCCGCTAGTTACAGTCTTCATCTTACTGTCTCACTGACTAATAGCCAGTCTTCGTACTTTACATAGCTGTTGTTGCAGTTGAACATCATTAAGGTGATGATTTCTTAATGATGTCACAATAAAACGGTCATCTCGAGCCGTTGTAAATCACCTTCTGCCTGTAGCAAGTCGTCTATGAAAGGATCCAGTCTCTCCATAAGGTTGGAACAATCTTCGAACCGCGGCGCGTGTCACATCCAGTTGTTGAGCAACAGCTCGCTGGCTAAGTCTATTTTCGATTAGAACAAAACCTTGGGCGAAATTATAAAAAAACGGATAATGTACAAATTTCAATTGCAAAAACAATAATTGATGCGTTGCTTATACGAAGGGCGAACTCAACAAATGGTGGTTTCGAGAAAGACGCATTTGAATTTTTTTATTGATTGCGGAGAAAGGGCGAACTCAGCAAAGACTGATGTCGATTTTGATGAACTTATGACGAACATGAAACCTATACCTGCGGATTCTCGAGAGGGTTTTCTGATCCTATCCGTGAAAAAAAAATGACCCAATGTTGAGTTCGCCCTTCGTATTCGCAACGCCTCAATTACAGTCTTTCATAACTAACATAAAAAATGCGCCACATGCAATTTATATTAATGCTAACAAAATTGCTAGAGTAAAGAAATTTAAATATTTAGGCGAATGGGTTACAGAAAATGGCAATGAATATAAAACTGTAACATCAAAAATCCAGAAAATGGAGGTTGCTTTTTAATACACCAGAATGTTTATAACAAGCAATGCCTGTCATGGAATAGTAAAATTCACCATTACTTAACAGTGATTAAACCGGAATCTTTATGCTTCTTCTATCTTTATGCTTCAGAAACGCTGAATTTAAAAATTAAAAGGATTATTAAAGGACATTAAAGGAACAATTAAAGATTAAGGAAAGGAAAATTATGAGAAAGATCTTAGGGCCCGGAATTAAAAATGGCATACACTATCCCAAAATCAATTCTGAAATATATAGCAAAATTTCTAACAATATTTATAAATTTATAGCAAAATTTCTAACTTACCTATACCATGAGAATAAAACGAATTCAATTTTTGGGTCATTTGGAAAGAATGAATCATATAAGACTTACTTACCGAATCCACAAATTTCTACAGAAAAAACGCACAAGACCAAAGTGGTACAAACAAGTGGAGAGGGACCTAGTGGGGATGGGACCGCCAGATCTGATGAATATAAATGTGATCAGGAATATTGTTCACACAAGGGGATTTGATGAAAATCAGAAAAAACCAACACGACGTGCATGGTCGGAGGAACAGAAACTACTACATTCCATGCATATGAAGAGTTATTGGGCAAGGAGGAAGGCTCAACATACGTTGATTCCCCGTGGTCCTAAGTCACCCATCCGCGAGAAGAAGAATTACAGTCTTTCGCAAGTTTGTTATTCTCATTAAAACCACCACATAAATACATTCGTTTTTGTTTACTGAGTCCTGTCAAGCGCGAAGAAGTTGAGCTGGCCATAGCTCAACTCGCCACTCTAGAAACAGAAGATACAGATGAAGGAGATGACTACTTCTCCGTATTTTTCAAGACGGATACAAAGGCAAGTGTGGACACGTGGCATAACCAAATAGAACCCACGATCTTAGCAATCGCGAACGAACCTCATCAGCCTGCGGAAGTAATCGCAATAGAAGATCACAGACAGGAGCAGCATCGAGCTTTACTAACCACTCAACAACAGCAGCACGCACCGGCGGAAACCTGTGCCCGGCCAGACTTCTCACAGCTGGCTATGGCAATCACGCACGCCGTCAAAGCCGCACGGCAATGAACCTTGTCAAATTACCTACATTCAACGGCTGTCATCAAGAGTCCTTTTCGCGCCGCGAACAACGAAACAGAGAACATGTTCACGAAAACAGAAAACATCAACCGCATGAGAAGAAACCTTAAAGGAAGAGCAGAAGAAGTGGTTGATAGCCTGCTTATTACTAATCGTTTGTTTAGTTATTGGGAATGGGAAATGAAAAGACTTTTTATAAGTTTATATTTATTCGCCTGACCAGTTATTACTAATGCATCCTTCTGATATCACGAAGACCCTAGAATCAAGATTCGGAAAACCAGAATCAATTGCCATGGTAGAGATCGATACACTTCGGGCACTGCCACGCCTGAACGAGTCACCAAGAGATATATGCGTCTTCTCGAGCAACCTGACGAATGCCGTGTCTACTCTGCGGGCATAGAAGTGCATCTACTATCTCTACAATCCATAGGTCGCCAAAGCCATGGTGGACAAACTCACACTGACATTACGCTATAGAAACTAAAACTTCGCTATAACCTACAACTCAACCAAGAGACGACGAACCGGAATTATTGAAGTTCGACAAGTTTATGAAGAGAGAAGCTGAATACGCTCAACCAGAACAAGTGGGCTCCTATCCACATCCCACACAACAAGGCGACCATTGTTTAGCGATTACGCGTATAAACGATAAGCATTCTTGATAAATTTAAACTCATATTAAAGCATATTAAATTGTCTTTCACACGGCATATTTCTTTATTTCTTGTCATAAATAGTTTCTAAAAAAAAAAACCGGCCAAGTGCGAGTTGTGACTCGCGCACCGAGGGTTCCGTACAAACTTGTAAGTAAGGTATCTTTAGGAGGACCTAACTGTATGCAACCCATATGCTTCTGGTGCCTGACAATACCACGCAACACATTAGTGTATTTTCATAAGTTTCTAATAGTAAATTCGCATTTTTCTTGTAATTAAACTACATATTTACGGTTTTCAGATTTTTTCCTTTACATGTGCTGTAAGACACCGATTCTTACCAAATTTCATGATTCTAGGTCAACGGGAAGTACCCTATAGGTTTTGATTCCCTTGTGAAATCGCAAAATATGCGAAATAAACGGTTATATCTTTTGATCGCGTTGACTTACAAGTTTGATTTTTCACAGTTGAAAGAGACCGCAGACCCGAGTATTTGATACAAATTTCAACTTGTTACCTCTACGCGTTCCTGAGAAAAATGGTCTTGACAGACAGACAGACAGACGGACGTACGGACGGACAGACAGACAGACGGACGGACAAACAGACAGACGGACGGGCAACACAGTTATCCTATAAGGGTTCCGTTTTCGGTACGGAACCCTAAAAATAGTAAAGTTTACAGTGGACCGATTTCTACGGACGTAAGTTTATTTACATTTCTACGTTATCTTTACATTTTCAAGAATATTGTCGTCAAATATATTAATGGTTTATTTATGTATTTGGCGATAAGTTTCTTTAAAATGAAAAGGCAACGCAGAAATCTTAACATAAAGCAGTTCAAAAAACGATTTCAACAAAAGCACATGCATTTGCGAGATAATGTTCCTTGAAAATCATAAGCAACAAATTTTATGTAATTTTACCAAGAAATCATAAAGTATCAAAATGTCACAGTTTCAGCCAAGAAGTAAAAATACTAAATACATTTTATATCTAACCGAAATAGCCTTGTTATTAAACGTCAGTTAACACATAGAGAAAAGAGAAACAAATTACCAGATTGTCGAAACACCCTTTATATATGCAAGTAGGGAATTGCGCATCTATTTAATTGCAAGGGATTACATTTCTAATTTCATTATTTGTTTTTAATTTCTAAAAACATAATAACTATGTAAAGTTTGCACTAAATCTTTAAGTAAACTTATCAAATTCAGTTTAGTCTACTAAAGTGCAGCTTTAAAAGTTTTAAATTTGTTAACAAAAGGCTTTTAAACTTGTTTATCTTATATTAAATCAGAACAGTGCAAAATGTTATGATGATATGGAGATTTAATTTCTGTCTAATATTTGAAACAACATTTCTTCTTTCGCATTTTTTCCGTAACAAAATGTAATTTTTAATTTTTCAAAGAAAAGGCATTGTTCCGAATATTTAAAACGTTCTAATTGATGCTTGATATCCGAGTTATTTTTTTCAATTATATAGGGTCTTTCAACAAGAGGTTTCATTTTTCTTAGCCCGCCATTTTAACAGTTGTCATGAGTCAACCTCTACCTACTTGACAGATGATAACTAAAAATTTCGCTATTAATCAAAATGGAACGATAAAGGCCTACTGCCCACGTAGCCTCATGAAATACGCACGACATCGTCATTTTACACTTTTGTGCAGCTGGCTTGCATTTTTCGTGGAAAGAGACGAAAGTGTGTCCACGGTGCGTCATTGTCGCATTTGCGCATCGTCAGGCGTTCGGCATGCAGCTCGTCCTGCAGCCTGCCACTACAAAAGCCATGCTGCGAGACACAAAAATACTTGTAGCGATTAGAGGGTATCTTTTCCCGGATATTTTTTTCGCGGGAAACGGGATATATAATTATAGAATTATGTGTTGTTGAGTTGGAAGATTTTTATAATGAAATAAAACACTTGGAATCTTATCTTCACAATTTTTATTTTAATAAAATAAATGTATACATTTCGTCAACAAGGTTGACATCATCAGTATAACTAATTTTTTCCCATAGAAAACAAGCTTATATAATTAAATTATAAGAGGGGTTTTTTCCCCGGTTAATTATTATTTCTTATGAAATAATATTTTTTACAAATACATGTAGGGTTTTTCCTAAAAAACAAGACATTTTTTATATAAAACACACTAATATATTATTATATTTTGACAAATTTTTTACCCCTAAATTTATTTTTCCGAGAATCTCAGAAATAAAGGGAAGTTCAATAATTATTGAAACTTTAATTAAATATAATTCAATAAAATACAAGTCAATAGAACATAGAAGTCAACAAAAACATTAAAAAACATAAACTTATTTTCAAATTGTATAGTATACAAAACCTAAGAAAACTAGTTCCCGGGAAACAAGAACTAAAGTATTCAAAAAATTCTCTATAGGCCGCTCTTGGAAAAATCCGTCCAAAAAGGGATTACTTTTATGATGAGGTAGATTGTAGTATTGGTGGTGACGACTTGTACTGCGACTTTCGTAGATCTATTGTACCCCACCCTCTTCCTCTAATCGTTGGTATACTTACCCATTTAGAGCGCCTCCTGATGATAGGGTAATTTCCAGTTATCCTATGAAGAATATCTAAGTTTATGTATTCTGGGAACTTGCATTCAGGCCGATCATTTTATTTTGGGCCGATTAGGACGGGATAGATATTTCTATAATTCCCTAATAGTACGAATGTTGATTAGTCTGGGCCAAAAAAGGGCAGTGAAATAAAAAGGTGCTTCCGCGTTGGTAAACTTGAGAGCTAAAATAAACCCTTTTGTTGTTTGCGTGACGAATGTATGACGATTGCGTGGACGTATCTAAGATGCAAATGACGCCTTTCGTCATTTGTAAGTTTGTCTGCATTCGTCAAATGACGCCTCCGTTGATAGTAGGCCTAAAGCATTATTAGGTCGTCGTGATGCACCTTCTCGGCCAGCAATTGTGAAACTGGTGGAAAAGTTTGAGCTATTGGTACAAATTAGTGATGTGGAGAATCGAACTCGTGCACGTCGCTCAAGAACAACTGAGAATATTGCTGTTGTAGCCCATAATGTTGAGGAAAACCCACGTTTATCCATTTCTCGTCGATCTTTGGAACTGGACATTCCACAAACGACATTACACCGTATTTTACAGAAAGATTAGGGTCTTCAGGCTTTTAAAGTTCAGTTAACTCAATATCTCACGATTACCGATCATAAACAACCTCTTTTCTTTGCTGATTGGGTGCTTGAAATGCATCAAACAGATCCGGACATTCATCGAAAAATCATCTTTAGTGATGAAGCCCATTTTCACCTCGGAGGCTACGTTAACACACAGAATTCTCGCATTTGGGGCTCGGAAAACCCAAGAATTATTGCTGATAAGCCTCTCTATCCTCAAAGTGTGATTGCTTGGTGCGGTTTTTGGTCTGGCGGGGTCATTGGACCTTAGCTTTTCGAAAACTTGAGCAACTGTTAAATGGATTGCGCTATCGATTGCGCTATATATAACGATGATTTTGTATAGCCGGAATTGGATGTTATTCATGTGGACGACTTTTTTTTCAACAAGACGGCGCTATGTGCCATACAAGTAACGATACCATCGCTCTTTCGCGTGACAAGTTTCCTGACCGTGTGATTTCTCACACGGCGATCACAGTTGGCCACCGAGAACTTGTGATTTTACACCTCTAGACTTTTTTCTTTGTGGCTACGTGAAAGATAAGGTCTATGCCAAAGGCCCACAATCGATTCAAGGCCTCAAAGATGAAATTCGTGAAGTTATCGAGGACACACAGTCCCAAATGTGCGAATTGGTGAAAATTTCATGAAAAGAATATGGTCCTGCATGCGTAGCCGTGGCGGCCATTTGGATAATATTGTTTTCCATTATTAATGACATTCCCTCCCATTTACAATTAAATAAACATCCGATGATTTTGCTTTTTTGTATATCAAAATGAAACCTCTTATTGGAAGACCCTTTATATGCTATTTTCCACGCGGGAAATTCAATATCCTGAAAACTCATTTTTCGATAATTCCCATTTCCTACACTACTTTGAATACGTTCGTATGTACATAAATTCCCCTTTCGAATTATCCCGCGTAATTTTCCCGGCGTATGGAAGACACTTTATTGTTAAATTGCATTTTCATGCGACGCAATGAAAATTTTCATTGCGGGCGCGCAAATGCAGTTCCTCGCTCTAATTGAATAAACATTTCCTCGGCGCACTTTTAAACTCGTTACGAAAACATCTTAAACCAATATTTACTTCAATATCCTCAATAACTTTTTATTGCAAGAACAGTTTTATAAATCCCATTAAAAGAAAAGTTGTATAATTAGCTACAAAACTCTTACCAAATCAAATGTATAAGTTTCTTTTATGTATTTTTTTATTCATATCCAGTAAAATACACAATATACACATCAAAAATTTTATTTATTTCAGAAATATGTAGCTTGTATAAATTGAAAAACCTCACAATAAGAAAATTAAATTAAATTGAGTATATGTTTATCGTGGATTCAGAAAATTCTTCTATTCCTATTATTAGTAAATTAATCGCATCAGCAAGTTACTATAATACATTTTAATACTAATTTTGTAGAGAAGATTTATTGATTAATGTTAGTAATAGTATTTTAAAGAACGAGTTCAATAAGCGCAGTTTTTCAGCACGCGTCCATGTATCCGGACAAGTGCGATAAACTACTTATGAACGAGTTTTTTTATACTATTTTGTCTATTTTTCGGCCATTTATACCATTTCTAAATAAAAATATCGCCGATACATTTTGAGAAAATTGTATCGCACTGTACGATCCATAAACGAGCCCAAATGAGTGCTTTAATGACTTCATTATAGACTCAAAATAGATAAAGTACTTTTTGCACAATATTCTAATATTTGTAGTAAATATTGGAGTTATAAAGTGATCAACTAAAATATTAGTGTTTTTTGGTATATCAATGTCAATTTTATCTTTACAATATTTGTGCAACTTCGCAGCCTGTCCAGTTTGTCGGAAAGTTTGGCTATTTATCATCGTTTGAATATTTTTTTTTTATTCAGCCGACGTTTTCAAATCCCTTTCGCTGCACTAATTTGATTGGCTCGCAGAAAATTAAAAGCCGCTGTCGAAGGATGAAAGAGAAACTCGCCTTTCAATTTTCAATCGTGAACGGGCAGAAAGGGGAAGCGAGAATTATCGAATCGCTTTATTCCTTGTTGAATTTGGTTTTTTTTGCGTGTAATTTACAGTTGAAAAAATCGTTTTGAAGTAAGACGCGTGTAATAAGCAATCTCGCGTTTCAAAAGATATACTCATAACATTAATATTCTTATTTTTTATTAGTGTAGAAGTAATAACGTCAAAATGGTTTTTAAATGCTACATTTTATTGCTTTTTCGGACTATAACAATTATTTCTTCGGCGTAAAAAGTTGCAAAGATAAACATGTGTGTTGTGTTTTGTTTTTTGTTGGAGTAAATCCTTCGCAAACAATTCGGCCACTGAATGGTATACTGTTTCTCATTTCGATAAGGGCTGGAAAGTTTTTAGCTGGCGTCGACGTCCCTATCCCAAGTTTCCGTAACGCTCGCGACCCACAAACACGAAAAAAGGAAAGTTGAGCCAAAAAAATAAATGTTAAAGATTTCCTTCTCTAAAATAACAATCTATTTTTAAAGAGAATATTTAAAAATTGAATTGTTGCTTTTGAATATAATTTATGAAATGTTGCGGTTTAGTTGAAAACTTGGAACATTTCCCAATTATGAATTTAATGAATAAATTAATAATTTATCCCGAATCCTCTGCGTGCGCCATACACACGCAATTATAACCGTATTAATATTGAATACGTGTTCGCAATGTTTTAAATCGGTTAATTGTGTCCGCTGATAATTGATTTTAATTAATTCTCACGCTCACACAAAAATTGGAACGTTGAAATGATTCCAGGAAATGAAAGTGATTAATATTAATTGTAATAAAATGTGCGCGTAAACAGTCCACAGTGGCGGGTTTTAGACAACAGCAGCACGGCGCCTCGCATCACCAGGTTCTCTACCATGGCGCCGTGCTTGGCTATCAGGGACGCCACATGCCCCAAAATCATCACCACATCGCCACATTGGCACAACATTCCAACATACCTCTCAATGCCAGTAAGTTAATTATAAATTTGTATTTACAAATAATGTTGTACACACTTCTATTTTTAAATCTACCTTCAGACTATCTTTGTATGATGATATTTATAATGACATAAACACTTGTAAGAATAATTTACTAAATAATAGCTTGAAAAAAAAACATTATTTTTAATATGAAAAATAGGAAAAATTTACTATGTGAATTTTCATGTTAAAAGAAAAGAATTAAGATTAAAAATTTAAACTATACTATGTTCTTTGAAGCCAGAAGGCTCGTCTATGGATGTTGATAATTATTTTCATTTATCAAGTTATGTCATTTTTCTTTTGACCTCGTGGTCTCTCTTAGCAGTAAAATGCAAGGAGCCACACCGCACTAATAATTATATTTATTTATGTTATTAGTCAATTTGTGAATTAAAGAACATAAATATAGTTTCCTTACTTCTTTTCTTGTAATTATTTTTAACTTAAACGTTGTTTCGGTTTATATTTTGCACATATATGTACCGTTTTGTTCAATAGTTTGTTGTCGTTTTAACGGTAGCTTCATAATGCTTCTCTCATATAAGCGCCTATTGTGCGTAAAACTCTAGGAATCGATTTTCTCAATCGTATCTTGATGGCAATTTCTTATTACTAAGGAAGTTCTGCAACGCAAGAAATACACGGTAATCGCTTGGTGCCAGTTCCTATCGCTTGGTGCCTATATATGGTGGATGCAGCAAAACTTTGCAAACCAAGCTCCTGGAGTTTCTGGCGAGTC
Organism: Phosphuga atrata; assembly: GCA_944588485.1. NCBI lineage: Eukaryota > Metazoa > Arthropoda > Insecta > Coleoptera > Silphidae > Phosphuga > Phosphuga atrata. Next base: position 55,340,688 of record OX155899.1, read on the forward strand.
ACTATAATAGACGTGTGTGGCCTGGCGTACGTAACACTTCTTCTGTTGGCCAAATCTGGCCAATCGCTAGTTTCAAACAGTCCAGTTGTTCACTGTAGAGATCCAAATTTAGTGTTTGGCCTTATGGAAGCAACTTATAATAAAATAAAGCAATTATATTGACCGTGCAAGGATCCCTTAATTCTTAAAGTTTTTGTCCTAATTTTAAATTTTCGAATCTAAAATTTGATATATGTATTGAGTACCCTAGTAGAAATTCAAACTGGTAACTAGTCAGACGTAGAATGTGCCCGATATAGAATTAATGCGTTATGAAAATTCACATTCTATAACGGGCATTTTATTCTACGCGCGACCAGGTCTCCAATATCAATGTCTGTTAAAGTATTGAGATCTTATACATATTTTCTCAATTATTATTCTCGTTATTTTATGAAATAAATTCGTTTGTATGAGTTTAAAAAAAGCGGAAGAAATTTCTGTATATTTTAGCGATGATGAATTTATCGTATTTCCGCGAAGTTTAAATAATACACCTAATTAGACGGCAAAGTGGGAATATGAGAGTACAAGGAGAGTGGGAGTTTGATGCGGGCTCGTGCTCGTCGCGAAATATCCTCAAAAACACTCGCGGGACTTCATAAATTTCCGACATAAAAGAAAGATGAGGGGAGAAAGAGAGGCATCTAATAACTCAGGCGCCGACTTCTTGGGGGACGGAAAATAAACTAAACACACACGCACACACACATACAGGGCTAGAGGGAGAAGGGTAATAATTTGCGGATGCCGGGCGGCGGTGGCTTCCGTTTTTAAAGCGCCGCCGGTCATTCCCTTGAACTTTCTGAGTTTTTTTGTTCAGAGCAGACCGCCACCATCAAAACAAAATTTGTAATTACCATTCTCTTTCTAGCGGTATATTTAAAATGCTCTTGGGAGGAGAGCCTTTCTGTTTAATTTTTCTTTGAAAGGGTCATTCGAACTTATATTAAAATTTCCAGCTACGAAAAGTTGCAGCAATCAATTTAAAAAAAAATGTCTCTTTTTATATCCTTTTATATTTACACGTACTATAATAAATTAGTTAGCAAAATAGGAAAGGAGATTTAAATTTAAATTTTTTAAAATAGAAAAGAGTTTTAATCAATATATTTTTTTTAATTAATAATATTTATCTTTTTACTTACTGGCATGGTATTGATACATACTTTTTAACAACAATACAAGGCAAATATATACATTGAACAATGATATCCATTTTACATTGAATCTTCTCTAATTCAAAAATTGACTAATAACATAAATTAAATATAATTATTAGTACGGTGTGGCTCCTGCATTTTACTGCTAAGAGAGACCACGAGCTCACCAGAGCGCAAGTAGCACAGCGCAAGTCCGAGAAGACGGCAGATCTTGGTCGCATAAATAAAATAATTTCATTTAAGAACACGATATACTGAGTAAGTTGTTAGTTTACATTTAATTTTGATTCAATTTGGGATTATATAAGTCCATACTGATGAAGCCAAAAGGCAGGCATGGATGTTCATAATTATTTTCATTTATCAAGTTATGTCATTCTCTGGTGACCGAGTGGTCTCTCTTAGCAGTAAAATGCAGGAGCCACACCGTACTAATAATTATATTTTATTTATGTTATTAGTCAATTTGTGAATTAAAGAACATAGTTTCCTTAATTCTTTTCTTATAATATGAAAATTCACATTGTAATTTCTTCCTATTTTTTATTTCAATCTTCTCTATTACCCTTTCCCCTTTCATTCATACAGTCCCTCCATTTCTTCCCCTTCATCCTCTCTCCTTCATTTCATTCACCTGTAATACACTCTTCCATCCAATGTTTCCAAATATCTTGTGCTGTCCCACAAACTCTACACTTTCTATTTCCCTCATTCATCCAGTATTTCCTTCCACGCTCCTTACTTCCACACCTATACTTTGCTAAAAGGACTTGTGCAATGAAATCTATTTTATATTCAATCTATTGAATTATATTCCCTTTTTCCCATTTCATTCATAGAGTTCCTCTATTTCTTCCCCTTCATCCTCTCTCCTTCATTTCATTCACCTGTAATACACTCTTTCCATCCAATGTTTCCAAACATCTTTTGCTGTCCCACAAACTCTACACTTTCTATTTCCCTCATTCATCCAGAATTTCCTTCCACGCTCCTTACTTCCACACCTAGACCTTGCTAAAATGACTTCTGTCTCTTGGTTTACAAATAAATTGGTTGGTAACGCCCATGTACTCATATATTTACGTATCCTTTATGGAACTTACTATTTCTTTATATTTTGTTTTACCTCTCCTGTAATTCCACTTCTAGCAATCGTTCCACCAATCTTTCGACCCACTGCTCGGTTTCCTGCTTTTGATAGATCCCGATATACCTCTTCTTTCATACAATATTATTGCCCCAATCACTCCCTTTCTTAACGCTTTCTCCCATTCGATTTACCATTCGGGACACCTCTTTTGTTATCCTTTCATATCCCATTTAACTCACCTTACATTCATATTTAAAAACTTTTTTTTACTGATAAGAGCGCCCGCCACCTTCCACGCGTTCATCTCCTGAAGGACCTAGAGGAGCTTCAGATTTTTTTTTTATGTTACTTCACCCTCTCCATCCTATCCGTCTTTCTCGTCTCCCAGACATCTGAGCATACATTAGGATGCTTCTAACACATACCTTTCACACCGTCTCATCCGCTCTGAAGCTTTGCAGCCACCCAGGCTTTTTTCAATACATACTTCATATTCTCTGTTTATTTATTTATTTATCCGTAGTTCTATAGCCCTATGTGGGTTCTGGCTGACTGCACAATGCGTCTCCATCCCTGTCGGTTCATCATCATCTGATGGTCGTAGTGCAATCCCACGGTACGTAGGTCGCTGATTACGTTATCGCGCCATCTCATTTTCGGCCTTCCCAGCGTTCGTTTACCAGCGGGGTAGTTCTCCCATGCCAATTTTTCTGTTCGTTCGTTCAGCAATCTTTGGACATGTCCCGCCCATCTCAATCTCATCCCTTTGATCACATTTACAATATCGGGTTCCTTTTACAACTCAGTGAGTTCCCTATTTTTTCTAGTTCTGTGGACAAGATGGACAGGTTCCAGTATGGGCCCAAAAACCACTCTCCGGAATACCTTCCGCTCGAAAAGTCTCAATTTTCGTTCGCTATCTTTTGTGAGTGTCCACGTTTCGCAGCCATACATAACCACCGGTCGTATGATAGATTTGTAGATTCGTATTTTAGCTCTTCTACTAATCCGTTTGGATCTCAGTGTTTTGTCCAAAGTATACATACATCTGTTGCCACTCTGAATTCTGGCTTTGACCTCTCCTGTTATGTCATTATCGACCGTTATTACTGCTCCTAGATATTTGAAGGTATTCGCCCTCTAGAAATGAAACTCTCCAATCGTCACATTCTGGCCTATACGATCTCTTTGAGCCTGCCTTGATACGTACATGTATTTGGTTTTAGTTTCGTTTATGTATAATCCCATTGTAAGTGTTTCTTTTTCTATCTTGAAGAACTGTTCTTTGACTTTAAGAACTGACCTGGCCATCACATCCATGTCATCCGCAAAGGCAAGTGCAAGTTTTGGTCCATCATTAGTGTACATCTTCACTTTAATATTTGCCGCTCTTATGGCTTTCTCCAGCGCTATATTGAAGAGCAGTAGAGATAATGCGTGTCCTTGTTCAGCCCGCTGTTTATGTCAAATGCGCTTGATACAGTGCTTCCAATTCCAAGTTTGCTTTTGGATCCATTTACACACATTTGGGTAAGTTTATGGTAAGTGAATATTTGGTCGATTGTAGACCTGTTTTTTCTAAAGCCGCACTGGTAGTTCTCCAGGACGCCGACCACTATGGTATTAGTCGCTGCAGGATAATTATCGATAGTATCTTGTACGACGTATTTATTAATGAGATGCCTCTGTAATTGGCACACTTCATTTTATCCCCCTTCTTGTGTATTGGGATTATAATACTTTAGTTCCTATTGTTCGGTATTTCTTCCTTTTTCCAGATTGTGGTAATTAGCTGGTGTATATGCCGATGCAGATATTCACCTCCATATTTTATGCATTCCGTTGGTATGTTGTCTTTCCCCGGCGCTTTGCCGTTTTTCATCCTCATTATGACATTTTATCCTCATTATGACAACCTCCTCCAGGCTGGGGTCTTCTACAGGAAAATCTGTCATGTGGTAAGGTTGTGCATTTTGGTTGTCGCCTACTTGAATATTGAGAAGTCCACTAAAGTAGTTATGCCATTCCGTTATAATTTCTTGCTCATTTGTAATTAGGTTCCCATCATCCTTCTTCAGGATGTTCCCTGTTCTTGGTCTGAATCCAGATTTTGCTTCATGCGCCTTCCTATAGAATTTCTTTAGTTGATTGCCTCTGAAATTGCTTTAAAATTTTTCCAGTATTTGTTGTTCATGTTGTTCATGCAATATATTTGGCGGTATTCTCTGTTGGTACTTCCATTTCCAAATACATAGCCTAAATACTTTTGCACGTCCTCAATTTTCCTCCCTCGCCATTCAAAGCGCTCGTTCTTGTATTTGCCACTTCTTTTGAACCGCAACCATTTAAGTCAATTCACCTGCAGTATTTCAATTCGCGTGCATTCTGGGCAAATACTACCACGTCATCGGCGTACGCCAAATTCCACATCTTTCTTCACCCTACAACGACCCCTTCGACTTGCCCGTTTTCCAAAATTCTTTCCAAATCGACCATATATAGATTGAACAGTGTGAGTCCCAGACATTTCTACCACAGACCTTTTCTAACCTCAGAATATTCCGATACACACTCATTCACGCTGGCCTTACACACACTCTCTGAAATACCTTTTTTAATCAAACACTTGTCCAATTTCACTCTATCTATGCAATCATACGTTGCTTTCAGATGAATGAAAAGAGCAAACAGACCCCCATTTCTAATTTCTTGATGGTTTATAAATCTCAGAGTTACCAGTTTCTCAACTGTGCTTTTCCTCAATCTCTTTCCTCAACAGTTCATCTAGGATTTTGGCAAAAATTTAGTAGGAAGGGTTCCGTGATCTCTCTATAATTTTACATCCTTTCCCTTCCCCATCATTATAAGCTATATTATTCCCTTTTTACTGTTGTTGGGGAACCTTGCATATCCTTTATAATATGCGAAATGAGTGATAGTTACTTTGAAAATTACAAAATCTTCGTTTTGCATTAACGGTTTATTTATTTTCATAAAAAAATTAAAATTAATTCGTTTGGTCAAATTCCAAGATCAAACTCAAAATCTTCGGGTTTTTTGAAGTTCGGACGTCCAAACTGAGGGCCAAGTCTTATGACTCAAGTCTCAAGATTAGAACACCCCGCCAGGTTCGTTGGTCGTAAACTATTTAAATCGTCACTGTCTATGTAAATCGCCGGCCGAGGGTCAGCCGCTGCAGATGCTCAGGAACCAGCCGCGGCATCGCTCCCCATTTTCCACCGCATCTGACGTTTAATTAGCTACGCCTGCGGGCAGACGAACTACCCGACTTATCTCGAAATGTTTCCTTTTTTTTTTTTAATCCATTTCTGGCGATTAATGAGGGGGTCGCCCTCACAACCAATACGTTGCTGTCGATGCCGCAGGATTTCTTGCTCCATTCACGATACGTTTCAACTCTTTCCGATCGATTGCAATGTCCTTGGCTTGATGGGTATCCAGTCTTTGGTTTCTCAGATCTTCTTTCTCTTGTTTCAATCAAGTCTTCTTTGGCGCGTTTCTTTGTATTCTCCAGTCTGGCGGTCGCTCCCTCCAAAGGAGCTTGCGTGGAAGGCGGGTGTTATTCATCCGGCTGACGTGGCCAAACTAACGTCGTAGTAAAAAACCTAACGTAGTCTTCGTTTTTGTGTTTCTTCTTCGATCGATGTCTGTTGATCGCAGCTTTCTCTAATCGTCTCGTTTCGAAGTCGGTCGGTATTTGTCTCAAGCATCGCATTTGGAAGACCTCGAGCTTATTTAGGTCCGGTATGAGCAGTGTCCACGTTTCCGATCCATAAAGAAGAATAGGAAGGATTAACGGTATATAGGCGTATTTTGATGGTGATATTCCTTCGCTTCCATATGCACCATTTGACCGAGGCGAATGTTGCTGTTGCTCGACCGATCCGGCTATGAACATCGGCCAATTCCTTCTCTGTCACAAGCGATCCCAATCACTTGAACTGTGGTACGATTTGGGTTTCATCGATTCATGGCTTTCGATCCGTCCGTTGCGAGCACTTTGGTTTTATCTGCATTGATCTTTAATCCGTATGACTGGACGATGCGGGAAATGTCGTACAAAATATCTGTTGCTGCGTCATCCGTGTCGGCGTAGACGGCGTAGACAATGTCGCCGTCGCCTTATCGGACTCCGCGTCGTTCATCGAATGCTTTCCGAATAATCGCGTGAAAAATAGTGCCGAGGCGACGCGTCCTTGTCGTACTCCAGTTCGAATCGAAAACTACTCGGATATGTCATTTCAAGAAGTTGCAGTTGAATGATTTTCAATGACACGTGTTCGGTCCATGAACTGGCCCAGACGATGCAGTGAAAAGCGGATTTGGAGTGGATGAAAACGCATCGAATTCTTTCTTCCGTTAGCTGACGAAGAGCGAATATCTGATAGATGCATCCTTGATGTGGTTTAAATCCAGCTTGTTCTTCCCGGCTCGTTTGCTGTCGATATTTCTTTAGCCTCGATGGTATGATTTTCATAAATACATTATCGACGATCGAGAATAGGCTAATACCACAGTAGTCTTTGCTTTCTCGACTGTCTCCTTTCTTCAGAATAGGCACAACGATCGATTTCTTTCACACCGATGGGATACTATCCGAATGCCATATATTTCACTCACAACAACAACCCGACTAGGAATTTTAGATACTGTTTTTAAACGAATCAGGCATGTCGAATCCCTTGTTTGGTCTACCGCAGAAGGCCCTCATCACATTTGTAACGCAGGTCAGTCTACTTTCCTAATTAGGAAAGCCTGATATAATACATAAAACGCTGATACTAGGACCTGACCTGCATGTTATCCCCCTAACCTAGGATGGTCCGAGTTCGGCTTCCTCTTTAGGCAGCAGTTTAGAAACCCGACTTGGATCTAACATCTCAAACGTAATCTGGCCCAAATTCGGCTTCCTGCTTAGGCGACAGTTTGGATACCACACTGGCATGTGACGATCCCCATCTAATTTATCTGGATTTGACTTCCTTTTTGGACGATTGTTCGGAAACTACACTTGCTTGCGTCAGCTGTAACTTAATGTGATTACTGGAAAATATAAAATAATCTTCAATCTATCTCAATAATATTCAGTCTCTTCGGGTGTCTAAAGACCAGGTTTAATAAGATTTGAAAATTATTACGAGAACAAGCGTTATTCGAATCTAAGTTATAAAATTGCTATTCGTTATGGGAACGTGATGTTGTTGCAATAAGACATCTTCTCCGGATTTTATCAGACTCGTTACTAGATCTCCTCCTGGCGCTTTACCGTTTTTAGGCGATTTTATTGTCGTCTTCACCTCGGTAATTGTTGGTTAGGTGTTTGGGAACTGATTCGTAGGCTGCTCGATAATCGGTGGTTCTTCTGGCGAATCGTGGTTGTAAAGTTGATGGAAGAATCGAAATGGTCCGACTATCGGACCAAATAGTTCTTACACTATCATCGCGTTATTTGGCTAGCAAGGATTCGGTATTAGAGGCGTTCAGCCATAACCCTACGGATTGTAGCTTCGCGCCGTCACCTTGAGTTAACCAACTGTCCGAACCTGTAGTTTCTCTCGTACTAGAGGATTACTATCGCAATGACAAGTCATAAGTAGTTTGCAACCCTTATTACAACGCGTCTTTCTTTAGGAGCAGCAAAAATAGCATCGTGTGATTCAAGAGCTTGATAACGAGCGCGTAATGTTTGGCTGACCTGCTATAAAATACTTACCCCCAGTATTTATGAGCTTAATCTTATAATAGCATCCTGTGCTTCAATAGATAGGATGGCTAGCTAGCCAGCTAATAAATTAGTAGTTTTAAACCCTCAAGTCCAATGGACAACACGAAATCCTTTTTTCTTGTTTGCTTGTTACTTTTAAAGCAAGTGAAGCATAATAATTTTAGTCATCATTTGTGATTTCATGTTGGTCCAAAGTTTAGTAAAACGTCTGTACATAATGTGTGGGTGGGAAGAATACGCTGTGCAACGGTTACAAAAATAGGAGAAATAAAATGAGAACAATTTAGCAATAGAAGGAATTGAATTGTCCGTTTTGCAATAAAAATGAAACTAGTTTCATTACTAACTAACGGTTCCTTTCCATATCGTTCATAAAATACTTTTGGAATGAAATCCATTGTGAAAGTAATTTCAATTTAGATCGGAATATTTGCAGAGATGTTTGTGTATTTCATCTTGTTTAGCGTACGCAATGAAATATATTTTTATGAGCTGTTAAAGCGTTCCGCTAGCTGGGGTAGTTAATGGAAAATAAATTATTCCGTCTAATTTGCGCACACGTTAAAATTATTATTAACTTGATTACATTGAGCGTCTGAAATTGAATTTAATGTTTTCGAATTTACATTCGACGCAGAAAAGTATGCAACATTTATGCGAATCGTGATCCGGGAACGACTCTAATAAATCATCAGGAAAACAAAAGGAAACGCATAAAATGTATAAAAAAAGAAACTGTATATTATAATTACAATCCTTTTAAATCAGGTTTTACAATCAGATATTAATTGAAATGTATGTCACACACACTTCTAAGCGGAAAAAGCTGAAAATACCGCGTGCGCAATAAATTTTCAATGCGCTAAGCAATCAAGGTGAGATTTTCTTTTCGTTTCGGGATTTTCGCGAGCCTTTCAGCGTTTTTTCGGTTCAATTTTCGTGACGGACGTCAATTAATCTCCGCCGCGGCGCCATGATGAATTTTGTGGGGAAAAAAAGCGGACTAAACGCGTCGCTCTAGGTACTTCCATTAATAGCTTTAATTAGCGAGAAAAAACTTTTCCAATCCGACAAAGTTACGCCAAAGAAACCAAATAATGAAAAACAACATTCCAGACGGGATACAAAAACCATATGTCTATTATCATTTAGTTTCATTTAGCAAATTTTATAATTTAATTAAGACTTGTTCTTTTCCGGCCCTCGTAATAATTTTCAAATTTTATTAAACCTGGTATTTAGACACCTAAAGAGACTGAATTATTGAGATAGATTGAAGATTATTTTATATTTTCCAGTAATCACATAGCTGACGCAAGTTATAGCTGACGCAAGCAAGTGTGGTTTCCTGTTCTCTCAAAATCTAGTCAAATCCGAACAAATTAGACGGACATTGTCACATGCGAGTGTGGTTTCTAAACTGTCGCCTAAAGACGAAGCCGAATTTGGGCCAGATTTTTGTTGTGATTTTTTCGCTTATTTGGCTTTTACATCCAAGTCGGGTCTCTAAATTGCTGCCTAAAGAGGAGATCGAACTCGTACCAGACTAGGTTAAGGTGATAACATGCAGGTCCTAGTATCAGTGTTTTATGTACCATATCAGGCTTTTCTAATTAGGCAAGGAGACTGACCTGCGTTACAAACGTGATGAGGGCCTTCTGCGCTGCACCAAACACGGAATTCAACATGCATAATTCGTTTCTAATAAAAACCGAAGTAAAATTCCTAGTTAGGTTGTTGTTTTATAAGGATCATCCTTGCATAATAATCCATTCGAAAATGTAAACATTTTTTATATGAAATTTTGATTTTCATTTGTGACGCGGCTCGTGATTTATGGATACACGGTTGAAAAATGACGGAAGCGATTGGGAAGCGACGCGTCGTCCATCATCGATGACGCGGACCGCGACCGTCCGACCGTTTTTAAACGCTCGACGTGCACAAGCAAATTGGAAAACGCTGATGCTATCCTACAAAATTAGTTATTGTTTATAAAATTTAAACATTGCACCAATTATCTTGATCTAACGTTTAACCCTTTGTCGACCGTCGTGACGGTACTTTTAAGTTCACAGAAAGTACAGTTCAAAGCAAGTCAGCTTAGGACAGGCCTGGGCAACTAAGGGTTAAATCAGTAATGTGTTTACTGATTACTAACTAGCTACAGTCTGCGTCTTCGCTCGGGTGAATTTTTATATCAGTCATATTAATTCAGGATAGGTTAGGTTTTATACTGTTTGTTTATAAAATTCAAACGTTGAACCAATTATCTTGGTCTCTCGTTTAAATCAGTAATGTATAGATTACTAGCTACAGTCCGTGTCGTCACTCGCGTGGATTTTTATATCAGTAATATTAATTCAGGTTAGCATGTTTACCAAATATTGATTATATTTGGTAGTAGTAAGTAATATAAAGCAACTTGTTTCACTTGTGTCCTGACCTCTAGTTTAGATATATAGAAAGAAATAAAAAACAAGGCTAGACAGACAAGACTGCCTCCCCCGGTTCCACTTTGGCTTTTAGTATTTGGCATAACTGCATCACGTTCCTCTTCTTTTCATTTCCAAAGCATTCATCCGCATTCACTCATTGTGCCGGGCGCGCCGTTATTCACCGTGTAATCAGAGTTTACAATAAATTTGTGCGCCCCCTTTGCACTAAGGAGGCACGCACGGCTCGCGCGTAACAACTCCTCGTCCCGCCTCACGCTCATACCTTGCTTCCTTCTCCTTTCTCTATTATATATCCAAACATTTCAGTCAGCACGCCCCATCCGTACTCATTGCGGAGCATCATCCTCTCCATACTCTCCTTACTTACATTCTGCTGCGCTCCTCATTCTCACCCATCTCGAACACTCAAAGATGGTATGCTGCGCTGTGTCCTCAATCGCCCCACAATACCTACAGTGCGCCTAACCAGTTTCCCGATGCGCACCAGACCCAAAGCATCCATGCCCCGTAAGTGCCTGCTCTACTAACCTGCCATAGCTCTTGCCATACTCGCATTGTTTCTTTCCTTTCAGTTCTAGGGTCATTACGTTCCCAAACTCTCACCCTTTCATGCGTCAAAAGGTCTAACGGGATGACTCCAGCAACGACCGCCACAGTGGTCTGAAATCCCAAAAAGCGGGCCAAAATATGAAGGAATCGTTTAAATATTGTGATTTTTTGTCTCCTTACGTTTTTGAGGTCGCTGATCAAGAAACTGAATTTGAAATTGCGAAATTCAAAATGGCGTATGCAATATGGCGGATAATTTTTTGAAAAAAGCGTTCAAGCGTTTTTTGTTGACACTTGGGATTTAGGGGTTTGAGAGGTAGGTCGCTGATCAAGAAACTGAATTCGTAATTCAAAATGGCGGATGCTATATGGCGGATAATTTTTCGAAAAAAGCGTTCAATTTTGTTGATACTTGGGATTTAAGGGTTTTATAAGTCGCTGATCAAGAAACTGAATTGAAAAATGATCAACTGATTAACTGATCCTTGATTTTATCTAGAAAAACTTACTGTTTCATGGAATTTGGTTCTTACAGGCAAATAAATTTTACATAGCCGAATAAAATATAAATATAAAAATACATTGCCGAATAGCGCAGAATCTTTAACTTTTGTTCTACATGAAAGAAATTCAGAAAAAAAATTCTTCAAAATTTTATGAAAATTTAACCAATTTTTTTGCAAGATGTTAATAAAATTAAAGAAATTAAAAAACACAGTTAAATTCTATGTACCTTTATAAGAAGAATCTTTTCTTCTGGGTTGAAAACGATTAATTGTTATAGTAGAAATTATTTTACTCAGCACTGTTTTAAGAACATTCGAACAAATAATGACGCGTGAAAATTGCCCCACTTAAATTTATACCCAGACTCAGGTACACTTAAGCCTTTTTAACCCTCATATCGAAAGCACAGGACCCATTTTTTATCCATTAAAAAATTAAAAATTAAGAAAATATAATCTTTGTTTTTTGGATTTTGGCCAGCTTTTTGGGATTTCAGACCACTGTACGTCGCCATAAACAGTCCTGTATGCACTTCACACACGCAGCAGTATACATCTTTGCACTCTCATCAGTCTCGTTCTGAAGCATTCAATCCTGAAAGCATTTATCCATGCCCATACAGGAGAATGGAGTCCTCTTGGAGGCCAACGGCCCATCTGATGTTCGGCATCAGTCTTCCACACGTCTTACACACACTGTAGTAGCCTTACTCACCACCCGGTTGACTTCTTCGGATAACCTGAGATTTTGCTGAAGCTCTACCCGAATATATCTTACAGACTCCCGAGCCGGTAAGTCAACTGTCCCTTTCGCACGGTCAGTTCACACAGCTTTCTTCGCCCAATTAGCAGGACCGCCTTGATTTTGTGGGGAGCCAGAGCAAGTCCCCTTTCGCCCATCCACCGGTCAATCTCACTAATTGCCTCATTCATTATCGCTTCCAGCCTTTCTTCCGTTGTTGCGGCAGCGACAACTGCTAAGTTATCTGCGTACCCGACGAGTGTAACCCCGTCTGGCAGCCTCAATCTCAAAACCTCATCATAATATATGTTCCACAGTATCGACCCAAGAACCGAACCCTGTGGAACACCCGCACTAATTTTGAAGATTTTATCGTCCAAGGTCACTATCTCCTTATCTTTCAAGTAACTGCTCACCATCTTCGAAGGTAGGGACCTACCCCTTCCTGTTCCAAAGCCTCCATGATTCCGCCGCATGGGACTGAATTGAAAGCATTTTTCACGGCCATGGACCATTATTGCTAACCTTGCTCTCTCTATCACTCGCATCATTGAGTTCATAGTAGTGCGGCCGCCTGTGAACCCATATTGTTCCTCTGAAAGTATTGTTCCTCATTTATCCTAGCTCCTATCATACTTTCAAATATCTTCGCTATCCCATTCAGTGCTCTTTCCTTTCGCTATTTTTCAATCATCACCAGTCTCGCTCTCTTCATACAGATAAGATTAGACAGACAAGACTAGACAGACAGGACTAGACAGACAGGACTAGAGAGACAAGACTAGACTGACATGACCGGACAGACAAGTCTAGACAGACAATATTGGACAAACAAGACTAGGCAGACAAGGCTAGATAGACAAGACTAGACAGACAAGGCAGACTTCCTACATTTAAAGACAACCATAATTTATAAAGTTAATCAAAAAGAAAACATTTTAAATAATTATGGGAGAAATAAGAAATTGATTATTTCCCGAGAGTTTGTAGGTCCGCGATTTCCGAGTATATGTGCAATAAACGATTATGTGTTTACAGATCGTTGTAATGAGATAAAGCGATATTTAAATGGTATTGAATACATGTAGGTATTATACATACACGTATACACAAACACACATACACAAACCTATTGTGTACTGTTATGTGCAGTTTGTATGGCTTATTTTATGATATTTGCCCTCAGCTAATATGGCTTTGTGCATTTCGTTTTATTATCGGCTACCGCTGTTATAAATTACACCCCGCATTATATTATTTATATACATATATATTGGATTCGATGTTTTGTACAAATGGCATTAAGAGATAAACTTTTTACTTGGCTAATATTACTAGTTAGTTAGTTTATTATTATTAGTTACACCATATATAACTCGAGAACTGCTGAACAGAATTTTATGATATTTGATTTGTTGGATTTGTCTCCGCTCCGAATAGCAGAATAACTATTAAACATGGATAAAAATCACGAAAAAGAGTAATGCAAATAATTAATTTTCTCTCATACAATAAGCTACAATAAGGCTGGATGCAGCCACTTGAATTACTTTCATTTCAATGTAATTAAAATACAGTTTCAGTCAAGTCATTTTCATTTTTGTACATTTATTGAACTTAATTCAATATTTCAATTAATTCAACATTAACACAACATTTATTGGTGCTGAGGCTGTCTGAAGTTCGCTGTGATAAGCTGTTCAAATATTACGACATCGTGAAATCTGAGGAAAATGCGAGAAAAAAGTGTTTCTTTAAAATCATTATTTATGAATTTTTGGGCCTTTTTCAGTTTATCCGAAGGAAACGGAGGGACAGAACACGATTCTCCATTTTATTTGGTACAAATCTTAATATCTAAGATATAGGCTATTTTCTAATTTTTAGCCATTTCTTCTAACTTATTACCAGTTTTTCATACAGAATAACTTAGCTGAATTTCTCACGCATCTTTTGAAACCAAATTCATAGAAATCGGTTGAAAATTGACCGATACATGAATTAAATTGTAAGAGTCCTCTAGCGAATCGATGTCTGGTTCGGTGCGATCTTTTAATTTAAAGTTTATCCTAGGAAATTAATATATATTTTCTGACTAATTTTGGAATGCTGAATCGATTGATAGAAACTAGAAGTCTGTAATAAACCGATCAGAAGTTATGACATCGTAAAATCGTCCCGTCTGTCCTAATTTTAATTAACTTTTTAATAATAAACAATTTAATAACTAATTTTCTAAAAAAAGTAGTTGTGCGCCTTAAAGGGTTAGGTTAGGTTCGTGATATAAAGTAGTTGTGCGCCTTAAAAGGTTAAAATAAAAATACTTGTTTTCAAATATTTTTTAGATAAAATGTTCATGTTCATAATGTGTTAGGTAATAAATGTAACGTTCATTTTGTAAAACATTGCTGATATAAAAATAAAAATGCTTTGATTGTGATCCTTAGTAGTACGAGACAGGAAAAAAGCGAGGGATAAATAAAATGTGTTTAGTTGTCGAGGGTCTTTGATGCTCGACAGTGTAGCCGGAAATTGTTTCGAGGTCCCTTTTGTCCTCTCGGGCTCATTATTCCGCGTGCGTAGCGGTCGCCGGAGAGTTTGCAGCGCGCTTAAAATAGCAACTTTTAGTCCCTGCCTATCATCCGCCCTGTCCCTGTAACCCTCCCGAACGGATGAAATTACTCTTTAACTATTTCGCGCTACATTCGCAGACCCTTCGTGTAACGAGAACTACGGGACTAAACACAACAAAATGGGAAACTGCTTTGGAATTCTAATTGAAAATGATTTTGGGAAAATCACTTGTGGAAATAAAGGGGGTTTGTTGAAATGTCGGGAGCTAAAAAAAGTAAATAGTGTTGTGTTATGAATTATGTTGTTGGGCAATTGAATGGTTTGTGCCAACAATTGTCGGACAAAAAGCGCGATCGAAAGCTTTTCTCTGTAAATGAATAATTGAATGTGGGCCAGCGGGACGTGCTACCGTTCATAATTCATTTAGAGTTTTGTATGGCTCCCGGCGACGAGTGTGTTCAAATCGTTTTGTTTTGAGCGATAGAGACTAGTTTTTGAAATATTATCGGTCGGTCGGTCGCAATTATTCAAAATTTGTCCGATTCGACGTCCCGCCCCCGCTTTTTTAATGTTGCCAATTTCTGGCGATTTATCATCGCTCGTTTGAATATTTCAACGCTGGAACATTCAATTTTTATCACGCCCTTTGTGCATACCCTATATTATCGGTTAGCGTGCCACGTGGAGCTTTTATGCTAATCCCCGTACTTACATATGAATTTTAAATGTGCGTGATTTACGCACAACGATTTCACGCATTTAACACAGAAAATTTTCTTCATTCCAAACATGGAAAACGGTGAAAAAATTACACCCCCTAAAGCTACGAATCACATTTTGTTCTGCACGCCTGAGCTCTTATATTAATTCACCTGTAACTAATACTTTCAAGAAAAACAAATTCAGTGCAATTCTAATGCACTTACCCATAGATTTACGTTATTCTTTATTTTCATTTTAAAGCTAGATTTTTCCTCCCTTCCTAGACTTCCTCCGTCTAGTTTTGTTTATACTTAGTCTTGTTTGGTGGTGTGGTGTTGTCTGATCTTATCTGGTTTTGTCTTGTCTTATCCGTTCTTGTCTCATCTTGTCTGGTCTCATCTCGTCTTGTCTTGGCGTGTCTAGTCTTCTCTGGTGTTGTCTGAGTCTAGTCTAGCCTAAATCTAAATTCTTTCTCTTCTCGATACCTTTTCAATAAAAATTGTTAATAAAAATCAGACTGAAAAACAATTTCCTGTCTGTTTAAAAAAAGTATGATTTGCACTGTTCTGCGGTTTTTCGTTTACAAATTATTAGCGTGGATTTTGCTGTGCTTGAGGAGTGATAAAGGTTTGGTTATGGACGAAGCAATTTAATTAGAAATAAAGGGTTCAGACGCTTTAGAACATTATATTATGTTCAAATCCGAATCAAATTTATTTTTATTCCCAATAAAATTTATTTAATCTCCCAAGGCTCAGTTATAATATGCAAAGTATATAGATTCGTGAAAACCTAATGTAATTTCTGCACAGCCTCAAAATATCCTTAGAAATCATCAAAATCACCAAACAACCTTAACGCTCAGAAAATCCCCGGCGCATCCACCAAAACACGTTCGGTCCCAAGAACAATATTTACATTTCGCATTTTTGTACTAATATAATATTTTGCAAAACAAATTAGTCGATTCTGTTCGCAAAATCTCTGAAAGCGCTTTTCAACAACAGCATTTCCTTTTTTATTGTCGCCAACCAAAGCGGCGCTGCGCTGTTCATTCCCTTTTTATTGTTTCCTATCGGGCGCGTTTTATATCGGCGATAATAAAAATATGCGCCGACGAAGAGAGACATGATCGGGACGCTCCGGGCGCTGCAATGTAAAAATCGGGAATAATATCTAAATTACTAACACACATTCGGTAATATCATATCGTTTCGGGAATATTTCTCATCTGAACCGAAAAAAAATGATTGTGTAACATTTACGCGCAGTCGAAGTTAGAATTCTTTGACGGTTGTGGCAGGGCTAAAAGTTATAGCAACGTGAAAGCGCCCGACACTGCGAGTCGCTAAAATCGATATTTATCAAGTTATTGCAAAATTTAAAAATGTTTCTGACAGTGTTTTTGCTGCTGGTTACAAATATGCAGATTACATTTTGTTAGCTGCTCCCGATCGCTAGATACTACTTGTAAACTCGAGCGAAATTTTATGAAATATTTTCAATTATCTTAAAATAAAGAACGACATCGATATAGATATAACTTCACCTGATCTCATTTCCGTCAGTCAACGTCAGTTCCGATAGAAAAAGATCTGAGTTACTCTCAATTCCTAGTATGCCCGTCTGGTTTTGTCCGCCTAGTATTGTCAATTCTTGTCTTAACGTGAATAATATATTTTACAGTAACTCGCGGCATGTATGAACAATTAATCGGACTGTAACATCGGACTATAACAAATGCAAGGATTTCGGTTTAATGCATTGACCAGTGCTATCCAATCTTTGAATTCCATTTCAAGTATTTACAGTCTATTGAGTCTCCCATTTTAGTTCGTCCCAATTTTTTATATTTATCGATTCTTATATAGACACTGCAGAGAGCGATTTTATGTCTTATCCCGGCCGTAAAGTATCCACACATTTGGTTTTATTTCCCGTCATCCTCCGCCGAAATAAATAAATTAAAGTGGAATTCCGTCCTGTTTATAATGTTTGCTCGTTTCGAGGTTTTTATATCTGTTCTGTTCGGTCGCTGCGTGTGTATGTGTGTTGGGGTCCGTCATGCGTGAGCCATTTGTTCGACGGCTGGTTTATTGATAAAAGTCTGTATAACGGGCGCAAGAGTGCACGTTATGATGCCGTTCCTTCGAATTCCGGTTGGTCGCGATTGTGGTCCTGTGATTTGTTGCAGTGCCGCCGTGTGCTACAAACGATTCTTGAAGAAATACGCGGACATTTATATTTTTACTTCGTTCGCTTCGTTTTGCTTTCTTCCATTTTATTTCCGGTACGGTATGGACAACTATAGTAACAATGAAAGGGGAAATGAAATAATGCGAAGGCCACTTTTTACTGATCACAAGTTTTGAATCAATGTTCTTGTTTTGAATCGGCTAGAGCGGAATTGCGATCTATTTAAAACGTCGGTCAGTGTGTCTGGCCTGTATTACCGTTCTTTTGGCTATTTATATAACGTCGGGCATTGTTTCACTTCAACACACTTTTCTATTATTACTTCTTCCCGACGACAAAGCCACGATACATTAAACTTGGGTAGAGACGCTTGAAACTACGAAATGTTTTTGGTAATTTCGCCTTTTTGGCCAAAAGGTTGATTCAAAACCTCGAGCCAAATGGTCCGTGGCAATTGATGGAAATTTTAAGGCTCCGTTTAGCTAGCCTAATTGAGCAATGAATACCGAAAGAGTCGTTTGTTTTAACGACCGCTGCGGCGTTTATGAGGTGTTGAATGATTTAAATGAAATTCACTTTGCAGCTTTATTAAATTAAATAAACCCCGAACACAAAAGTATTTTCTAACCACCAATGATATTGACGATTAGCTTCCGCTTCCCTTGATCCCGGAACCTCGGGTTCATATAAACAATTTGATCGTCTTTTATCTCGCGTCCGGTTACAAGAATTTATGAGGCCTTTGCGTCGCGACGCCCTTCTACTAGGGACAAAGTATATAGTCAATACGGCATCTGCGGACAGACACTATAAATTAATGTCCTCTCCGCGATGTTCTGATCCTCTCCCGGAAGGGATGCCATAAAATGTATTGACAAATGCTCGACCGGTCCTGCACATACACATGGATATAAAGAAATAGGGGAGTGTGCCGGATTATCCGCACTCTGACGAGATAATCTCCCAGAAGCCAAATATCTCAGGATCAGATAAAATCAATTCGAATTCTTTCACGAAATTTGCTTGATTTGGTTAGTTTGGATTGATAAACACACAGAGATTAAGCGAGGATCGCAATTAGATAATCGTAAAGTTTGCAAATTGTTCGGGGAATGCTGGATGTTAATTTGGTTCCGGCAGTGTGAGAGTGTGGCGTTAACGAAGTCACGTACAAGGCCGCAAATATACATCTTTCAGCGGGTACAGTCCGAGTCGGTGGCCGTACGTTCATAAATAGTAATGCACACCCTCACCAACAACCCACTATAACCCCAACACTAGATACACCAGCTGCTGCACGCGCGACATTCAATAATTCAACCCAATGTTTTCAACATCCATCTGCTCGTATTAAAACCAAAAAGAAAAATAACTGATACGAATTTACGTGCATATGGTTATAATTTATTTATCAAATACATAAATATTTGGTTAGAAACTAAATATCGTCAAATTTTTAAAACCCTTTGGATAATCCCTTTCCTGTCCCACTATCTTATTTCAATGAATGTAACGATTTGTGAATGTTTCAAATGGATGTAACGATTCGTTAAAGAAATCGGTGTGTCCATGAGTTGAGCGGTGACGAGCAAACAAGGCAGTGGAGATTGTAGCTCTTTGATTTTTGTTGTTGTCGCTTAAAACAAGCGGAAACCATGTTCCACACTTCTGAGCCTGTCCCATCGAGTGAAAATGTTTCTCTGTAGCAGTGTGGGAGCATTCCATTTTCTCTGTCAGTTTTTCCCTTGTCGTTTGATGCAAATTTTCGTGAAAAAGTTGATTTAATCGCTCGAACTTAACTGGAGGACCAGAACAAGGTGAGTCTTTGAAGAAAAATTGCTATTTTTGAACTTGACATACCAATTATGAGCAGTTCTTTCAGCTATGACACTCTCCATACACAGCACCAAGTGTCGCGAGCAGCTTGTAATATATTCTGTATATTATACATCCCATCAATATATGTATTCGCTCCGTGCATAACCGTGCTTAGCGCTTCCCGTGGATAAAAAGACAACTTCGTCTCCAATAATGGTGTATAAAAACAACAAAAAATAATTAAGTAATTTAATAAATTATACAATATATAGGTACAAATAACCTACTATACACTAAAATACACTATCTCGCATTTCCGGCAGATTTTGCGCTGGCATAACCTTTGAAAAGCTTACCATAGAGACTTCTAGTCTTTACCAATCGATTCAGCGTCCCAAAATTAGTCGGAAAACGTATGGAATATTCCTTAGGAAGCTTTCGATTAAGAAACAGTATCGACACGGTATTATAGGGTTATTTACGGTATTATACAGTACAATAGTATTCTTATTGTTAGATGTTTAGACATAATCCACATTATTTTTAAGAAGCGTACAGTGGATAGTTTTCCACCGTTAGAACGTGACGATTGTGTACATACGTCACAGATCCCACACATATAATTAGAATGTATAGATGTTAAAGAATGAGTCTTACTCACATAATCAATTCGCAATTCACCGTTCAAAGCGCCCTTAGAAAAAGCGAAAATTTTCGCAAAATTCTTCAGTTCCGCAAGATCCTAGCTGTAGTTTTTCAAAAAAGGAATTAAGAATTTTCCAACAATTTCTTCAGTTTTCCATCGTTCAATGCACCTTTTTTCCGAAAATCGAGGGTTCCAACTGTTCCAACGACTTTTTCAGTTTCCCAAGGGGTGGTCCATAATCCATATACCGATATTTATCAAAATCTATTAAAAACTTTTCTTTCCATAGTAAAGTCTTCTTCCAAAATCAAGGCACAACTTGAAATTTTTCAATAACCTGTTTTACATTACATAACCTGTTTCCAATAACCAATGTTGCTCATATAGTCTGATCCAAACTGCCAAAGTATAGATTTTTCCGAAAATCTCAAAACGTCTTTAGTCCCTCATGGTTTGGATCAATGTCCTAATAACAGCTTTCCAGAAAATCGAGGAAAAGCTCAAAATTTTCGACAAGAGTAAAGATAGTTTTTCCAGGGAAAAATCAAAAACTTTTCTAAACGAAAATTTCTCAAAATCTCAGGAAATCAAACCGATTTTCCATTTCCTTTTCTTCTAACGATTCGAGGAGGGGTCTGAAAACTGCCGAAAGCCTTTCAGCCAGCTTTCTTCGGGAAAAGGCTTTAAATAAAAAAACGTACTAGTACGTCAACGGCTCCTATACTTTGATTATAAATTGACGTATCACTACGTCGTCGGCTTCGAAATTTTAAATAAAAAAACGTATTAATACGTCAACGGTCTACAATGTTTTAAAAACATTTCTAAAATTAACGTTTTTGTGAAATGAACTTGAAATCTCCTAGATCGAAATTTTGTTACGAATAATTTCACGAATTTTAATTTAGATTTTCAACAAAAATAAGATTCACTATTATCTATATATCTGTACATTGGTAGAAAAAGGAACAATGTCCATTTTTTGGATTTCGAGTTATGTCTACCATATATCTCAGAATAATCAATTGTGTAAGTAGAGCTATGACCAATGTCCTGCTACAGCATAGGCCCTTATTCAACAATTGAATTCTGAGTCCAATGATAGACTTAACTCGAACTCGAGTTAATTCTACCATGTCATATCAGGGCATACCAAGATTTCGAGTTAAGTCTACTATGCCATACCAAGTCATACTAAGATTTCGAGTAAGATCTACCATGTCATACCAGGTTATACCAAGATTTCGAGTTAGGTCTAGCATGTCATACCTAGTTATAGCAAGATTTCGAGTTCAGTCTACTATGCCATACCAATATTTATAGTTAAGCCTACAGTGGTACACCAAGTCATACCAAGATTTCGAGTAAAGTCTACCACGACATACCAAGATTTTGAATTTAGTGAATGGATCATGATGGTCATAATCTAGATAAGGAAGTAAATGAACAAGTGGTTGACAGTGTTGAAATCTGGAATAAATCCTCTATAACGATTGAGATGTATATCGTTGCATACGTGGTCTATTAGAATAGTAACCTTATTTTTTATTTTGAAAACCTGATGGATTTGAATCAAGCGCGCTTTCATTAGCCGACCTTGAACCTTCGTGCGCATGCGTGATTTTTTTCCGCCTGTATATAGCGTCGAGCAGTGTTTGAGTTACGTAGTGTGTAGTGCTCTCGTCGGTTTTTCAATGCAAGTAAAATGACGACAAGTTAAATGAGGGATGCACGTGCACATCCTACGTCGCCTACGTGATGCTGTGCGGCGCAAGCGACTGGAGTTGTGGTCATCAGGAAATTCGCGTCTCCATCACGACAATGCTCCAGCACATTCTTCGCACTTGGTTCACAATTTTTTGACGAAAAACCAGACTCCTCTGGTTCGACAGGCTCCTTACTCTCCTGATATGCCCCCTGCGACTTCTGGCTATTCCCCAAAGTCAAGAGGCCATTGAAAGGAACGCGATTTCAGACAAGAGAGAACATTATGGCTGCAACGATAGCCGAGCTAAAGTGGATTCCGAAAGAGGCTTTTTCGGAATGCTTCCAACGATGGCGGCACCGCTGGGAGAAGTGTGTGGAGTCCCAAGGAGATTACTTTGAGGGTGATTAGGTTTCCAACGCTCCAGGTATGCCAGTTTTTGTTTTACCGGCTAAAAGTCGTATACTTTTCTAACAGACCACGTATTTAAAATTTTCAACCGCTTAATCTACGAAACCTTAAAGACGAAGTCTATTCACACGACAAGATTTAATAACATTTGGAAATTGTTACCAGGGCTGGATAAAATCAAGTTGAAGGACGAATCGGGCTCGTGAACCCGAGAAAATCGAGATCAAAGTTTCGAGTCTCTCAAAAATTGCTCGAATGGTTTTATAGACCATTGGTTAGGAGGGTTAGGAGGGTTATTCTCAGTGCAACTGCAAGTATGTTACATAGTTATAAGCAACATTTAATTTATAGTAATTTAGGAAAAGATTCGGTCAATTTTGATCATATTGGAAAAAGTTTCGGGAAAAAATCTGTACGCTATTTTGCGCGTTTTTAAATCACTTATTTCGGGCTTACGTTTCACCAAAACAGAAAAAGATTATTATTTGTTTGTTCTCTACAAAATTTCGCGTCTTTTGATGTATTGTATGTCAATATCTTTGACAGGTCAAAATTCGAGATATCGAGGAAAGTTAGGTTAGGTTAGATTAACCCATTCGAGACCGATTGCACACCGTGTGTGTAATTGATTTCCGAGGCTATAAGACGACCTGCACACCGTGTGTGCAATAACAGTAATTTGCAATTATTATTTGTTCTGAGTAAACTTGTCAAAATAAGATTTTTCTTAAACAAATGAAATCTGTACAGGAAAAGTTACAGGAAAAGTTATAGGAAAAGTACAGGAAAACAAAATTTGGCAAAAAGTTATCTGAAGCCTTTACATGTAAAATACTATGAATACGCATGTAACGCAGGCCTAAGGCAGGAACATCAGGAATGCAGGAAGCAACCAGTGATAATGAAAGTGATGATTTCATGTTTGCAAGAAATAGAAAAAAGAATCGAAACTTTGTTATCATGGATAGTGATAGTGTGATGTGTGTGATGAATGTGAATATTGAACTATTAGATGATACACGGGATGGGGGTTTTGAAGAAAATGATTGGGACTATTGTACTGACATTGAAAGTGAAATTGAACAGCATCAATGTGAGCTTACTGAAGATACGGAAACGTGGAAAGATGATGGATGGTTCTCTTACAAAATTCTCTTACAAAAGTTAACAGACGGAGGTAGTCTTTTTGAACTTTTATTTGATTATACCTTTTTCTCTTTGATTGTCAAAAAAAAAAAAAAAAATACGGCGAAATGAGTTTAAAGGAAAAATGGAAGGACTTAACCATTTCTGAATTCAAGGTGTTTTTAAGTTTATTATTACATCTGGGAACTATCAAATTGGACCATTTATTTTGAAAGTGGTGTAAGTCCATTTTCTCTTGTTTCGAGAAAATTAAAGGTTAACATTTCTGTTAATTAAAAAATTTAGGCAAATTATATGAAGCCTGGCATTATTTCTACTGTATTATCAATATGTAATTTGGTTATATAAATTTGTTTTAGGCGTATTTTACTAAACTGATGTATACTTACGGGCTGCAAATGGACTTACACCACTTTCAAAATTAGACAATTGTAAAAATCAAATATCACTTAAAATATACTTCATATTAATCCAATTTTGTTTGCAAATAATGACAAGACATAAAATAGAAGTAGTATTTTTAATTTTAGACGCTAATTACATTCCTATAATTACAAGATATTGATAGTATTTACTTATGCTCTGCATGTGGCAGTGTTTCAAAATATGCATGATGCACCGGAGGTATATAAGGTATCTAATAACTGCTTGATGATTTATATTTTTCATAAGTAATAGGCTTGGCATCTTGGTGCAAAGGCGCAAGGGCGATTTTTTTCAAATTTTAGCGGTCTTCTAGGATGTGTAGGTAATAAATTTATAGTTTTAAATTCTTTTGAGACTTTTGGGAAACTTCATCTAACATATTTGCAACCAATTTACCTGTTCTCCATTAGTGTTTTTCCTTATCTGTTTTTTAATCGCATTTTGAAGATTTTTTTATTTAAACTCTCGTTTAAATTATTTTTTATTATTTTTAATATTATTTTTTCTATTTGTTTTTTGAATTAAAATGAATCTTGTTTTCTACATCGTGTTATTACATTATAATAATCCTGTAGTGTTTACATAAAATTGCCAAAATCTGCATCGTTCGGAATGTATGAATGCCTGGAGAATAAACATTTGTGATCAATTATTTCAATGTTATTTTTCAACGAACAACGGACAACCTTAAACCACATAAATTCCATTTGTAAATTTCGTTTTTGCCCAGTACACATAGCCAATACAATAGCCACTGTAGCCAATAACATAGCATTGGGTCGTTACATTTTCTAAATGCCTCAAACAGCAAAACCTACTTCTTGCGCAGTTTTCTCTGGAAGCAATAGTATCGTTCCACACATACATACTAATTTTATTGTCGTGGATATTGTAAAAACCCTCTTTTAAAACAAACATATTTCGCTTATAATATGCGATTGAGACAGATAATTTAGGGTAAGGTAAGAGTTTTTGTAAGTCAAAAGAGAAGTCAAAGAATTTATCAAGATTTTTTGATGAATGCATTTTATCTTCTTGTTATGCTTTTCTTGCTAATGCAGCTTCTTGCAAGTGAACATCATGTCTTTGTACAAGAATCGTTTTTTCTTCGTCTTCAGTTGTCTTAATTTTCAGGTTTAAGAAGTCGCATTTCGCACAAGTATCTTTACGTGGAAAATGGAAGTTTAACTTGAAATCTCGTTTAAAAGATATTTCTAAGTATAAATTATACATTTTTCTTATGTTTAAATTAGGATTTAAAAACATTTGTTCTGGATTTTGGGGTCGAGTATAGAGACTTTCTAATAGTGACCAGGTAAAATTTATAAGCATATGCCCTTATAGTGCCCGAATTATTTCAAGGTCTACTTCTATTGACAGTTTCATGTTGAACATTACAATAGAGAAATACATTTTGCTTATTAAAATCACCTATATTCCAGAACCTATTAAAAATTTCTATACTTTGTCTTTCATTTATACGTTATTTCTTCGAGCAATTGCAATTTTTGGATTAAAATTTTTTTGCTGGAATAAATTTTTGTATAGTACTTTTTTCCAGTATTTCACTTAATTTTGTTTATTTGTTGTATAATTTTTCCTTTATTTTGTTCTGCAGAAACTTTATTTTTTTTCTTCTCTTTTTACGATTCGTTAATTTGTTGTTCATAGCGGAATTATCTTCATCCTCTGAATCTAAGATTATTCTTCTGTTCAAATTCATGGGCTTTATCTGTGTGAATTTATTTAAAATAAAATAAATATTTAATATTGATTTACTATTTATTCTATATCACTGTCAATTGGACTTACACCACTTTCATAATCGATGATTATGAAATTTCATTTACCGACCAATTTTAAATTGTACGAAACATGAGATTTTTTTAACAAATTAAACACCACGGACTGGTTATACATAAAAAATTTACATTAAATTAAGCATGAATTACGTGATATCTTTTTTTCAAAAATGGACGTACACCACTTTCAAAATCAACGGTCCAAATGTCCAATAATTGATAATTATTGGAATAAAAGCGAACAATTTGGTTTTCATGGTTTTTCCCAACACATGACTAGACAAAGATTTCAAAATGTCTTACGATCGCTTCATTTCTCGTCTGTTAATGACATTGATCATCGCCTACGGAAAATAATTCCACGAGAACATTTCAAATTATGGATTGATTTAGTTGAAACTTTGGTTTTTAATTCCTGCAATTTTCATTTTACTTTACATTGCACACATGGTCTTCAATCCGCTCCTCGCAATAAAAATTTTCCGACGACCGAGCTGCACACCCGGTGTGCAATGCTCCTGGGGACCGTGTTCGAAAAAAATCGTCGTCTCGAATGGGTTAAGGAATGCTTTTAAAAAATCGCGATTTTCGACACCTCTTCGATTTTTGCATGTTGTATATCAAAACACGCAGAATTTTACGTAGATATATATATATATATATATATATATATATATATATATATATATATATATATATATATATTTAATTTTACACAGACGAAAATATAAATCGTTATGCAATTTAGTCTACAATAAGTCAGGAGACTTTAAAAAACAAAACAATTTTCAACCGCCTTAAAACACCTTGTTATGTTTACAGCGATATCTTAAAAGGGAATAAAAGCAACGGAATTAGTTCTAGATTTTCTGAATGCTTCAAGAATGCTTCACATTTGGAAGTATGATTTATTAATATTGTTTCAAACAAAAAGACTAGGTGGACTGTTTAAAAACGGCATCGAAATTTAGAAAATTTTTGTGCAACAAGAAATAACTTTGTAATCAACGACTCAAGCATTCAAGCTGCCATGTGATGTTATCAATTAAATTTAGTGTAGATGGGTGCAAATTGAAATGTTAAGTGTCGCTTATCAATTAGTTCAACCTTTTAAAACAAGGTTTTATAACCGAGGTTGCACCAAGCCCCTTGGAGGACCAGACAAAGCAGGGTGATTTTAAAACTGTGTCGAAAAACGACTCCTTCAGTATTAAACCTTTGATACACGACGGTATTAAAAGTGACCCACCTTTCTCATGCGTAAACTTGATGCCATTTTAAAGCGTCTGTGGTTTAAGCTGGTGGGCTATTTTTGGAACCACCTCGAAATATTGCATTAACTACGTGCATATACTAATTTCTGTGTAATGGTCTATTTTTTTAAACTCGTGCCAGAAAGGGTTAAAACTTACATCTCATCGATAAATCAGAAAATTCTAAACATATTGCAGGATATGTTTTATTCTTGTAACTGAGCGTAATTTACCACACGTTATAGCAAACTAAATTAAAAATGCAGTTAACAATACATCAATATTATCTCACTATTTATACCGTAAACTAGATGTTGCATACCAAATCGCTCTACAATTCTTGATCCCCTACCTTTCATTCATATTTAAAACGTTTCTTCTATCCCTAAGCGGCATTTTATTAATGTTATACGATACTTTTAGTCCTTGACACGTTCCCTACAGATTTAACTGTAAAACATACAGGTTTATCCGTCTATTATTACACAATAATTATAAGGTTCCGATATGAATCAGACATGTCTCCTAATTTATTTCGTATGAAAATCCATACGAAAATGTTGGAGCAAATAAGTTATGTATATTTTATTTAAACTTGATTTTTCCGGCCCTTGTAACAATTTTTAATTCTTACTTATGGTCTATCTTAATAATAGTATTCATATTACTCACAACTTTCAGCTGATCTGAATTAATTTTTTAAAGTGAATCAAGGCCAACTAGTAAATCAAGTACCTAGAGCTAGTAAATTATATATTTGAAAACATTTACATAATTTTTTTTTACCCAAACATTTATATAAAATATATGTATACTATTCGAATATCCTAGAGATATATCAATATAGAAAATCACAGCGGAAGAGATCGTGAGATTTCGGGGGCGCATGAAGCTATATAAATGAGGGCCGTGTGTGTTTTTTCACGTCGCCGAGATAAAAATATCCTTTAAAATGCGACTTATCGATGCAGAAGCTCGATTTTATTTACGTTCGACTCCCATGAATACCAAAAAGCGCCGCGGCCATATTTCGCCATCCCCCGGAATATTATACACGCGCTGAAAGCGATACAATAATGATAAAGCAACGTAGGAAAACGAGAAGAATCTTGAAACAGATTTCAAACGAAATGGCAGACTGAATATCGTTTACAAATATCGGATGCGGAACACCATCATACATAACGAAATAAATTAGGAGAGAATGTCTGATTCATTATTGTGTAATAATAGACGGATACATCTCAAAGCAGGGGAATACATCTGTATGTTTTACAGTTAAATCTGTAGAGAACGTGCCAAGGACTATAAGAAGCGTATATCATTAATAAAATGCCGCTTAGGGACGGAAGAAACGTTTTAAATATGAATCAAAGGTCATCTAATATTAAGAATTCAATAAATATCAAGAATTGTAGAGCGATTTGGCATGCAATATCTAGTCTAAGGCAGATTTTGTTGTTTGATTGTTAACTGCATTTACGATTTAATTTGCTATAACATGTGTTAAATTACGCTCAGTTACAAGGATAAAACATATCTGAGACTACGTTTAAAATTTCCTGATTTTTCGATGATATGTAAGTTTTAACCCTTTTTGGTACGGAGTTTTAAAAAATAAGACCATTACACAGAAATTAGTATGTGCACGTAGCTAATGCAATATTTCGAGGTGGTTAAAAAAATAGCACACCGGCTCTAAAATTTTCGTTTACGCATGAAAAAGGTGAGACACTTTTAATACCGTCGTATTTCAAAGGGTTATTACTGAAGGAGTAGTTTTTGACCACAGTTTTAAAATCCCTGCTTTGAACTCTTAAACTCTTTTGAACGCTTAAAAACTCTGCTTTTTCTGACCCTCCAAGGGTCTTGGCGCAACCCCGGTTGTAAAACCTTGTTTTAAAAGGTTGAACTAGTTTTTAATAATAAGCTACACTTTTCAGCATTTCAATTTGCACCCATCTAGACTAAATGGATTAGTAACATCACATGGCAGCTTTATAAGACACGTGTGTCACACGTGTGTCACAGGTGCTTTTGACTCAAAATCCGTACCACGAGTTTCACACGTTATAAGGAGACCACTATCACGGTTTAGAGAAAGACAGCATATGGTAGTAATAAGCTCACGTACAGCTGTCAGCTTGGCCGCGGAAGAGCTTCAATGAAAGCGTGTAGAAGAATATCAGGCGGTTTTAACAGACGTTTTAAGATGGCTTTATATGTACGCATGAAAAAGGTGGGACACATTTAATACCGCCTTGTTTCAAAGGGTTAATACCGAAGGAGAAGTTCTTTGGCACAATTTTAAAATCACCAAGTTAATATATAATGTATATATTGACAGTTTGTTGCTATCAAAACTTGAGGTATTTGTAATTTTTGACAGAAACAAAGTGTCAAATATAACAAGCTTGTCAAATTTGATAATTTTAACACTCAAATATAACACAATAATCGAATTTTCACAAGTGCAAAGTCTAATGTATTAAAAACTTGTCAAATGTTGACAAATGTGAGTGTAAATTCTCAAGTTTATTAAATTTTGACAAAAATTTTAAGGATTCTGTCAAAAAAAAACAAAAGGAACCTGTCAAACTTAATTTACTAAATGTGTTAAATCTTTTGTGGAACAAGTTGTCAAAATGACAAACTTTGAACGAATTTTACACTAAAATATATTTAAAAAAAAACATGCGAAAATGTCACTTTTGAGTATGACAAAGCTTGTTAAAAGCAAATAAACCTGTCAAGTCAAGAAAGACCTTGCTCATTGCATTTAAGACCTTGATGTTTGCGTTTTATAATTTTTTTTTTGTCTGTAAAGTTTTTGACAAATTTATTAAAATGTGTTTAACGTAGATAAATATGAGTTGTAAGTGTCGACACAAATAGCGTAAAGCTTTTAAAAGCTGGAAGCTTTTAAAACGCGGATTATTATAAACTAGTCCCGATTATGTTGAAACCACTTTTCGCAGTTGAATGTTTTTTTTTGTGTTTGTTGTCGTTATTACCCGGGGGTGGGGACACGGGATGCTTCGGACGGGCGGTGGATTTTCGACTGAATTGTGTGTTCGGGTTTAAACGAGGGTCAGGTGATTGGCGGTACGTGTCCCGTTCGTCCGGGATGGCCGCCCGATTTTACGGTCGCCGCGTCGGGGATACGTGCTGATGCTGCACGGACCCATCGACCCCCGACGGGAAGACAAAAAAAGTCGCCGATCGTGCCAGGGGACGCAAGTAGGTGGTTGTTCCGTCTTATTTATCGGCTCTCGTATTTTTGCTGATTTATTACCAGATGCACTTTTTGTCTTGGAAGAAAAATATATTTCCGTCAATAATTACAACCGGAATTCGCTATTGTACATACCACACTTATTCTGTCATGTTCTTTAAATCTAAAGTTACTTTTTTATATTTTAAGAATAGACACCATTTAAAAGGCAATGTATTACAAGTTCTAAAAGTACATTGCCTATCAAGCGTCTCGGAATATGTCTGATTATATATCTTTCTTCCGTTTACTCATGGCTCAATAAATAACAGATCAAAAGTCTAGGAATTCTAAGACTAAGAATAGACAAAATTGATATCTAGTGAAATTAAATATGCAATTTATGCTCTCATTTGCGAAATATGTAAAAATATGCTCTACAGTCATAGTTTAGTTGGAAAGAAATATCTGACTATTCCATTCCTTTTTCAGAGAAAAAATATGCTTTAGCATATTAGGTGGTTAAGGGTAAATAAGGTGGTTAATAAGTTCATTTCGAAAAAATACGCTTTAGCATATTTTTTGTTGCTCTATTAACACCTAACCACCTGACATACGTCTCTTAGACCCAAAGTAGCAGTAATTTTCTCACCTGAGACGTATGGCAGGTGGTTAAGGGTTAATAAGTTAATTTCTAAACAATCCCTAAATACATTTTATAGTCCGCTCCAGACTCTCGAGAACTAGCACGAAGTTGACCGCGGCACGAGAGTTTGGAGCAGCTGCTCGAAACGCCTCGTGCTTCCTCGACTCGCTAACCTAACTTCACTCCGGTTGTTCGTGCACGAGGCACGAGTACAGCATACATTACTTTCAGCACCTAGACCTGACCAGTTCAACATCACGAATTCCGACGAAAACCGAATGGAAAATTTCAAAATAATAAAAAATGGTGAGAAAATGTGGGATTTCAATTAAACTTTTACTGAATCTGGGTATTCACAAGAAGTATCCTTTGACCACATTTGAACGCTCCGCCTCCAATG
Source organism: Phosphuga atrata (assembly GCA_944588485.1). Classification (NCBI taxonomy): domain Eukaryota; kingdom Metazoa; phylum Arthropoda; class Insecta; order Coleoptera; family Silphidae; genus Phosphuga; species Phosphuga atrata. Next base: position 55,371,921 of record OX155899.1, read on the forward strand.
GGAACGTCGTGGGGAATTATTTTTGCTTCAAAGGTTTTTTGTAAATATCTCGTTGTTGAGTCGCGGTGGTTGTTTGTTTTTGGACAAACGTTCGCGTGATTAAATCTAAGGCGGTTAATTCAGGATTGCCAATAGATTCGATCGGCACTGGAATTTAAATGGTTGGGCGAAATAAAACTTGTACGCCTCGATAAACATGTATTTAATATTTAATTCTATTTTAAGCACTGTCGGAGTTTGGAATCTTCGTGGTGTGTTTGTGGCAAGAGGGTTACAACTGAACTGAGTGTGATTAGATATTGTTACAAACAGGAAAACTTAATCCCACCTCCCAATTGCATGCCCCCACTGAACCAAGAAGAATTCCAACCCGAAGTGCACATGGTAATCTCTATGGAAAATCTTAAAACTACCCAAAATTTAAATACTTATTCTAAGGAACCTTAAACAAAAACATTGTATTGTATTTTCAATTGTTTACGACCACCAAGCATCCAAAAACCATTAGCGATCGTAAACATCCGCCGAAGCGTATTTACAAAGGATTACAAATGGTCTTTCAGATGCGTAGCGGCCATAAACAGCTCCAAACGCATTCAAACAAATATCTACTACCCTACCGACTAGATGTTGGGAATCTACTGGTCGCTTTAAGAAAATCTTAATGTAATTATTATTTACCTAAATTTAGAATACACTTAACAAAGAAAATAGTTTTTTAAATAAAAATAAAATAAAATTGTTTGGTCTTAACACTCGTTAAGGTTTCAAAATATAAAATTGTAACCCGGATCTCCATATGTAAGACGTCGGTGTCTATAAAAAAGTATTCATAGTAAATTTAGTTAAATCGTTCCGTTTAGCCACTAAAGTAAAAAATATGAAAAGCAATATTTTTTCAATGGGTACGTACGTACCCTTTCTTTGAATTTAATTTCTCAATTTACATGAGTTTATATGGTCGGGTCTAGGTGTTGAAATTAATGTATGCTCAGGAGTACGAGGAAACGAGACCATCACCTCCACACTCTCGTGCTTCATACACAAATAGCAGCAGCAGCCGATACTATCCGTTCCGTGCCAGTCATGGCACTGAGTTGCTCACAAAGTAACACAAAAGTATAAATGTGGGTTCCTCGTCTCCAGCAACTTCGGCGAGGATACTAGTAGCTTCGTGAGAGTCTGGAGCAAGCTTAAGATAAACAAAATTTATACAATATCCTCATAATATATATATATATATATATATATATATATATATATATATATATATATATATATATATATATATATATATTTATATATATTTATATATATATATATATGTATATATATTTATATATATATTTATATATATATATATATATATATATATATATATATATATATATATATATATATATATATATAGAAGGATGGTAGGAGTCGTGTCTGTTTTTTATTGCATGGACAGACGAGTGGAATCATTAAATTGTAAGGAGGGTTGTCAGTTCGGGGGCGATATTTACGGCCGCGCGCCGCTCTCGCGTTATAATGCCGCTCGCAAAAAGTCAAAGTCTGCGATAAATCAGCGGCGCCGCCCCCGGGACGGACCGCGTGACCCGCCGCTTCACATTCGCACACACGTGGGGAATCCGAGTTATTCCAAGCAATCTGCCCCCGAAGTTTTAATTCCTTTTTAAAAATTCATCGTCCGAACAAGTATTTGACGGGTTGTTATATATTGTTTTGCGTTTTGGGTGTAGCATAAATCATCTCTCCCTGCGTCTATTTTTTATGTTGGTTCTTTGACGGGACGTCGAGTTTAAGAAGGATTTCTGTAGCCCAGAAACAAGCAGTTTATAGCGCATGTTTTACAACTAAGGGATGAACTATACATGCATATATTGATGTATTAGGCAACAATAAAGAATATTATTTAGAAAGAAAAAATATTTAGAAAAGCAATTTTAGAGGAATTTTCATTTTTTGTGGATTAGACCATTTTGAAGGTTACTAATAGACCTTTTTACGGTTAGTGAAGCACATGCGCGTCCGCTATGTTTTAAAGGCGGGAATATGAAAGTTTCGGGCACATTTTGTTATTTTCACTGGTTGTACGTCAAAACATGGCAGAAATTGACGCAAAAATTTCAACTATGAAAAGGTCTATTGTGTCTTGCTTTGTTAAGACGAGACTAGAATTTTAATTATTTATTTAATACAAAATTATTAATTATTAATATAATAATATATTAATAATTAATAATTTTGTGATATATTGTGATAGATATAATAATAATTATTTTTTAATAAAAAAACTTCATTATGTGCGACTCACACCTTTTTTCTGCCGGAAAATTAAGTAAAATATATACTCTGCTTACGATGTTCCGTTTTTGATAGTCTAAAATTTTGATTTTTTGCAATCGGATATGATGGTGGACTGACGGAAATAAGTTCAGGGTAAGTCATATCTACACAGAAGTCGTTCTTTAACAGTGCAAAACATTTCGACATTCCTCAACATTGAACAATTGAATTAAAACTACTTTAGGCGCGAGTTGAGAGTTTTTTCTGGTGAAAATAACGTTCATTAAAGTTTATAGTCTGCATGTACGATTTCGTTCTTTGACAATTTAAAATTTTGTTCAGATGGATCAATAGATGGTCGCCTTATAATTATAAATGAATTATAAATGTGTTTTTAAGAATGTCACTATTTCGACATATTACCCTCTATATTCACCTCAATATTTACCCTCAAAATAAAAGGCTATGTTTACCGTCAAATTTTATATAAATAGAGCCTTGATATATAGAGGTTTTGTTTGATTTTTACGCTGTTACAGAAAAAGGTTCGATATTTATATAGGAACCTTTTTCAACCCCAACGGCCATTATTGTGTCTTCTTAATATACACTTTCAATACTTTATTGTTCGGTTTCATTTTATGTGTTCATTCATGGGAACCTATTTTTGTGGAAGCAAATACAATTAAATATCGACTTATTGCTGACCATTTCATTACTTTTATTTTATTTACCCTGGAAAACAAAAGAACTACAGAGCCTCGATTACCCGCGTCTGCCAGGACCGAGAGTTTATCGGATAATTGAAAACACGGATAATCGAAGCACGCCAATTTTTGCGTTTTAATGTACACAGACAAGACTAGACACAGCAGACTAGACAGACAAGGGTCTAAATTAGTTACTGGCAATATGTTTAAACTATAAATTTAGGTAGTAAGCTTCAAAAAGTTTCTTTAAATTGAAAGCATGTTGCCTCAGTATCAAATTGCATAAATCTTTAAGAACCTAGACTCGAACGTCATGATTTCCATGAAGAGCTGAATGGTAGAAGACTTAAAATTGAATTAAACACAACTTCCTGTCTTCCCTAGCAATTTGAACGAAACACAAATAGAACGCTTAAAATAAAAGTCACGTGTTCAAATTAAATAAAAGATATTTGGGAGTGAATGCATCTCAGGTCTTGCGGAGCTTAAAGCTTTGGCAAAAAGATGGAACGCAAGGAACGGAACAAAAAATATATAGTACATTGTGTACATTTTTATAAAAATTTCATTTTACAACTCCAGCAACATAATTTATCGCACGGAGCGGCTACATAAAATCTTGTTCTCGTTTTTACGATCCCGACTTGGGGCTGTTGTGTTATATATGTGTGTTGGTGGATGGAGTAATTTAATCGCAGGATGCGTACATACGTCGAGTCAGCGCGAGCGTTTGTCACGCATTTATCGGGGTGCAAATTGCCAGCCGTGGCGTAAACATTTATTAAATCGTTTGCGCCGCGGAGCGTTAACACAATGACGGGGGATGATCGAGCTAATTCCCATCGTCCGACGGCCACCGCCATGCCCGCAACATCAACGCAATTATCAACGAAATAATTACCTCGTTACGTTAAACACATTGAATTAATTCGCACAAATTCTCTATGCACATTAATGTTTCTTTCAATGTTCATTAACTATTATCTCCAATTTCTATCGGAACTAATTTACCAATTAAATACATATTCAATAACGAACATATTAAATAATTACAAAAACAAATTACAATTACAATAGTTGGTGCAAGTTTGTCTCTCTGTGATTTGAGACAAAATTTGACTAGTCTTGTCTAGTCCAGTTTGGTATTGTCTGATCTTATCTGGTCTTACTGGTCTTGTCTGGTCTTGTCTTGTCTTGTCTGGTCTTGCCAGGTCTTCTCTTCTTTTATCTGATCTAGTCTTGTCTGGTGTTGTCTTGTCTTATCTGGTCCTGTCTGGTCGAGTCTGGTCTAGTTTGTCTGGTATGGTCTAGTCTGTTCTTGGGTAGTCTAGTCTATCTGGTCTTGTCTGCTCTTGTCTGCTTTTATCTGGTCTTCTCTGGTCCTGACTCGTCTTGTCTAGTCTTGTCTCGTTTTGTCCAATTTTGTCCAGTCTTGTCTAGTCTTCTCTAATCTTGTCTAATCTTGTCTTATTGAAAATGTTTAAAATTGTTCTTGTAAGCTGAAACATCTAATAGACGGTAATTTTTATTGCTTTCAAGTGGTTGTCGTTGTGGTACGCTTTCAGGTTATTGTCGAGAGGGTCGGTGATTAGATAGAGAAGTGTTTGTAGGGGTTGATTGCGATGGGATCCTGGGAACAGTGTTCAATCGGATTAGAGGTAATGAGAAGCAATCAATTAATACTGTTTGGGTGTCTATTGATGAGAATTGACGTTTATATCTTGAACGCGTTCGCAAATTCCCATCGGCCGCTTTAAATTACCTCTCATTATCTAAGAATTATGAGGGTTAATTAAATGAATATCTACACAAATAATTTGATATATTCTATAAAATGGTTTCGACTTGCGATAGTGAATGTAATTATTTGTTTGTTTGTTTCAGATGGAGAGCCAATCAAGCTTCCGGAAAATCTGGAGAGCCTTCCTAGGGCCGATCATTTTCCAACCCAAAGACACCGGTGGAACACAAATGAGGTAAGCATATTGGAAAACGGTAAAGATGTCTCGTATAAAATTGAAATAACATTTCAATTTATTCAAATGATCCAAGATAATAAAATTGATTTATTAGGTTTCGGATTACACGATATCTTGTAGATTAGATTAAGTGAAATAATGTATCCGACAGAGTTCGTCCTGAGCCACCGATATAAAACTATGTAGAGAACGTTCCGTCTGGCATTAAGATTATATTTCCTAGCCCATTACTCCGAAACTTTTATTAGATGCACACACGAGATGTGCCTGCTACGTGATTTTGCCGAAACGTAACAATAAAGAACGGAAACATTTACGGGACCATTACTGTACATTACGTACGCGTCGAACAAACAACTAATAATTTACGGAGAAAAGAACTAGCAGTTTGTACTATTCAAAACCGCTATCGCTTATCTAAGTATATTTTAATAGTCGGAATAAATTATATTCAATTGTATTTCAGTTATGCACAGTTTAAGCGAAATTACGAAAAGCACTTGACGAGATCACGATAACATCACAAAAAATATTCAACAAATTCTCTACATACCACTACAGACCCAAGTCAGGTGTTTTGGGACCCTTACACTGGCAAAATATAAAATATTTGATATATACATACCTAAAGATACGGGCAAAATATCTGACAAGGGTTCTTCCGGTCAATATTCGCAGCGAGAAAACTCAATTTTCCTCGCGTTATTTATCCATGTTATCTATTCCTAAATAGTTTCAGTGGAAGACATAAAATAAAAAAGGATGGATATATGTTTTACTAAAAAATGTGGTCCCCGCTTAAGCGCCGATTTATGGGGGCTATCCAATTAGGACTTTCCAAAAATCTTAAAAAAAAAGTCTTGTCTGTCTAGTCTTCTCTGTCTAGTCTTATCTGTCTAGTCTTGTGTGTCTACTTTTGTCTGTCTAGTCTTGTCTGTCTAGTCTTGTCTGTCTAGTCTTGTCTGTCTAGTCTTGTGTCTAGTCTTGTCTGTCTAGTCTTGTCTGTCTAGTCTTGTCTGTCTAGTCTTGTCTGTCTAGTCTTGTCTGTCTAGTCTTGTCTGTCTAGTCTTGTCTGTCTAGTCTTGTCTGTCTAGTCTTGTCTGTCTAGTCTTGTCTGTCTAGTCTTGTCTGTCTAGTCTTGTCTGTCTAGTCTTGTCTGCCTAGTCTTGTCTGTCTAGTATTGTCTGTCTAATCTTGTATGTCTAGTCTTGTCTGTCTAGTCTTTTCTGTCTAGTCTTGTCTGTCTAGTCTTGTCTGTCTAGTCTTGTCTGTCTAGTCTTGTCTGTCTAGTCTTGTCTGTCTAAGGTAAAACCTGTTTGCGTGAAAGGAGATGCATGGTGAGGAGTAATAGGCGAGCAAATGAGGAAGTGCGTGAGGAGTGCAGAAGGAGGTATAACTTGGCGCGCAGGGAACTTCGCAGAGCCATCGCGAACTCCAAGCAAGAAGCTTGGAGAGTGCTCTGCGAAGAGGTGAATAATAACATCTGGGGTGACGGCTATAAGATTGTCACCAGAAAAATTGCGCACAGGGTTAATACTCTCCGGGGGGATAGCCTAATGACGGAAGTCAAGAAGCTGTTCCCAGTACATGAGCGAATGAACTGGCTGGAACCCGTGGGATGGAGATCGGCGCCCCTTTTCACTCCGGCCGAGCTGCAGAGTGCAGTTGGCCGGATGAAGGAGGGAAAAGCGCCGGGTCCTGATGGTGTTCCACCGGAAGCGTGCAAGGTGTTTGGGCATGTGTGTAAGGACATGTGCTTGAGCATGATGAATGAATTGTTGATGAATGGCAGTTTCCCCAAAGAGTGGAAGAGAGCGAGACTGGTGATGATTGAAAAAGAGCGAAAGGAAGGAGAGGAAGCTAATTACAGGCCAATCTGCCTACTGAATGGGATAGCGAAGATGTTTGAGAGTATGATCGGAGCTAGGATAAATGAGGATCTCGAGAGGGCAGGGGGTCTTTCAGAGGAACAGTATGGGTTCAGAGGCGGCCGCACTACGGTGAACGCAATGATGCGTGTGATAGAGAGAGCAAGGTTAGCAAATACGGGTCCATGGCGTACCCGTAGCTACTGCGTGCTTGTAACCCTGGACGTGAAAAATGCCTTCAATTCGGTCCCATGGGGCGGAATCATGGAGGCTTTGGAACTAAAGGGGGTAGCTCCCTACCTTCGAAAGATGGTGGGGAGCTACTTGAATGATAGGGAGATAGTGACTGTGGAAGGTAAAATCTTCAAAATGAGTGCGGGTGTTCCACAGGGTTCGGTTCTTGGGCCGATACTGTGGAACATATTTTATGATGAGGTTTTGAGATTGAGGCTGCCAGACGGGGTTACACTCGTAGGGTACGCTGATGACTTAGCGGTGGTCGCTGTCGCAAGAACGGAAGAAAGTCTGAAAGCGATAATAAATGAGGCAATTGGTAGGATTGATCGGTGGATGGGGGAAAAAGGGCTTGCTCTGGCTCCCCACAAAACCGAGGCGGTCCTGCTAATTGGGAGAAGAAAGCTGCGTGAATTGACCGTGCGAATGGGGACAGTTGACGTACCGGCTCGGGAATCTGTAAGATACCTTGGGGTAGAGCTCCAGCGAAATCTCAGGGTGTCCGATCAGGTCACCCGGGTGGTGAGCAAGGCTACAGCATGTGTGAGAGCCCTTGGACGGCTGATGCCCAACATAGGTGGGCCGTTAGCCTCCAAGAGGAGGGTTATGAATGCGGTCGTGCACTCCATTCTCCTGTATGGGGTGCCGGCATGGATAAATGCGTTCAGGATTGAATGTTATAGAGCGAGACTGATGAGAGTGCAAAGGTGTATGCTGCTGCGTGTGTGCAGCGCATACAGGACTGTTTCTGGCGACGCCGTGGCGGTCGTTGCTGGAGTTATCCCGTTAGACCTTCTGGCGCATGAAAGGGTGAGAGTTTGGGGAGGTAATGACCCTAGAAATGAAAGGGAAAAAACAATGCGCGTATGGCAAGAGCTATGGCAGGGGTCGGAAAAGGGAGCCTGGACCAGGCAACTGATTCCGACTATCGATGAATGGGTCAACCGTGGGCACGGGGAGGTGAATTATCACCTCACCCAGGCGCTTACGGGGCATGGATGCTTTGGGTCTTACCTGGTGCGCATCGGGAAACTGGTTGAGGCGCACTGTAGGTACTGTGGAGCGACTGAGGACACTGCGGAGCATACCATCTTCGTGTGTACGAGATGGGAGAGAATGAGGAGCGCCGCAGAATGCAAGGTGGGAGAGAATGTGAACAAGGAGAGTATGGTGAGAATTATGCTCCGCAGTGAGTATGAATGGGGCGTGCTGACTGGAATGATAGGTTATATAATGAGGAGAAAGGAGAAGGATGAAAGGGACGAGCGTAAGGCGGGTCGAGGGGTTGCTACGCGCGAGCCGAGCGTGCCATCGCCGGGCCCCCCTTAGTGCGAAGGGGGCGCACAAATTTATTGTAAACTCTTATGTGAGGGGGGGCACGGCGATTAACGACGCGCCCGGCACAACGAATGAATGGATGAATGCTTTGGATATGAAAGGGGGAGGAACGTGGTGAAGTTATGCCAAATTTTGGATTCCATCACGTTCTCTCTGGTTTTGACTGGGGGGTCTGAATGGTGGGGGTTTTTTAGTGGGTCGCCCCTTTTGGGGGGCAGCCCCACACTACCACTCGACACGGGTCGGGTGGTGTCTGTTTGCAGATTTTCACCTCCAGCACGTGCAAAAAAAAAAAAAAAAAAAAAAAAAAAAAAAAAAAAAAGTCTTGTCTGTCTAGTCTTGTCTGTCTAGTCTTGTCTGTCTAGTCTTGTCTGTCTAGTCTTGTCTGTCTAGTCTTGTCTGTCTAGTCTTGTCTGTCTAGTCTTGTCTGTCTAGTCTTGTCTGTCTAGTCTTGTCTGTCTAGTCTTGTCTGTCTAGTCTTGTCTGTCTAGTCTTGTCTGTCTAGTCTTGTCTGTCTAGTCTTGTCTGTCTAGTCTTGTCTGTCTAGTCTTGTCTGTCTAGTCTTGTCTGTCTAGTCTTGTCTGTCTAGTCTTCTCTATCTAGTCTTGTCTGTCTAGTCTTGTCTGTCTAGTCTTGTCTGTCTAGTCTTGTCTGTCTAGTCTTGTCTGTCTAGTCTTGTCTGTCTAGTCTTGTCTGTCTAGTCTTGTCTGTCTAGTCTTGTCTGTCTAGTCTTGTCTGTCTAGTCTTGTCTGTCTAGTCTTGTCTGTCTAGTCTTGTCTGTCTAGTCTTGTCTGTCTAGTCTTGTCTGTCTAGTCTTGTCTGTCTAGTCTTGTCTGTCTAGTCTTGTCTGTCTAGTCTTGTCTGTCTAGTCTTGTCTGTCTAGTCTTGTCTGTCTAGTCTTGTCTGTCTAGTCTTGTCTGTCTAGTCTTGTCTGTCTAGTCTTGTCTGTCTAGTCTTGTCTGTCTAGTCTTGTCTGTCTAGTCTTGTCTGTCTAGTCTTGTCTGTCTAGTCTTGTCTGTCTAGTCTTGTCTGTCTAGTCTTGTCTGTCTAGTCTTGTCTGTCTAGTCTTGTCTGTCTAGTCTTGGCTAGTCTGGTCTGTCTAGTCTGGTCTGTCTAGTCTGATCTGTCTAGTCTGGTCTGTCTAGTCTGGTCTGTCTAGTCTGGTCTGTCTAGTCTGGTCTGTCTAGTCTGGTCTGTCTAGTCTGGTCTGTCTAGTCTGGTCTGTCTAGTCTGGTCTGTCTAGTCTGGTCTGTCTAGTCTGGTCTGTCTAGTCTGGTCTGTCTAGTCTGGTCTGTCTAGTCTGGTCTGTCTAGTCTGGTCTGTCTAGTCTGGTCTGTCTAGTCTGGTCTGTCTAGTCTGGTCTGTCCTAGTCTGGTCTGTCTAGTCTGGTCTGTCTAGTCTGGTCTGTCTAGTCTGGTCTGTCTAGTCTGGTCTGTCTAGTCTGGTCTGTCTAGTCTGGTCTGTCTAGTTTGGTCTGTCTAGTCTGGTCTGTCTAGTCTGGTCTGTCTAGTCTGGTCTGTCTAGTCTGGTCTGTCTAGTCTGGTCTGTCTAGTCTGGTCTGTCTAGTCTGGTCTGTCTAGTCTGATCTGTCTAGTCTGGTCTGTCTAGTCTGGTCTGTCTAGTCTGGTCTGTCTAGTCTGGTCTGTCTAGTCTGGTCTGTCTAGTCTGGTCTGTCTTGTCTGGTCTGTCTAGTCTGGTCTGTCTAGTCTGGTCTGTCTAGTCTGGTCTGTCTAGTCTGGTCTGTCTAGTCTGGTCTGTCTAGTCTGGTCTGTCTAGTCTGGTCTGTCTAGTCTGGTCTGTCTAGTCTGGTCTGTCTAGTCTGGTCTGTCTAGTCTGGTCTGTCTAGTCTGGTCTGTCTAGTCTGGTCTGTCTAGTCTGGTCTGTCTAGTCTGGTCTGTCTAGTCTGGTCTGTCTAGTCTGGTCTGTCTAGTCTGGTCTGTCTAGTCTGGTCTGTCTAGTCTGGTCTGTCTAGTCTGGTCTGTCTAGTCTGGTCTGTCTAGTCTGGTCTGTCTAGTCTGGTCTGTCTAGTCTGGTCTGTCTAGTCTGGTCTGTCTAGTCTGGTCTGTCTAGTCTGGTCTGTCTAGTCTGGTCTGTCTAGTCTGGTCTGTCTAGTCTGGTCTGTCTAGTCTGGTCTGTCTAGTCTGGTCTGTCTAGTCTGGTCTGTCTAGTCTGGTCTGTCTAGTCTGGTCTGTCTAGTCTGGTCTGTCTAGTCTGGTCTGTCTAGTCTGGTCTGTCTAGTCTGGTCTGTCTAGTCTGGTCTGTCTAGTCTGGTCTGTCTAGTCTGGTCTGTCTAGTCTGGTCTGTCTAGTCTGGTCTGTCTAGTCTGGTCTGTCTAGTCTGGTCTGTCTAGTCTGGTCTGTCTAGTCTGGTCTGTCTAGTCTGGTGTGTCTAGTCTGGTCTGTCTAGTCTGGTCTGTCTAGTCTGGTCTGTCTAGTCTGGTCTGTCTAGTCTGGTCTGTCTAGTCTGGTCCGTCTAGTCTGGTCTGTCTAGTCTGGTCTGTCTAGTCTGGTCTGTCTAGTCTGGTCTGTCTAGTCTGGTCTGTCTAGTCTGGTCTGTCTAGTCTGGTCTGTCTAGTCTGGTCTGTCTAGTCTGGTCTGTCTAGTCTGGTCTGTCTAGTCTGGTGTGTCTAGTCTGGTCTGTCTAGTCTGGTCTGTCTAGTCTGGTCTGTCTAGTCTGGTCTGTCTAGTCTGGTCTGTCTAGTCTGGTCTGTCTAGTCTGGTCTGTCTAGTCTGGTCTGTCTAGTCTGGTCTGTCTAGTCTGGTCTGTCTAGTCTGGTCTGTCTAGTCTGGTCTGTCTAGTCTGGTCTGTCTAGTCTGGTCTGTCTAGTCTGGTCTGTCTAGTCTGGTCTGTCTAGTCTGGTCTGTCTAGTCTGGTCTGTCTAGTCTGGTCTGTCTAGTCTGGTCTGTCTAGTCTGGTCTGTCTAGTCTGGTCTGTCTAGTCTGGTGTGTCTAGTCTGGTCTGTCTAGTCTGGTCTGTCTAGTCTGGTCTGTCTAGTCTGGTCTGTCTAGTCTGGTCTGTCTAGTCTGGTCTGTCTAGTCTGGTCTGTCTAGTCTGGTCTGTCTAGTCTGGTCTGTCTAGTCTGGTCTGTCTAGTCTGGTCTGTCTAGTCTGGTCTGTCTAGTCTGGTCTGTCTAGTCTGGTCTGTCTAGTCTGGTCTGTCTAGTCTGGTCTGTCTAGTCTGGTCTGTCTAGTCTGGTCTGTCTAGTCTGGTCTGTCTAGTCTGGTCTGTCTAGTCTGGTCTGTCTAGTCTGGTCTGTCTAGTCTGGTCTGTCTAGTCTGGTCTGTCTAGACTGGTCTGTCTAGTCTGGTCTGTCTAGTCTGGTCTGTCTAGTCTGGTCTGTCTAGTCTGGTCTGTCTAGTCTGGTCTGTCTAGTCTGGTCTGTCTAGTCTGGTCTGTCTAGTCTGGTCTGTCTAGTCTGGTCTGTCTAGTCTGGTCTGTCTAGTCTGGTCTGTCTAGTCTGGTCTGTCTAGTCTGGTCTGTCTAGTCTGGTCTGTCTAGTCTGGTCTGTCTAGTCTGGTCTGTCTAGTCTGGTCTGTCTAGTCTGGTCTGTCTAGTCTGGTCTGTCTAGTCTGGTCTGCCCGAGCTGATACCACAACGGCAAAATCGTCTGCGTTAGCTATTAACACCCGTTCCTGTATCCGTTCTTAGTACGTTGTCATAAAAGACTAGTCACAGTGTCGGACCGAGGACGGATACCTGCGGCGCGACACAAGTGGTCTTTCTGCGTGTTCCATCAGTTGTAATGATGTACCTATTAGATAGGTCTTTTTCTTCTGGTGCCTATCCACTTCGGCTGTTGGCGATCATAATTGAAATTCGGACTTTGTTACAGTTCTGAAGAGATTTGTTGATGTGTTGAACCAGGTTCGAAAGTTTTTTAGCCACGATATTCTCCTTCTTCCTGGCCCTTTTCTTCCATCTAATCTTCCTTGTGGTATAAGTTGCAATAGACCGTACCGTTGGCTGTTCCTCATTGTATGGCCAAGGTATTCCAGCTTCCTTGTCTTTATTGTTGGTAATACCTCTCGTTCTTTTCTCATTTTCTCTAGAACCTGCTGGTTGGTGACGTGAGCCGTCCAGGAAATTTTGAGTTTGCAGCGGTGTAGCCAAATCTCAAACGCCTCGAGTCTCCATTCGGTAGCCTCTGTCAGAGTCCAGGATTCCACTCCATATAGAAGTACTGTAAAGATGTATCTGTAGCCTGATCAGTAGCCATCTCAGTGGCCTGATCTTCGTTTCTATATTCAGGTGATGTGCTTTGTATACCTTTGCCATTTTCAGGAATGCGGATCTCTCTTTTTCTATCCGACATTTGATTTCAATTGAGTGTTCCCACTTTTAGTTTCATTTTGTCGCTAGATGCGTGCATTTTTGGACTCTCTCAATCAGTTCGTTGTTAACTTGAAGCTGTCAAGCGACATGGTTGTTGGTTTTGGGTACTATCATGTACTTTTTGACATTGAGCGCCAGGCAGGTGCCTGATTGATTTCTGATATTCTGTTCATCAGCTCTTGCAGGTTTTCTAGGTCTTCTCTGGTAGGTTTTCTCTGTCTGCGCAAACTACTGTGTCGCGTATCTCAGATTGTTATCTTCTCGCCATTTATTTTAATACCACATCTTATTTCTTCCAACGCTTCCTGAAATATGCGTTCGGATTATATATTAAACAGAGTTGGTGATAGTATAAATCCCTGGGGGCACACCTCTCTTTCTAATTGAATGCGTATTGAGGCAGTTTGTTTCCAGTATAGGTTGCTGATTATCTTTATGTCCCTGTGTTCTAACCCTATCTCTTTTAGAATGCCTATGAGTTTATTATGTTGTACTCTGTCAACAGCCTTCTGGTATTCAATGAAGCATATATGGACATCACAATCCATATACCTACACCTCTGTATGAAAACCTGGGCTTGAAGAGTGCCTCCCTCGTTCCTAGAGCGTTTCTGAAACCAAACTGAAGCGGTTGATGTTTTCTTTGCAAACCTTAGTTATTCTTCCATTAATTATTTTTAAGAGGAATTTTAGCAGATGCCTCATTAAACTTATGGTGCGATAGTCTCTGCAGTATTTAGCGTTCTCTTTCTTTTGGAGATTAATGAATGTTGATATCATATATAGGTATGACTGTATAATTTTGAGGAGGTATCCACTGACCTCTGCATTTCTTAGTGCGCATATGATATATTCTCAGGGAGCCAGAGTTGAATTCGTTTTCTATATCTAGCGTGATCATTGCATATACTCTATTTATAAAAGCCTTTTTCTTGATTTCTTCTGGTAATTCCGTTACTTTGCTCAATGTATCGATAGTGGAATTACCTGCCCTAAAGCCAAATTTGTTGACATGAAAAATCCTTTTCTGTTCTAATTCAATTTCCAGTCGGTTTTCAATTAATATTTCCAACAATATCTTTCCTGTGGTATCCAATAAGCAAATTGAAGTGAATGCAGCCGGTGTTAGGGAATCTTTTTGGGGTTCTTTCTTCTTCTTGTTCCTATTCGTGTCGAATATTGGCGACCATCCTGGCTATGATGACCTAGTTTGCTACTGCTTTAAACAGTGCTGTGGTTGTTTTTGAATACCATGTCCTTAGATTCTTTAGCCATGTTATCCTTCTTCTTCCGGGCCCTCTCTTTCCAAATACTTTTCCTTGGAGGGTGGATTTTAAGAGTTTTAATTTGGTGTCATTTCTCATTATATGCCCGAGATATTCCAGTTTCCTTCTCTTAATCGTATTCATCACCACTTTTTCCTTCCCCATTCTTTCCAGTATTGTTTCGTTGGTCACTCTATCTACCCATGATATTCTAAGGATCTTTCTGTATAGCCACATCGCGAAGGCTTCTAGTTTCTTTTGTGTTGCTTCGGTCAATGTCCATGATTCCATGCCATAGTGCAATATGGAGAACACAGAGCAGCGCAGGATTTTTACTTTGATATCTAATTTGAGGTTTTGGCTTTTGAAGAGCTTAGACATTTTGATGAAGGCATCTCTTGCTTTTTCTATTCTACATCTGATTTCTTGTGAGTGGTCCCACTCTTCGTTTACTAAGGTTTCCAGGTAGACAAGTTTGGATACCCGTTCTATTGGTATATTTTTAATAAATAGTTCGCAGTTTTCTTTCTTCTCTTTACTTATGACCATAAATTTTGTTTTGTTGATTCTTTCACCTTCATTCACTTTGTTCATTAGCTGTTCTATAGACCTTCTATACTATCTGCAAATATTACGCTATCATCTGCATATCGGATATTATTCAGTCGTTCACCATTTACAAGAATTCCATTTCAAGAATTTCCATTTTCCATCTCATCGTTTTCCAGAGCCTCTCTAAATATCTCTTCTGAATACAGATTGAATATCAGAGGGGAGATGATACACCCTTGTCGTACGCCCCGCAGAATGTTAATTGCCTCTCTTGTTTCATCTCCCGCGTTGATTTTTATGGTGGCTGCCTGGTTCCAGTACAGGTTTTGTATAATTCTATAATTCTGAGGTCTTTATCATCTTTCAGTACTTATATCATCTTCTGGTGTTGAACTTTTTGTTGGGGTACTTTTATAAGTACTAATCTAGGGATCTTCCATATATCCGGGAAGGTCCTTGCGTAAGGCATCGGTTTATTACCTTGGTTTATTACCACCACATGGTTGTTCACGGCGATTGCATTAATTATCTCTGGTGGTATATTATCTTGTCCACTTGATTTCTTATGTAAGGCGGACTTTGGGTAAGGCTGGTTCATGCCATAAACAAAATCTGACTGGCATAGTAGATACAAGTTGCGCAATCTAACAACAGAAATAGAAGGAACGCTGGTCCATAGCGTTATATTCCTTAAATACATGGGGATACCTATAGACAAAGACGTAAGAATGACAACAGATATTAAGAGGACATGTGCGAAGGCTAATGTTACCCTAATGGCTTAGGCAAAAATCATTCCAAATATTGGAGGGCCGAGATCGAGGAGGCGTATAATTCTTGTTCACGTCGTCTCTTCAATACACCTATACGGGGCTCCTATATGGATGCAAGTACTACGCCACAAAAGATATGAGGAAATGCTGTACAGCATAAATAAAAAGATCGCAATACGTGTAGGTGCGGCCTACAGGACCACCTCAACCATGGCCGTATTTGCCATAGCAGGCATACCGCCTATAAAGTTACGCGTCGACCAAAAAGATGGAGGCAATCAAAACCGGCAGTCAGAGAAATTATCTTGAACGCTTCGCAACAAAAATGGATACAGTTTGAAGGTTGGACTAAAACCATTATTATAAATGTTCGTAGGTGGAGTAATAGAAAGTGGGGTGATCTAGACCAGTGGTGGGCAAGCCGTGGTTCGCGACCCCTCGGGGGGTCGCGAGGGAAATTTTGGGGATCGTCTAATTCAGAGAAATTTATTTTCCAGTAAAATAATGAAATTAAATTATATTATTTATAAAAATAGAACTATATTTTTTACAAAAACAATTTCTGTTTTAATACCTTATTAGAGCCGTAGTAGCAATGCTTTTGGCGCTCTTGGGAAATATTTAAATTAGACATTTATAAAATAAATTAACGAAATCTACTTATGTAATTTAGGAATTAATTTTGTTACGAGTAAATTCTGAATCACAAATTAAAATTTGAAATCAAATGAAAAACCTACAATTAATATTATAAACTATTTTACAACCGCGTTCGTAAACCTGATGTGATGCCAATAATTTTAATTTTATTCTTGTATAAAGGTCTTCGCACACCAATTCGTCAGTGCGTTGCGGTTCGTTGTGATTCGTGCGAGCGTAAAAATATGTACTGCACACACCAATGCGTTAAATGGAATGCGTATTTAGTTAATTTTCCAAATTTTTTTCATAAGGAAATCATTAAGTTACCACGAATGTGGACTGAAAACTATACAATAACTGAAAAATTTTACATGAGATTTGTTTTTGGTAGTCATTAAAAGACTCATTAGTATTATAGAGCTTCGGAAAGGTTGAATATATTTATATATTCAGGCTATGTTCCGACTTTATTTAGTTTGCATCAAATTTGATTTTCCATATACAAATATATCGCTTCATACTAATACTAGACTTTACTAATATCTGGGCGTATAAGCGAATTCATTATGTGAAGTTTTATGGTGTCAAAACTTTTATAGCATTTTTTATGATGGTGTCTAAGTGTGCTGCGCTATTTAAAAGAAGGCTGTATTTAATCCAAGACGTCACCAAAACTCCTTTAAAAATACCCTGTAAACGCAAATCCCAGTACAAAATTCACTTTACCTACGTTAACGGTTAAAAAAACGTCTACTTTCGATCCAAGGATCGCGACAAAATTTTATACACAGTTGGGGTCGCCAATGAAAAAAGTTTGCGCACCACTGATCTAGACTGCCACTCAACCCAGGCAATGACAGGACTTTGGGTCTTCAATACATATCTAAAGAGAATTGGGAAGAACGAGACCGACCAATGCTGCTATTGCGGACCAGAGGTGGTGGACTCTCCAGAACACACTCGGTTCCAATGCCTTTCGTAAGATCATATAAGAAGTGTTGCCCACAGCAAATGTCAAGTTCTAGTTACTAAGGAAAACTCAGCGGCACTGTTGCTGGAGTCGAAAACTGGGACGCGGTAATAAGGATGCTGCGGAAAATTATGAGAGGGAAGGAGAACGAAGAGCGTAATAGGAAGTCCGTGAGTGATAAAGGCTGATGGAATGAAATATAACAACGCCTACCTCGAAGTGATGTTCCAAATTTTACATTGCTAGGTTAAACGGTTTGAACTGTGCGTTTTTTAGTCAGTCGATATGCAGAATGTAGACTTTACTTAACATTATTTCCGTCAGAAAACGGTGTGACTTACCCTCAAGTAAAAGCTAAGCTCAATAAGAGCGCCTAAAGTTGCTTACTTCAAAAACAATTTCATCTTAACATTTGTTATTACATATACTGGAATTGTATTAGAGATCTGTTTAAATTTATACATTTCTATATAAATATTTCTATAAAGAAATATATTAAAATAGATAAGAGCGTCTCGAATTCCTCTGTCTTCCAACCGTAGTTTTTTAATGAACGTTCGTCACGAGATTGACGTCCCGTTCGGTTTTCCCGTCGGTATTTCCTGTCGATAGAAATAATACTGACTTCATTGTGGAATGCCTGTGAAAAATCTCGACGATAAGGATCGAGACGCGCGGATCCGGCGGTTCGTGCACAAAACCTTAAAAATTCCGGCATTCGTAATCGCTCGCGATAAATTTTAAGAAGTATTTAGGTCGCCACCGCCGCACAAAAAACTTTAGACTCGACGGAGAAAATTCATAAATTTCCGCCGCGCTTTCTCAAATCTGTATCGAACACTCGACCAGGTTAATTTCACAAATAAATATTTATAATCGCAGCGGAAACGCCACAGCTTTCATATGAAACGCGTAAAAAATGATTTATTAACAGAATGGTCGCACAATGAGCATTTACAAGTTTATCGGTGTAAATTATCACAGTTTTGTTTGCGTTTTTTCACATTTTATTTCAGACGAATGGGTCGTTACGCATCGACTTATATGTATAATTAGTTTTACTTCGCGATTTTGACGCCGATTACCTTTAAAGCGGCAATGGGTTTAAATCCTATTTGCATAGCTCTTAAACTAATCATTGAGTTTCATCTCTCGATTTTTATTTACGTAAAGTGTACATTAAAGGCACTTTTCACTAGGGTTTAATTATTTTTTTTATTATTAAGGGTTTTTAAAAGAACTTTAAAGTCATATTAGCACGTATAAGTATTAAAATTTATTAAATAATTTAAAAAACACGATTTTATAATTATAGGGAAAGATTATGTATTATTGAATTAAAACTTTTTTATGGCCGACTTGGGAGTAACTGAGATCTTTCTTAAATCGTAAATTAAACATAGTCTTGCATAGTCTGACCTCACCTTTATTGCCTAGTTGTCAATCTTATTACCTAGTTGTCAATCTTATTTCTTAATCGTCAATCTAATTACTCAATAGTATTACCTAGTTGTCAATCTTATTTCTTAATCGTCAATCTAATTACTCAATAGTATTACCTAGTTGTCAATCCTATGACCTAGTTTTCAATCTTATTACCTAGTTGTCAATTGTATTACCTAGTTGTCAATCTTATTATCTAATTGTCAATCTGATATCCTAATTGTCAATCTTAGTACCTAGTTGTCAGTTTTATTACTCAGTTGTCAATCTTATTAAAATTCACAATGTAAACACACACTGAAAATGCTTTCAGAAAGCGCTTACATAGTCTGACCTGCACCATTATAGTTTTCAATCTTATTACTTGTTGTCAATCTTATTACTTAATTGTCAATTTTATTACCTAATTGTCAATTTGAGCAATATTTTCAAGACACTGCTCATAGTGTTCGGTACGGAATAATTCGGGTTTTGTTATTTGCGTGGGTAGAAATTCTGTATGCAGTGTATGCGTAGGGATGGTGGTTGTTGAGAAGTGAGCCCCAAATAAAAGTAATCCTATTAGCATGAAACTGTTTTTAAGCGGAAGTTTCAGAGCATATGTCGAAGACCCACATCTTACCGAAACCTCTATATATATATATAGACGTAGCTATTTCGAGGGTGTCGTCCGCGAATAAATTTACGCTCGTTTGAACTTTCCCAACTTCCAGTGTCGAACGATTGCTAGCAAACTAGCTACACTCAAAGTAAACGGTTCCGAATACTTTTCTGAATTGTGTTTTGCGTAATTAAGCGCAATGATGTTGAAAAATTAATAAGGGCCCTGAGGAATCCGGGAGAGTTGGCAAACTATTCGGCGCTAAAAGCCCCTCCAGCCTAAACTGTGTGTGTGTGCGAATTGAAATAAACAATTTAACTTGTTCCATTTTCTTGGCGCTGCCATCTTTATCGTCGGGACGTTAATACGCGGGCGGCAATTAAACGGCAACAACGACGACGACGTCGGCTGTGGAATAGTTTCCATAATTTTTTTATTTCGGAATACTGAAAAAGGGCTCGAGGGCTGTTTTACGTCGGGTAAAGAGGAGAAAATGAGGATTCTTATTATCCGCCAGTCTAAACGGTGACATTTGTTTGTCCTTTGTTTTAAGAAATCAAGGACTTATTTACAGAGAGCATGTATATATGCCCTATTTCCTATGATTGGATCTAATGTTTTCTCTCGATCTACAAATTTTCTCGGAAATAGAAAAAAAAATTATAATATATGTCTGTTTGTTGTCTTCTCTTTTCTCTTCCCTTCTTTTATATGGCTATTTATTCTGGAGAAAAAATCCATTTTAATTAAGTCTGAAATGCCGGCATGTGTTCGCTGTAACAAACTATTTACGGTTAATTACGCTAAAATAACAAGTGTATTACAGCGTGGTCTGTTGTTGTTTGTTGCGGTTTGGCTCTCGCTCCCCATTCTTAGGCCGCAGGCCCTTGGCCTCGTTCGATGTTCGGGCACGCGAGATTGTTATTATGTATGTATACGTTAACGCCGTCGGAACGCCGAAAACGCGACGCCACCCAAAACACTAGAACCGAACCCTCATTACGTTAAAAGGCTCTGCCTGCCGGATTGCGTTTATCACAAGTTAAGTTTTCCTGCATTCGGCTACACCGCACAAACATCACAATGATCTTAAATATTTTAAACAGTTTAATTAGCCTTTGTTCTGCGCCAAGGGGAGCCGGAGAGATTTATTTTACACCCCGGCCCGGTCTTATTTATATGCGAATCTAATAAAATTTCGGCTTCATATGCTGTTATAATTATTTTGCGCTTTTAGAGCTAATTAATTCATTTATTAATGGGAGCCTTATGGCGGATTTTAAAATTCTTTTTAAAGCTTATTTCCTCCCCTTTATATCGTATACGCCCTGTAAAACTGACGGAATTGCAAGGAAGATACGTCATGAATAAATATTAAGTAATAAAATACGGTAGATGTTCTGGTATAAATCTTATCTCTCCAAATTATAATACAAAAATAACGAAGTAGTAAACTCCCCGATTTTATATACTTTTATCAATATTTCTATAATTTATTCTATTTTTTATTAACCCTTTGTGTACATTTGACTGCTGAGACTCGTCATGCATTTGTTTCACTTGTCGTGTATTCTCTAAATACCGGACAAGACCTGACGAGATAAAACAGACAAGACCAGACAGACTAGACAGACAAGACTAGACAACAAAGCTGGACAGAGAGCACTAGACAGACAAGACTAGACCGACAAGACTAGACATACAAGAGTAGATAAGATTAGACAGACAAGACTAGACAGACAAGACTAGGCAGACAAGACTAGACAGATAAGACTAGATAGACAAGACTAGACAGACAAGACTAGACAGACAAGACTTTTTTTTTTTTTTAGGGGGGGCGTAGCTGGTGTTAATAAAATAACTTCTCCAGACAAGTGGACCCCCTGGAATCACATCCGTACACTCTGGACCCGCTTATCGCATAACCTCGGAGTGACGGATGGCATAATTGAAATTAGTCTACATGTTGTTTATTTTCCCTCCTTTTTTCCCTTTTTGAACTGCATCTCATCGTATTCTTTATCGGTCATTATCGTTACAATTAATCCGTTTACATGGTCCCAGTTTGCTTTTCCCTTTAACATGTATGGGATTATTGTTCTGGCGCTAAAGGGTTCTTCCATGGCTTTTTCGACTGCTTCTCTTTCAGTTTCCCACCTCCAGCAATCAAAGATAGTGTGATTTACACTATCTGTTTCTCCGCAGTAAACACATAGGTCGTCTGTTGCTCTGCCAATATTGAAGAGATAATCCCTGAAGCTACCGTGGCCAGTCAGTACTTGAGTAAGGTAGTAGCTAGTTTGGCCGAATTTTCTATTTACCCAGGTCGATATATTTGGGATTAGCACTTGGGTCCACTGTCCTTTGTCGCTGAGCTGCCATCTTTTTTGCCATTCCTCGATAAGCTCTTCTCTGGCCAGTTGTTTTTTCTGTGTGCAGTAGTTTGCATCGTGCAGCTTTTTTCGCTCTTTTACGAGCAGGTCTATGGGGGGTATTCCCGAGATGACTTGGGCGGCCTCTCCTGAGACCGTCCGGTAAGCGCTGCATGTACGTAGAGCCATTTTCCGCTGAACGGTTGCGAGTTGGTGAAGGTTTCGTTTCTTGTCTAGCTCTTTGGCCCATATTGGAGCTCCGTACAGCATGGTCGACTGGACTACAGAACTAAGTACTTTCCGAGAGCTGCTCTTAGGTCCCCCTACGTTTGACATGAGCTGCTGAATGCCTACTAGTGTTCTCATTGCCTTTCCTGCCGGTTCGGTAATGTGTGCCATGAAGGATAGCCTTTTATCGATCACTACTCCGAGGTATTTGAGTGTTTCTTTTGGTGTTATAATTGCCTCTTCCACTTTAAACTTTACTGGGCTAAGTTGTCTTAGGCCTGTGAGAAGGACAGCCTCGGTTTTTTCTGGAGCTAGACTTAGGTTCTTCGACTTCATCCACGCGCTGACCATTTCTGTTGCTTGATTTGCCGTTCGCATTAAGACTTGCTCTGTTTTTGCAGTGACAACCAGTGCGATATCGTCGGCGAAGCCGATTACGGTGGCCCCCAGTGGCAGCCTCATGTTAAGTACTTCGTCATATAGCACGTTCCACAGGGTGGGGCCTAGTATCGAACCCTGTGGGACGACACTGTTGATTTGTCGCTCTTCTTTTTCCCGGTCTCCTAGCAGTATGATGCTTCGACAGCTGAGGTAGCTTCTTAACATGCGCAACAGATACGGAGATATACCCCTTCTTGTCAGACTGTCCATGATATGCTTCCAGGATGCGCTATTAAAAGCATTTCTTACATCAAATGTTAGAAGGGCACACATGCGTCTGGTTCTCTGGGTTCCGCTTTTAGCCTTTTCTGCTATCTCCAGGACAGCGCTTAAGGCATTGATGGTGGATCTACCTTGTCTAAACCCATATTGGTTTTTGGACAAACCGCCTCCCGCCTCAAGCTCTCCCTTTAGCCTTAGTAGCAAGAGCTGCTCAAGTAGCTTACCAGACACATCCAATAGGCAGATGGGTCTGTAGGATGTGGGATCTCCTATCGGTTTATCTCCTTTTCTAATTAGTGATAGTTTTGCGCGCTTCCATATGACTGGGAAGTTCCCAGCAGTTAACAACCTATTCATTACGTCTAAGACGAATTTAGGTTGATGTCTAGCGGTTAACTTGACAATCTCTGGTGGTATGCCATCGGGACCCGGTGTTCTGCAGTTTCTAATACGTTTACTCGCCAGCAATAGTTCCTCTTCCGTAAAGGGACAGACAGACAGACAAGACTAGACAGACAAGACTAGACAGACAAAACTAGACAGACAAGACTAGACAGACAAGACTAGACAGACAAGACTAGACAGACAAGACTAGACAGACAAGACTAGACAGACAAGACTAGACAGACAAGACTAGACAGACAAGACTAGACAGACAAAACTAGACAGACAAGACTATACAGACATGACTAGACAGACAAGACTTGACAGACAAGACTAGACAGGCAATACTAGATAGACAAGACTAGATAGACAAGACTAGACTGACAAGACTAGACGGACAAGAATAGACAAACTAGACAGACAAGACGATGGTATGATGGGCGCCTGAAAAAGCCTTTTCCATAGTAGAGTTGAAATATGTTCGTTTCTTTTGTCTTACGATCTTTTTGGCTTCCCTCCTGGATGCTTCATATGCATTTTTCTTTGTTTTTGCCGGTCTTTCGAGGTCTGTTCTTCTGTCCCTGTTTCGATGTCCGACTTCGAGTGCATTCTCCATCATACCATTCGTTTCAGGCCCTCTTTGGCTTGTATTCCATGGTATATCTGGTACAGTAGACGAAAGCATAATACTCCGGTCTAATCCCAGGGAAGGTCTTGCTGCGCCCAAGTTCTAGACTTAACATATTGAAGATGGCTTCGAGCGCAAGCAAATTACCGGTGTAGCATTTATAGACGTGACAGAGGCATATGATACCGTAAACCACAAAAAAGCAGTAGAGAAACTGTACCATCTTACCAAGGACTATCGCCTAGCTGGACTTTGAAAACTTCTGCTACAGAACAGTCTGCCGCTTGCAGAGCGTTTCTATGTTACACTGCAGGGAAAAAGGAGTCGATGGAGAGACCAGAGGAACGAACTACCGCAGGGAAGTGTACTGGCTCCTATGCTTTTCAGCGTATACACAAATGACCAACCAACTGTCCAACAGACACATCGCTTCTATGCGGATGACACAGCCATCGCCTCACAGGGGAGCTTTGAAGAAGTCGAGAATAAACTAACTACAGCTTTAGAAAACATGGCACAGTACTACGACATAAACCAGTTGAAGCCGAACCCCAGCAAGAATCAGGAATTTCACCTGAGAAATAAGGTCCCACTCAAGAAGCTGCAAATCACATAGAGAGAACAAGAACTCTAAACATGCAACACTTCAAAGTTCCTGGGCGTAACACTAGACGGCACACTTCTTCTTCTTCTTCTATAGCTCTACAGCCCTGGGTGGGCCTTGGCTTGAGTTACAACATCCTTTCATATCTCCCTGCTGTTAACCAATTGCTGCCATTTTCTCACATCTAATATCTTTAGGTCGTCGACGCAGTCATCTTGCCATCTCTTACGTGGTCTACCCCGAGCTCTTCTTTCATGTGGACTCCAGTTCGTCAGTATTTTCGGTCCTCGGGTGCTTTTCATACGCATAACATGTCCAAACCATTGTAACCGTAGTGCCTTTACATGCCTTAAGATGTCCGCTCCTCCTGTCATTACCGCTGTAATATAGGCGATACTTTGGTTTGTCTATACTACCTTCACCCTTCCATCTGATTTCTTGTAGTGCCGTTACGTCTAAATGGTATTTATCGAACTCCTCTGCTATTTCCTGCATCTTTCCTGGTTGCAACATGGTACGTACATTCCATGTGCCGATTTTTAGTTCCGTTTTCAAGTCCTTTTTTTTTCTTAGTCCGTTGTATGTTAATCAATCCGATCCGAGGCTGTTGTAAGTCTTTCGTAACTTGAAAATTTTTACGAAGTGAGGTAGATAGCCTCACGCCCAACCCCCTTTTCGGAGGGCCATTTCTCCCGCTCTCGTTAGCCCCGACCACACCATCCATACTGGTTGGTTACCGCATCTCAGGCGAGGTTGCTCGGGTTATCAGGGTTCACCACGTGGAGGTGAGAGTCGGAATTGGGTAGGAGAGGCTATGTGGCAATCTCTTCCTGTGCGATTGTCATGCGGTACGCATGCACTACCCCATTTTAACCCCATAGGGAAGTGTACTGGCTCTTATGCTTCTCAGCGTATACACAAATGACCAAACAACCGACCAACAAACACATCGCTTCATCTATGCGGATGACACAGCCATTGCCTCACAGGGGAAAAGCTTCGAAGAAGTCGAGAATAAACTAACTACAGCCTTAGAAAACATGGCACAGTACTACGACATAAACCAGTTGAAGCCGAACCCCTGCAAAACCCAGGTAGGTGCATTTCACCTGAGATATAAGGACGCACACAAAAAGCTGCAAATTACATGGAACAGGAAATCGAAACATGCGACACTCCAAAGTTCCTGGGCGTAATACTGGGCGGCACACTATCCTTCCAAAAATACTGCCAGAATACAAAGGCCAAAGTTTGTGCTAGGAATAATATCATCTGGAAGCTCACTAACAGACCATGGGGAGCACAGCCTGACTATAAACCTTTAATTAGGAGCCGGCCGGACGAGCTGCGTACGTCGGCTCTTGCTCTCTGTTGCTCCGCTGCCGAGTACCAGTGTGGTACAACTCGGTTCACGCAAGACATGTCGACATAGCCTTAAACGAGACGTGCAGGATTATAACAGGCTGCCTGAGACCGACACCTGTCGAGAAGCTATACCGTCTATCTGGAATTGCCAAACAATATAGCATCCGAAACAGAGCGGCAGGGGCAGATCGGAGATAGGCCGCACCCTCTACACGACCAACAACCAGCAAGGCGATGACTCAAATCAAGGAAGAGCCTTTCTCCAACATACGCAACAACTGCAGACAAATCAACTCCGCATATAACTATGGAAAGAAAAACACCCAAGCCCGCGGACCGAACCCAGAGAAGAGCTGCCACCGGAAAAACTTATACCATACGCGACATGGAAATCACTGAACAGACTAAGGACAGGAGTGTGTGAATGCGGGGGGAGTCAGAGCGACAGCCACCTTCTCAGATGTCTCAACATGGGAGAGGCATGCACGGTGGTAGACCTAATTGTGGCTAATGACAGGGCGATAGACGCTGCCAACTATTGGAAAGGAATTGTCTGAATGTAAGCACTGGTGTCTCGGATTCGGAAACTGAATGAATCCCATGGTAGATTCTGCTGATATGATTACTGCTTTTTTATGTTTTGCAAGTCTTCCTCGATGCCTTGTTCTCCGGGAAAATTTCTTGTTAAGGTGTCGAGGTGCCTCTTTCATCAGTAGAAGACTATCGACCTCAAGGGTTTTCTGACAGTATTCTATATATTTAACTACAGCAAGTCGGTACTATCTAGTCCAGCAGGATTTAAGCGACTCGAACTAGACTAGTTGAAAGAGTGTATTTCCGCGAATATGTCCCGAAATTTTCCTGAAAATCCACTGACGTGTTTGTGTCTTATCAAATAAACAGCAGGATTAGTTCAAAATGTAGACAAAATGCGATTAGCAAAGCTTGTCAGTCTGTACTATCTAGTCCAGTTTGATTTAAACTACACAAACTATATTAGTTGGAAGAGCGTATTTTCACGTATAGCGTATTATTTTAGCGTATTATTTCTCCTGATATTTTCATGAAAATCCACAGACTCGTTTTTGTTTTATCAAGGAAACAGTAAGACTAGTAAAAAATGTGCACAAGATGCGATTTGTAAAGTTTGTAAGTCTGTACTATCTAGTTCAGCAGGATTTAAGCTACACATACTAGACTGGTTGAAAGAGCGCATTTTCTGGAATATTTCCTGAAATTTTCATGAAAATCCACCAACGCGTTTTTGTTTTATCAAGTAAACAGTAAGATTAGTCCAAAATGTGTACAAGATGCGATTAGCAAGGTTTGTCAGTCTGTACTATCTAGTCCAGTTTGATATAAACTACACCAACTAAATTAGTTGAAAGAGCATATTTTCACGAATACTTCCTGATATTTTCAATACACCTACGCGTTTTTCTTTTATCAAGGAGCCAGTAATACTAGTCCAAAATGTGCACAATATGCGATTAGCAAAGTTTGTAAGTCTGTGCTATCTAGTTTAGCAGGATTTAAGCTACACAAACTAGACTGGTTGAATGAGCGCATTTTCTGGAATATTTCCTAAAATTTTCATGAAAATCCATCCACGAGTTTTTGTTTTATCAAGAAAACAGTAAGATTTGTCCAAAACGTGGACAAGATGCAATTAGCAAAGTTTGTCAGTCTGTACTACGTAGTCCAGCAGTATTTAAGCTACACAAACTAGACCTGATGAAAGAGCGTATTTTCACGAATATTTTAAGAAATTTTCATGCAAATCCACCGACGCGGTGTGCTATATATCAGTCAAACTAATTCAAGTCAGTTATGATAATGTACCAAATATTGAATATCTTGTAAGTAATTTGAAGAATAGTCTTATTGTTTGAAACGATGTCAATAAATTATATATCAAAATTTTAAGGCTGTCTTAAGCTCTCAGAAAATCCAAAACTAATTCCTCTACTTTTATTCCTTATAGAGATATAGCTGTAAATATACAGGGTGTTTTTAAGTGGTTGAAAATTGTTTAGTTTTTTAAGATTTCTTGACACTAAATATAGTACACTAAATATAGTACACTAAATATAGTACACTACATACTATAGTACACTATAGTACACTAAATATAGTACACTAAATTGCATAATGCTTTATTATATTAGCGTAATCTATGTAAAATTCTGCGTGTTTTGGTATATAACATGTCCAAATTAGCAAGGTGTCAAAAATCGTGATTTTTTTTAAGCACTTAAGACAATCTTCTTTGACTATCTATTAACAAAGACTTCTTTGAAATCGCGAATTTTGACATGTCATGAATCATTGACATATAATACATCAAAAGACGCGAAATTTTATCTACAACAAACAAATAATAATCTTTTTCTGTTTTTGTGAAACGTAAGCCCGAAATTACAAATTTAAAATCGCGTAAAATACCGTACCATCGGATTTTTGCCTGAAACTTTTTCCAAAATAATCTAAATTCCCTGAAACTTTTTTTTCAGTCATTTTAAATTAAATACAGATTAAAACTATGTATATTTGCAATGAGAATAAACCTCACAAATTTTCTATAAAACGATTCGAACAATTTTTGAAAGACTCGAAACTTTGATCCCGATTTTCTCGGGCTCGCGGGCGTTCAACTTTATTTTATTTGGCACTTAAGAATTTCCAAATGGACAGAAAGCTATTAAATAACTGACAAATTTCACATGAGATTTGTTTTGCTAGCCCTAAAAAGACTCTAATTGTTATAGAGCTCCGGAAAGGTTATATTTATCCGGTTATAGAAAGGTTTTTTGATCCGGAAAGGTTATATATTTATATATTCAGGCTGTTTTCCGACTGTATTAAGTTTGTATGATTATCTATAACGTAGTATGGTTTTACCAATTCTAAATTTCCAAAAGTTTTTAAACCTGACCGAGTGTGTAGACTGCGTCTTTAAGATATCGTAGGTTAAGCGGTTTGAGCTTTATATATACAATACGACTGACTATCACTAAAATATAATGAACTTGTGAAATCAGAGCTTGGTATTCTAATCAATTTTCATGTATGTTTTCCCATAATTTTCCATTTAAAATGCCAGTTTTGAAGTGGTTTTGCAATTGGCTTCGTGTTGATGAAAATGTGAAGCGTTGTGTGCAGATGCACAGTGCCGTGTCGTTTCCTGTTTTGTTCCCGTGTAACTGTCATGGAAATGAGAAAGCTCTCGTTTCTCGCATTTAACCGTCGCGATACGAGAACGGAATCTCATTTTCTTTAACTAACAAATTTCATTCCGCAATCAACTAAATGATTTCTGTAGCATTTCAGGTGATTACTCCTTTTCTTCCGACGATTAGTACCATTTTTCTTTTGTTCATAAAAACCATAGTCTGCTAGGCAAAAAAAATGATGGATACTATCGCCACCGGGCGAAACAATTATCTAATATTGCTCATCATTTCTGCCGCTCTCCCAAATTGCCAACACGTTTCCCATGCCTCTAGCTCCCTCGCGTTCCCATCGATTTCTGAACTTAATAAAAAAATATATATTTCCAACATACGCCACAAAAAAAATACTGCAATAATCAACTCTCCACGTTCCGTTTATTGCGAATTAAAAAAAAACTTTTATTAACTCATAAATCCATCACTCCTCTGTCGTCTTCTTTAAAGGGGATGCGCGTGAATATTTAAGTCGAAAGTTCCCGCAGTTTCGTTTTTACTTGAGCTTGGACAAACTGGGGCAAACACACACGGAAATCCACCCGGAAAGAGGAAGAACGCCGAGCATGATGGGTCGGCAGCAGGGGTCGTTTTGACCCTGGACTTCATTCATACGGGTCACGGTCGTAATCGATACACCGAATATCAAACGGAAACTAATTACGAAATATTTAGCGAGGTATTGCAACAATTTGCGAATTTTTATTTGCATTTTCAATTATGCAAGAATGAGGAATTTACACATACATGGAGGTGTTGAATATTTCATAGCCGGAGTGAATTGAATTTAAGTGGTTTACTACTTGTTAGCTTTTTATTTAGCCAGGATGTTGTTATTTCAAGATAATAGTTTCCGCTTGTTTCGATAACAATCCACCATTAAATAAGATGATATTTCTGGAAGCAAATTAGCCTGAGACCATTGAATTTATAGCCGAATTAAATAATTTAAAGTTTTAAGCGAATAAATCCGGCGCGTGCACCATTTAAATGCAATGATAATTAGTTATTTTTAGAATCTGCTGGTTTTTATTTAATTACAAACTACAAACTTTTTGATTTTCCAAAGTAGAATTTTACACAAACTTATTTTATCGTTTCCTAAGTTTCCTACAAAATTAGCGGTTGAACACAATACTCGATTTGATAAAAATAAAGTTTGGAATCTATAAATGTCCTATTAATATATCTTCTTGTAAATAAAAAGCAACCCTAGCGTAATTCAATTTGTTTTAATGTATATAATCGTTTCTGCCGATAACAAGAATACTTAAATTTTATTATATGAATCAGCTGGAGGTTCTCGTGATACCGAAATAATAAAGCGTTTTTAAAACCCGCTGCATTTACGTGTTTAAGGAAAGAATTTGTGGCGAAATCTACCCCAGTTTTTTTTTTTTTGGTATAAATACATGCAGATGGAAATTAATGGCATGCCTATCATAAAAGTTTCGTTTTATGACGCGACTCCAAGGACAGTCGGGAATTGAAAGTTTTAATAGTTTGTTTTATTAGGGCTTTTCTCAAAAGTTTCCGGGCGGGGTTCAATTTTTCATGGTTGCAATAAATTTTTGTTATTCTGTTCTTTTTTTTAATCAAGTTTAGAAAGCACCTTCTTTTAATAGAAAACTATGACGACTTAATCGAATCAAAAACCAATTATTGGAAATCGTCAGTGATTCTTTATGTCTTGTATTTACTTTACGACCCCTTTTTTATGAGTCGATGTCATAAATCCTCGCCGAATTTATAGAATATATTATATAATTGGTAGTGTAATAATACCTAGACAAGACTAGAAAGACAGGACTAGTCCGACTGGGCTAGACAGACAAGACTAGACAGACTAGAGAAACAAAACTAGACAGACAAGCAAGACTAGAAATACAAGACTAGATAGACAAGAATAAACAGATAAGAATGGACAGATAAGACTAAACAGACAAAACTAGACAGACATGACTAGGTAGACAAGAATAGACAGGTTAGACTGGTCGGACAAGACTAGACAGACAAAACTAGACAAATAAAAACTAGATAGATAAGACTAGACATGCAACACTAGGGGCCTATACTATAGGCCCGCGATTATATTTACACAGGAAATGTAGTCCGTCAGCCAAAAGATTTGCGCATCCCTGGTCTAGAGAGATAAGATCATTTTTTGCCGGGCGTAGCCTGGCAGCTGGGAGCTGTGCAGACAAGTGGCCCTTAAGAACTCGGCCAAACTTTCCGGAACCGTGTTTGGCATGCCTTCAGAGTGATGGTTGATTGGTGTTTTAGCTCGTTTGCTGGTGATTTAGCTTGTTCTGATAGTTTCTTTGGCGTCTCAACCTCACGTCAACTTGTTTGGAGAACATTATGTTTTTGGCCTGTCGGTCCTCTCCCAGTGTGTTTTTATTGTCCAACATATAACTTATTGTCGTTCCTGGTTCGAACGGTATCTTCTCTATCTATTTGTTTATCTCTTTCGTCGTCCCATCTGTTGCAATCAAATATGATGTGGGGTATCTCGCCACAATATTCGCGCAAAGGTTATCCGCGGAGATGTCATTTGATGTCACGAAAATGAAGAATTGTGTTAGGTGATAATTTGCTGCACCGTCCTGTTCAGCCATGTCAATATGTCTAGCTAGGACCAGCTTTGTCCATTGACCCTTGTCCGTTGCCCACCATCTCCTTAGCCATTCCTCTAGAAGGTTTTTTCTAGCTGTACTTCTTGCTTGCCCGTTACTACCATTCACGTATAAATCAAACAGATAAGTCTAGACAGACAAGACTCGTCAGATAAAGAAGAAAAAAGATTATGTCCTTATTTTAGAAATCGCCATCGTCACAATAAAGTTGGAATTAATGTCCATGATTTTTTTTGGCGTACTGCCAAAAGTGACCAAGTCAAAAATTGGCAAAAATCAGATAATGTGCCCAAGTCGTTTTAATGTCAGCTACCTTTATGGACCACAATATGTCGAAGACGCATCGTAAAATACTTTGCATACGTAACCAGAAGAGCACAAGACAACTTGGAGAAGTTGATCGTACAGGGCAAAATTTAGGGAAAAAGACCGCGAGGTAGGTCCCCGTCGAGGTGGTTGGACCAAATCAAGAATACAACGGGACAACCCCTGCAAACCAACTTAAGACCGGCAGAAGATCGCAAGCAATGGAAACAACTAAGCAATCAGTGTACATAACCTTGGTGTCACAACTCTTCAGACATTTATGGAAAAAATTGTCCAAGCCAATATACGTAGCTAATCATAACTTTCGAACATGGGCCAAAAATGACCAAGTCTTTTAGAACAAAAAAAAACAAAAAGGTTTGTTAAAAACATTATGTCCTCCAAAGAATATGACGAGAGGTTGAAACGCCAAAGATAGACATCCAGATAGCGCAACAAAGCTATACTCGGGCCGGCGAGAGAATGCAGCTGTACTGCGCCGAGGTATGAGGGGCAACGGACACGCGCAGTGTAGTTTGAGTTAAGTAATATGCGTCAGTTTTTCAAATATGGACAACTAAACCGCACACTCGAAATAAAGTGGGGGTATGCGAACAATGCTAAACTCGTCGAGACGAGATGCATTCTCTCGCCTGCTCGAGTATAGATCAGCAGCAAACGAGCAAAAACACCGTGTAAAAATTGTTTTGGAAAGAGATTGTGTTCTTATTACAAACATCGCCCTCGCCACAGTAAGGTTGTCATATGATTTCCATGATATCTTGAAATGAAGTGAAATTATATATACGCGACTGAATAGAGAGATAAATGGGGAATATAGTGATGAATACGCGGCTAGGGGATATAACAGGTCTTGAAAATTGTTTGATAACAGGTTTTGATTTAGAATTTCTGATCTCTCTTTTATTAAAAATAAATAAATAAATATATTTCTGCAAAATATTGCTACAAGTTTGAATATAATTAGGATTGATAAATTGTTGAAAAATATTTTTTTCCTCCATACGTGCTGTTAAAAATTTATGCCTCGAAAATATGGCAGTGGTCTTATATTTTTATATTAGACGTGATGAATGACACTAATATTTCCTATAATTAAGGGAAGGTATCCACATATCGCACCCATATATCCATGGCAATCGTATATATCGCACTAGCTAAACTACATTCCGTTTTGCCCCCAGTTCCCCTAATTATAAATTAAAAAATTCTCAGTATAAACTCTTCTCGAAGAGCGTAGGCAACCTCTCGCGCATAATCATAAATTAAACAGAACAACAAATTAATACAAATCTAAAATATATAACAATAAACGAAAATACTTTTTTATTTCTCATGCGTTAAAAGTACTATCTTGGCGCACGTTTTTTAGTGCGACAAATGCCATTTTTGGCTGTATTGCCACATAACTTGAGTAACGCACGCAAATATTCAATATCGCTAAGTTACATTAAAAAAACAATTAAATAAATAAAATAAACACAATCAAGATTTCAATATTAAAAACGTGACTTGAAATTTTTTTCATTACAAAATAAAAATTAAAATTAAAGAAATCGTTTTAAAATGTGTGCAAATTCTATGGTGATACCGGAGACTGATGAGAGTGCTTATAACGAATCCACACCGACAGAGACAACCGGAGACAATTGATAAAGCAAATTCTTCATTTTTTATTCTATTTTTTTTTTGGATGACCCCTGGATCCCAAACTTATAAGATACGTCCCCTCGCATGAGTAATAAAACATATTATCTGCAACAAGGGCGGTATTGTCAATTGTCCTCTCGAGCGAATGTGCGCTCGTGTCCAATTGACAACTTACCGCCCTAGTTGCAAAATATACTATTTATTACATTATTTTTCGCCAAACTGAATAGCTTTATGTTTGTTTGCCCACGAACTTTATTAGTAGATTTGAATGCTACTGATCTTATTAACTTCATTAAAACATTTTGCTGCTTGAAATTATGTATTTCTTCTTTACTCATATTTTCTTACATTTGGTGAAATATGGTAATGTTGGCAATTTCGCGTAAAATTTAGACTAAGGCCGAGGCCGCACTACGGCTAAACCGCCGCGGTTTTTATTCGCGTGATTTTGTGACTCAAGTAAGCTAATACAAGCGGCCTCACTTGCGGTTTTTCCCGCGACTGTGTACTGTGTGCTCCCATAGCGTACTGTGTGTTTCTTGAGCGGTTTCGCGGTTATAGTGATTACCGCTCGCGGGAAAAAATCGCAGTGCGGCCTCGGCCTTATGCTTGCTCCACACTTATGCGAAGTTGTGCGAGATTGCACTATACTGTACAGAGGTTAGTCATCCCGCCTTGTGCTTCCTCGCCTCGCCAACTTCGCTGCAAAGGCTGTTTTTCGTACCTGAGTCAAAGGCACAAGAGTTCGAGGAAAGGAGAGCGTCCACACTAATAGTTGCAACAGCAACTACTACCTGTTCGGTGGCAGTCATGCTTACTGAGGTCCTCGCAAAGTAAGTGTGGATGCGAGTTCCTCGGCTTGGACAACTTCGGCGAGGATACTCACAGAAGTTACTCCGCAAGAGTGCGGAGCAGGAGCATTATATGTAAATGCATAATATGTAGACTTAGCGTAATATGTTCTATATCTTATTTAAAAAAACTAACGAACGACCGTGTTATACAAAATCTTATACATCCATACATAAAGATTTAACATTTTCTTCATAATAATATTTTCTCTTTTAACAATGAAAATTCTCATTAATTCCGGTTCCAACAAAAAACGTTCCATTCCGAAACAATACACTTGAGTTCTCCTGAAATTCCATTTGTTCCCTTCCACTGTATTTTTTTTCCCGTTCTATTTCTATCTGTTTGGTTATTAAGTTTTGCGCGTCACGTGCGCGTATTTATCAATTAAAAGAGCGAAGCCCGCGGGGGCGGCGGGGGTTTAGCTCGCGCCGTGCGCCCGACAGAAATGCAATAACTGCCGCTGCCGCCACGGCCCCCGGTAAATCATTGCGGATGCAATACGGCCTGTTTCCTTTTCCAATTATCTTAAAGCCTTTGTTATATTATTGCGCGAGTCGGGAATTATTAAGCGAGGAATTAAAAATTGAAAAGTTTTTTTTGCAATCATTTCCAGCAACGTTGATTCTACCAACAACATCGTCACAAAAATTAAATTATCGTATATTATTATTATTAGTATATTATTATTTGTTTTCAAATTATTTTTTCTTTTATGTAGCCAGGCCTATGTACAGGTATTTGCAAATACCTCTGTAGGAATTTTTCGATGTAAATCATGTAAATTTTTTGGTTAAAAACAAATTAAAAAGTTGTATATTTAGTTAGACAAAGCATCTGCCTAATCAATACAGCGTACTTATTATTTTAAATTTTGTTCGCGAACTATTAAGTGGTGAATTAAAACTTGAAAAGTATTTAGCAATTATTTCTCCAACAATGTCAGTACCAACAACAACATCGTGTCCTCATAAAAATAAAATTAACGAATGTCGTGCTTTCGAAAAGACTAAACGATTATTACAGCCTACGTGTTATTTCGAATTTTTGTAGTGTGGTAATTTAATATTCTGTTATAGAATAGCCTGGGGTTCTGTATTCGGCGAAAGTTTGTAAGCATAAATTCCCATATTTACTCCGTTTTCATACGGCTCCGAAGCAAACAGACCCTGCCGGTAAATGCAAACTAATCTTGCCCCAAAATAATTAATTATGAACATTGTTTGTTGCCCATTTATCGAAGCCAACATCTGCATAATTAATTCATAACCGCTGAAAAAGAAAAGACGCGCTTTCTTTGGAATGTATCGCCAATTCACGAAGCTTCTTGCTTTGCCTTTTCATATCCACTCAAAAAATAAATAATAAATTCCGATTTCGTCTAATGCAGCCTTTTATAAGCAGCCGACGCATGTATAGAATGTCTCGCATCCCCCAGATTTCCTTAATGCCATCAGCGATATATATAAAAAAATAAATCCCCTATTTGATCATGCATCCGCTATATCCTGACCTATATTCGCACAAAATGTCAAAAAAGCTCATTATATCAACAACATTTTAATTAGACTGTTTTTAAAGTTATATTTTTTATTTATTCCTATCCATCAAAATACACGATATACATACAACAATGTATACATTGTATCCTATTGAGATATAGATAATATCTTTATAATCGATATATCGATCTAGCACGCGAGATAAAATTCGAACACAATACCACAATCATAATTTTATTACCAATCAATTTTTTTTAGATTATTCGGTAATTTATTAAAATATTTTTTATTACTCATGCTTCTTCTTCTTTCGAATAGGCCTACTTTGGACCACGCTTGTTCAACTGTTGGCCTTTGACCTTTGTCCAGTATTGTCGCATCTTCTACCGGTGTAACTCCTTTCTCTCTTCTGTCCAGGGGGTACCTTTCCTTCGAGATTTTTCCTGAAATCCACGGACTTCCTTCAGGGTGCGTGTCACAGACTGTCTGTTTTTGAGATCTGTTATTCCCAGTTCTTCAATATCCTTCTCGGTTTCTGTCAACCAAGTGGTACGAAACTTCTTGTTTTGCCAGAAGGTGAACAGACGGTTTGTTAGTCGGTTTGGAGGCAATCTTGCAACGTGGCCATAGAAAGCTACCCTTCTTTTCCTTGCACAGTCAGAGAGCATCTCAATATGTTCTTAGAGCTCAGAGTTATGCCGCCTTCGGAATTCCCCATCTTTCTTTACCGGGCCTAGGATCTTCCTGAGGATTCTCCTCTCTTTGATTTCCAATTTCTCTACTAGACCTCTTCGGTTCAAGGAAAGATATTCCATGGCATACAGGGCTTCTGGTCGTAAGACTGATGGGTAGTGCTTAAGTTTCAGGTTGCGTGACAGGTATTTCTTATTGGAAGTGTTCCTAATCACTCGATAGGCTAGTTCTAACTTGTCGACTCCCTTGGATAATGATGCTCTTTCTGATAAGTTGGGTACAATCCATTCGCCGAGATACTTAAATTTCTCAGTCCTCTTGATGTTTCCCTGTTCTAGTAACATCTCTCTGTTTGCTTCTCTGGTGTTGGTGAAGAATTCTGTTTTCTCCAGCGACACTTGAAGACCTACTTTGGCAGCCTGTTTTCTGAGGCAGTTTACCTGCATTGTTGCCATCTCAAGAGAATCAGCAAACAGTGCCATGTCATCTGCAAAGGCCAGGCAATCTACAACCAGTCCATCGTTCTTACGTCCCAGGTAGATACCACTCTGAGCACCCAAATTGTTCAGTTCCTTGCGCCATTCTCTCATAACCTTTTCAAGGACACAGTTGAAGAGAAGTGGGGAAAGTGTAACTCCTTGTCTCACTCCAGTTTTTATTTCGAAGCTTTCTGAAATCTCGCATCTAAATTTAACCTTGGAATGGGTGTACGTCAAAGTTTCTAGGATGAGTCTGCGGGTTTTGTTGTCTAGCCCTAGTTCCTGGAGTACTTTGTTAAGCGTTTCTCTAGCAATGGCATCATAGGCCTTCCTAAAATCAACAAAGGTGACGACCACCTTGCGGTTTCTCATCTTGGAGTATGCAAGTACAGTTTTAAGATTGAGGATCTGTTCAACACAGGATCGTGTCTTCCTGAAGCCCCCCTGGTATTCTCCCAGACTATCAAACATTTCCAAATTGACTATCCAACTGATTTTCTGCCCTTGTTTGTATCGCCCTCGAGAGAATCTTGTATGTTACCGGGACGAGAGAAATTCCACGGTAGTTGTTTAGATCAGTAAAATCTCCCTTTTTGCGAAGCGGATGGATCAGAGCAGATTTACAATCGGGTGGTAATTTCTCTGTTTCCCAGATGTCCTGGATGATCTCGGTTAGCTTGCGCACGGCATTGTTTCCAGCACCTTTCCACAGTTCAGCAACGATAGAGTTCTCTCCAGCTGCCTTATTATTCTTAAGAAGTTGAATGATTTGGCCAACTTCTTCCAATGAAGGGTGAAGCGAGTCCGGGTTGGGTTGGGTGTGGTTTATTTATAGTCGAAGTCTTCGCTGGGTGGGTCACAGTTGAGTAGATTTCTGAGCCAAAAGGTGGCAGTTGTTCTTGTCGTTATAAGCCAGTTTGCCTTGTGAGTCTCTGAAGTGGAGGCTTGGCGGAGCGTATTTTCTGAGTGCCTGTTTAAAGGTTCCAAAGAAATCTCTGGAATTATTCTTAGCAAAGTTCTCTTCGATTTGGGTTAGTTGGTTTTGTGTGAAGGTTCGTTTGGTTCCTCGAATTATCTTGGATGTAACCTTTCTTTGTTCCAAAAATTTATGCCAATTTTCCTTGATATTTTTAGAATTCCACTTCACCCAGGCTATCTGCCTTTGGGCTGTTGCATTGTCATTATTACTCATGCATTAAAAGTACTATCTTGACGCACGTTTTTTAGTACGATAAATGCCACTTTTGGTTGTATTACCACATAACTTGGATAACGCACGCAAATATTCAATATCGCTAGGTTACATTAAAAAAAAAGACAATTAGATAAATATAATAAACACAATCAAGACATCAATATTAAGAAAGTGACAGAATTTTTTTTTCATTACAAAATAAAAATTAAAGAAAACGTTTTAAAATGAGTGTAAATTTTTTATTCTATTTGTTTTATTCCAAACTTGCAAGATACATCCCCCCGCATGAGTAATAAAAAATATTGTTTGCAACACGGGCGGTATTGTCAATTGCCCTCTCGAGCGAATGTGCACACTCACTTCGTTCGTGCGCCCAATTTCGCTATCGTGTCCAATTGACAATCTACCGCCCTAGTTACAAAATATATAATAATAGCCCTAAAATCGTATTGATCTGACTAATAGATTTCTTAGTTTTAGGCAAAGTTAGTAACTTGTTTCTCGTTTTCCCAGTATGCATCATATAAACTGTGGAAACTGGAATAAAATTCATAACTTCGATATAGGCGATTTTTGCAAGAAATCTCGAAACACGTTACGTATTATTTTTTCTTGCCCTAATTTCTATGTATATGATGTTTGTTTACTTGTTCCCGAAACTCGGCCCACCGACCTTTTATTTCACAAGGAGAGGTATGTCAAGTGACACCTCGTTTGAAAGATCTCTTCACAAGGAATACAACACACTATTTATTTCTTGAATATTTTCAAAGCCCACCTGATAAAAAAAAGAAAACTAATTTTATAACTTGAATACTATTTAATGCAACAAATGTTCAAAATGGGCACCGTTTCCTTCTTGGCAAAGGGCAAATCGAAGATAACATGCATCTCTAATGTTTTGTAACATTTCTTGTGTGACTTGCCGTATTTCATGCCTAATACGTTGCTTAAGGTCCTCATTGTCGTTTGGTTTTGTTATGTAGATCTTGAGGATCATGAGGGAACATGATGTTGATCATGAGGGCAAGTGCTTTATATGCATTAGCATAGGCACCACCACGTGATATTATGCCATAGTTTACGATACTTTTAAATAAGCCATGATAAATAACCCTTCTTTTATGTGGTAGTCCCATCTCATAAAGCAATCCAGACATACTCCAAGATATTTAAAGGAGGCAACTTTCTTAATTTTCATGTCCTCGATATAAAGTTTGATATCAAGTTGTATATTATCATGATAACACCCAAAAGTTATGCAAGCAGTTTCATTAATGTTTAGTGATAGATAGTTGATTAATTCTTAGCCATATATGAATCTTGTTTAACGATACCGTAATTTTAGCAGCTACTTCGTTCCAGCATTGACCTGAACATAATATAGCCGTATCATCGAGGTAGGAAACTAAGTTGCTACAAGGTGGAATATTAAAAATACCATTGATATATAATATGAGTAGTAAAGAACCTAAGATGTTACAATCATTATTATATTGTGTTGACAAAACCTTCTGCAGTCATTCTTTCGCGCTTCTTTAGCTTCCTCGGAAAGCTGGGCGATAGGCAACAAAGCGGATGCAATAACTTTTGAACTACGAACAAGGATTTTGTGAACAGTAGCAGGCATGTAATACCACGGATAGAGATTTATATACAGTTTCTTTGTTTCTGCTGCAAATGCCTGATATTTCTCAATGTTAATATCAAATCCTGAAGATAAAGCCCGAAGTATAATTCCAATTTTTGATATTAATGTAATATCTAATCCTGTAATATCAGCACTTAGTCCTGGATTTTCAAAAAACTTTCGAGCGGTATTTCCATCATTTGTATTGGCATACAGTGGTTTTGGCTTATCTACAATTAACCCCATTTCGGCTTTAAAACGGATTTTTATTTCGTCAGAACGTTGCTTCACATAAACTTTTTCAGATTCTGATCTAACTTGCCATTTCTTAATATCAAGACGATAGCTAATATGAAGCAAGCATTCAAAACACCTAATCCAACCACACAATGTAGATAAACCAAAACCATGATTGTCTTTGTTGACTACAAAATTTCTTGATTCGTCATTCATCATTTTTGGGGTTGCCCCACATATGAAGCACTTCTGTGGTGAGAAAGTTTCTGTCAACGCATTACAGAGTTTCCCATCAATCATGGTCAGAAGCATTTCATGCATGACCGAAACCTCGCCTTCGTTTACTTTGTATATTGTCGGCAATTAATTATTTATCTCAAAAAAATTGTTACTATCTTCCACAGTAAAGGCTTTAGTTTCTTTGGAAAAATGTATCAGTGTCCTTACTGTTAATGTTTGACAACACACGTAAATTTTTGTTTGTATGTGCTGTGATCGGAACTTCCATCACAGCCCCACTTACTCATCAGAGTAAATGACGAGGAAGGAGGCAGACTGTTGACAACCTCTTGCTGTGCCAATAACCAACGCTCTGCAATTTTATCTAAAACTGCTTGAACTTTGATATCTGCTCGCGTTTCTCTCACAGCAATCTGTTCCTCTCGAGGATAACAAGTTAATTTAGCTTTCCTAAGACTATGCAGTGACGGAAATACCTTATGGCCAAGTCTAATAAGGCATAAGGACTCCACTTCCGAGTCTGCTTTGAAATTAAGCTCATTATGCTCTGAAATGTTGAAGCCTTTTTTCGCGGGACATCTCTTAAGCTTGATATTACAGGGTCAGATGTAAGGAAATACCTTATGCCCAAATTTGTTGCTCCACTTCCGAGTGTGCTTGTAGTCATGACTTGTTGATTTACTTTCAACAAAGTACGCTAAAGCTCCGTCACTGGTCATAGCTCTTGGCTCATTTGAGGCACAACTGTTTTTAAGTTCCTTACTCTGCAAAGGATCGTTCGTCACATTTTTATCCCTTTTGCTATGTCTCTAACCTATACATGTCTCTAACCTTGTCTCTAAAATCTAACCTGACAATCGCGTTGACACCTCAGCAGCGTAGATTAGCTCACTAGTACTTCTGGTCCGGATAAGATCACCAACCCGTCTTCGTTTTGTTTTAAGGCTTCATTCCGAGGACTCTTTCATAGGCCTCCCAGGGCCTGATAAGCGTTCTTTAGAAGTAGTTGGCAACACTTTGGCCCAATAGACATTTCAAAAGACATTTGAACCATTAGCCACTCCGAGTTCTTCTGTAGAAACCGCTCTTTGTTCCTTCCACAGCTCCTCCACTTTTCAAGAGTTTTGGACGAGAATCGTGAAATGATGGTCTTCATGTTCTTTATAGATTGTTCATTTGCATCCCTAATATCCTGTCTCTTACTGATAAATCGAAACAAAGCTTAATTTCTTGTTTCCTTTTCACGTTTCAGCCATTCTTCAAATAAATAAAGTTTCGGTATGGCGAATACTACATCTGGAAAAAAAATTATATTAAGTTATTTCGCAAATCGTTGCAAGCCAATTTTATATCATTATAAAGTAGATTGTTGCAACGATATTTTACATTAATTCTAGAAGGGGGCGACGAGGGGGTTTGTGACTTTTTATCTGGCAAAGTTGAAAAATAGGCAAACAATCTGAGTAATTTAAGAAACTATGTTAAAAAGAAAATGGTTTATATTATATTTAATGAATAGTAATATGCTTAAAATATAGTTCTTACCTTCAACTCCAATCTCCATAATGCACAAATTTCACACAACTTTTTGAAAACACAATAAAATTAAATGGTAAGTTGCACAAATGTTACTGAATCAATAAAAAAAATCTCGTTTTCTTATATAAATATATTTTTTATGGCTTGTCGTTAACCCTCAGCCGGTCGCGTCTCAGATAATCACACTAACAGTCGCGTGGTGAACACATTTCACCACCGTCTAGATCAGCGATACTCACTACGTGGCCCGCGGGCCGCATGCGGCCCTCGGAACGATTTATTGCGGCCCTCGGCTGTTAGGGAAATAAATAAAAACGTAAGGATAAGGCTCACTATTCAGACCAATTCCCTAACCTAATTGACTGTGCTCAAAAAGTCTTGTGTGTTTCTGCATCTACATATGTGTGTGAATCTACATCCAGTAAGCTAAAGTTTAGAAAAAAATAAATACAGATCCAAGTTAACGAGTGAAAACGTTGACAACATTTTGAGAACATCAGTTTCTTCCCAACCTGCTAATATGGATGTTATATTAGAGAGCTGTGAAAGATTTCGCATCAATTTCAAAGAATTAACGAATTCAAGTACGCCTGGAGCTAAGTAAAAGACATTTCATTACATATGTATAGTAATATGTAAAACAGTTTTTTTACTTATGTAATAAACATAATGTTACATGTATTACATTTATTACTTGCGGCCCTCAGGAAAATCTGATAAAAACAATTAGGCTCTCTAAAAAATCCTAGTGAGGACCCCTGGTCCTCACTAGGTCACTATCTTATTATTTCTGAATGATTTATGATATAAATGCATTTTCTTTTTTATTTATTTTTTATTCTTTCGTACACTACTAAGAAAACTACATTTATTTAGTATTAAAAATTAAACGAAAAAAAAAATAATAGATAAACTGATACAACAAAAGTTAAGTAACTGAAAAACGTTTTTATCTAATTGTAAGTATCAAAAAATATTCTAGAAAAAGAAACAATTTTAAGTTAAAAATAACCAATTTACTAATACTATTCAGAATCGGACATCTGTTGATCACAACAGATACTACAAACAATTGTTGACTTTGAATGGCTAGTACATATGTGTTTATCACATGTCTCACACCTTCTTGTAGTAACCTGGTTTTTAGATCTCTCGCATAGGTAACATCTCTTTCTTTTTGAAGATGATTCTCCTCCACTATTAGCTTTTGGGGCTTTAAATTTACTAAGATGCAGTTATATATCTTTCGGCAGATAATACATTTCAGCTCATTCAGTATAATGGGGCTTCATGAGCTGAAATGCTAAATTATACAGGAAAGTTCTCCTCTGCAATAATATTCTTGTTTTTCGTGAAACGGAGTACGTAGATTCCATCTGATCAGTTGTATTTATTCCTCCTTTTGTTAAATTATAATCCAATATTGCATCAGGTTTCCCAGTTACCGAATCAATAGTACCTTTGTCATGCAGAGATGATAATAATACGATGATAACGTATGACAACATCATCATTTCATGTTGGTATGCAAATAAAGTCGTTCCGTCTGGTCTACTCTTGTGTGGCAAAAATGAGGCAGTTATTTCCTTTTTATTCTTTCTAATAGTTCCCAGACAAGTAATTTTGTTTTTGAGCATTGACTGGACTAGCTGATAGCTGGTATACCAGTTATCCGTATTGAGGTTTCGGTTTGTGCCTTTTATATTTGAAGTTAACCTATGTACAATATCGAACGGAGAGTTACTTTTTGCATAGGGCCCTGGTGGCTGTTTTCCACAATAAAGTTCAATGGCAGACGTATAAAATGTTTTTGCGTCAGCAACGAATAAAATTTCAAACCATATTTTGCCGGCATATACTGTATGAAGCTACACCTGCCTCTAAAGGGAACTAGCTTTTCATCAATGGTGACAAATTCGCTGTGATTGTAAGAATGTTGACAATTTTGGGCGAAAGAATCCAAAAACGTCCTGATTGCTGCCAGCTTATCTTCTTTTTGACGGGATGGACGTGTTATTTTGTCGTCGAATTTTCTTGCTCTTATAGGAAACAAAAATCTTTTGTAACTCATGCAAGCCCCAGATGGCATCATTCCAGTGCCATCATTCCTACAGATTTCTTCAACATTACAATGATTTGCACGTTTTGTTCCAATAAGAAACAGCAACCCAATCAAAGCACACAGTTCATTT
Source organism: Phosphuga atrata (assembly GCA_944588485.1). NCBI lineage: Eukaryota > Metazoa > Arthropoda > Insecta > Coleoptera > Silphidae > Phosphuga > Phosphuga atrata. The sequence goes on from OX155899.1 coordinate 55,415,566, forward strand.
CGAGTGGTAAGCTTCGTAATCCCGTTCACTTTTGTAGTTATTTTTGTTTACCTCTCTGGTTATGTACAAATTTGTGAAATATAGAATCTGATCAATAGATAATCTGCAAAAATGCATCGATTTCTGTTGCAATATTTTTCGCTGTTCCTTTAGGACTTGGAAATGTCTTTATAATGTTTCTCGAACTTACTCTACTAGTTGGTGGACACAAATCAGTTGCACCAAAAACTTTCATTGTCCTTGCCCAAAATAAATTCTCTATCAGCATCGTATTCATAAGCCGGCTCCGAATCAGAACCTTCTTCCTCAGCGCCACTTTCGTGATCTGAATACATAATATTTTCATCATCACCTTCAGAAACTTGTTCATCACTGCCAATATGTTCGTTATCCTCAATTTCGTCCAAAACTTGCATAATTTCGTCATCTGTTACAAATTGTGCCCTAAAAAATAATAAAAAGCCTATAAGTTCAAAATAAATATTATAAAAAAATTGTATAAGTGTACCAAAAGTGGGAGGGGGCTCCCAACCCCCTGGAGGTTTGGAGTTAACCCCAAACCTTCTTCGGATTTCGAAACTAGCACAAAATAAGAAAATAATAATAATTATTATTCAAGAATATTACTTACATGACTGGTCGCATGATGAATTCAGATCACATAAACTGATCTCTTTCAGTTCAAACTTGTCTCGACCGAGTCAAACAGACAAACACTGATGAGTGGGATAAAACCTACGAGTGCTTTGGTATGTCTATGAATGGTACCTAGTGCCTGTTGAAACACGATCAAATATTTATAAAAAGAAAAACTAGAAGTGGTGAACTCAGTTGGTGAACTTATTGGTGAAACTATTATTATTTTCTGCGCGACCGGTTGAGGGTTAAGAAATAATTAGGAAAAAAAATCTAGAATTGTCGTTACCTAAGTGTTTTCTGTGAATTGTGATTATTATATTCCACGAATTAAAAGGTGGTTTTTGTCTTTTGAACCACTGTGAGATAGTTTTAAATCAAAGAATTGAAGAGGGAGTTTTGTGATTGACTTTATCAAAAGCCTAATACCAATTATAAACTAATTTTCTCCAAATATGAATCGTTCCAATATAATTGCCTGTAAAACGTAATATTGCAATAAAGTTATTAGGTGAGAAGTTTAGTATAGTAAGAGGTTTAAAAGTTTTCGATGGAAGATACGTTATGGCCCTGCAACAAACGAGATCTGATTTAGCGAGTTGGTAAAGTGTGTCGCGTGGTTTTCGACGTGTTGGATGAAAATCCTCAATTTACCGCGTTAAGTCGCTTCTAATTAAGAATTAGCTTTTCAACGAAGAGTACGATGGGCGTTTTACAAGCGATTCTATTGAACTCGATTAATGTTTTGAGAAAATGAGTTAGGGTCAGTTTATAATTTGTGTTAGAGGAGGTTTAGCGTTCGCGATCGGAATTACATATTCATGGCTTGGAAGGAGCCGTCGGAGAGTCCTTTGTAGGATCCGGCGAAATTAATGTCCGCTACAAACTATAAACCTGTAAAATGGGAATAAAATGGTAAATCGCCGCTACCTCCATTTACATATCATACGGGCACGACCCTAATTTATTCTTTATTTAAATAAATATATAAAAATGCCTATTATCTTTACAACCATCGCGTTTTGAAACTGACACAATTTATGCGAAGCGATAAAAATTAAGGTAATTCTCGATCACGTTCCCTAGATATATAAAAAATCTGCACGCGAAAATATGGAACAAGACTAATACAGATACACTTTACACCTTCAATTTCTAATCAAACTACTAAATAAAAAATTCGATTTATTATGCGTCCACGACAGGATTCCCGATATAATATCCAACAAATTCTGTTTACAAAAGTTCTTTCATTCAGCCACGTTTTGGACCACATAATAACATTTATAAATTCGATAAGAGCTGCTCCATTAAGCTATTGGATGTTGAGGAAGCCCAGTTCTCAGATTTAATAGCTTACACAGATGTGCTGGTTTAGCCAAACTAGGAATACAGTAAGACATGCCCAAAGATAATTTCGAACCCAATGAGACCTTCCGAATTGTGGCAATCCGAATTATCTAATTCTAACTTTGTCCCGTCCTAATTAGAAAAGTTTTTTACCTTTCATCTCTATATGTAATATTTCAATGAATATGATGGTTGCGACAGTTTCTACGTAGTAATCTATACTTACACTGAATTGATAAATTAATTAACCACACTAAATTAAATGTCGTTAAAACTTAGTGAATTTCTAAATTCAGTGTAGTATTTCAAATTTATTTTTGAATTTATGAATTTACGATAAATAATATAATTCATGTTCTTAGCCTCCCTGTTTGTCAAAACGGTTGGGCACCCCTGCTTTACACCATTAATTTCTAATCAAACCGAGTAACTGTTAGTTAGCGCTTTTTTGCAATGGGAAATACCACACAATACTATCGATGTAATATAAAAAGGCAGCTTTAAAGCCACGAGAAACCTAAAATCTCAGCCTCCACATTCCAGATTTATGTTGAAAATCGAGTAAGCTGTGGAACGCGGTGTGATTCCGATGGATGAGTCCGACTATCGAACAAGGACGTTGGCTACATTACTAATGCAAATCGGCCCGTGAACACGTTACCATTCCAGCCGATTACTGTAATGCCTTCTCAACTACATACTTCGGCACTATCACATGTAATGTGTGTACACAAATCCTACATATATCGTCCACTAATATACAATTTATAAGTTTAACAGAGAAACTATGTTTCATAAATAGTATATTAAAGGACGTTAAGTAAGAGCGATATTTTTCAGTACGTGTCCAAATTTAGAAATCGACGAGAATATCGAGGAGTTTTCTAATGGATTTTTCTAAGTGCTGAAAAATGCCATTTCTAAATTTCATGCCATTTTATGCCAGTTCTAAATAAAAAAATCGTTCATACTTATTTAGAAAATTTTATGGTGGTTTTGTAACACTGATAATTGACATTTCACTGATACTTAATTATATACTTAAAAATTAATTAAAGGTTAAAATTAATATAGGTGAGAAAGTATCTTGTACTCCACCTGAAATTCAGTAAATTGTTGCAAATACTATGAGCAATTTGTTGCCGGATAAATCACGTCCACGATATGAAAAACAATATAGTAAATTTAACGAGTGGTGCAATGAAAATAATGTTACAGTTGCTTCGGAAAATGTTTTACTTGCTTACTTCGAATTTCAACGTAAGAAGTATAAACCATTAACGGACGATATAGGACGATTTATGGACGATATATTCTATGTTGAGGTCCTGTTTATCTATATATAAAGAAAGATGCAGACATATCCAAATATTATAAATTGCAGGCCTTATTGAAACGGATATCTCAGGGCTATGCACCTAAAAAGTCCAAGATTTTAGAAGAAGAAGATATTAATAAATTTATAAGGGACGCAGATAATAAGGTTTACCTGGCTATAAAGGTGGGTAAATTTGTAGGTATATCGCAGCTTTGTATGAAACGGTATTCATTTAAGACCTAGATCGATAATGGGTTACAATGGTGCGCTTAGGCGTCAGGAATTAACGGATATGTTGCAATTTGATAGCAAGAGTTAAGGTCGATTCCCATATGCGCAACACTCAGCAACGCGACGTCTTGCGACATCGCCTGTCAAATAATGATTACATTGTTTTAAATGGTCACGTCGCGTAGCCATAGTGAGAACGTGTCCATTTAAAACAATGTAAACATTATTTGACAGGCGATGTTGCGCGACGTCGTGTAGCTGTGTGTGCCGCGTATATGAGAATCGGCCATAATAGTAGCACTATATAATGTCCCTGGTGCTCAAGAACTGCTCAAGAATCATCCAATGTCACTATAAATGTTTTTAATAATTGTACCATTGATGGACAAAATTTAAATTAAGTTTTTTACCATTGATTAATTAAATTTGTGTATTCGCGATTTCACATAACCTCAAAACTATCTCGCCGAAAATTTTACACTGACAGCTCTGAATTTCTGTGCCAACCTTGAAAAAATTAACTCATAACAGCACTCGGCGAGCCATAACCGCACGCATATGAGTGCCGTTATGAGTCCATTACAGACGCAAAATAGAAAAACAATATAAATAAAATAAAAAATAAATAATATAAATAACAATAAGTAATTTTGCTTATTGGTTAAAATTTATCAGGATAACCCTCCCAACTGGACGTAACTTCAGAATGTAACACAAACATTTTGCAATGCGGCCCAAAACAAAACCGACAAGTTTTTTAATTTATTTACTTCAACTGCGTGAATCAATAAAGAGGTTTAAGGAAATCTCTATTTATAATGAATTATATGTATAGCAATTATTATGATTATTAAACGGAGAAATTTAATAATGCAATTTTTTGTTTTGAAAAATCGTTGGATAAACGGATTTTAAGATACACATTCTATTGTGAGTTTCCGTTTGGAAATGCAATGCATGCGAGATATTTTCGTTTGTTTTGCAGTTTTGGCCATTCACATGGAAAGATAAATAATGATGAATTGTTTAGCCCCGCATAGATACACAACCCCTGAGGGTTGTGGGTTGCAAACACGCTGTCTCCACCGAACCCAGTGATATCTTAACGGTAATAAATTTTCCTTAAAAATACAACCCCTGTAACATCGATAACATTTCCTAAACAGACGCGCCGAATATATTTTTTTGACGAGATCAGACGGACAAAACAAAATATTCTCGCATATTATTCCTTTTTATGTTCTCTCGCCGTTCGCCTTGTTTAGTTCCGGATGTTTTAATTGCGATAAGGTTTATGGGTTCGCGAAGTTGTGGGCGCGGAACGCGGAAGGCAATAACGGGATTGCTTCCGGATTATATCGATAATATAATTTATGGAGGAGGAGTGGATTGCATTATGAGAAACCCGATTTGTTTTTTTAGGTCTCTTTTTACCCGGGCCCGAAAGATCTTAACGGGGGAGTTCGTAATTTAATTTAATTTTGATAGAAAAACTCAATCTGTTCTAGTCTATAGAAAATTCCATTTGCTTCTAGTCTAAAGGAATGTATCTTTTCTATTTTATACCGTTGCATATATTTAATTTTACTTTATTATATTATATTATATTATATTATATTATATTATATTATATTATATTATATTATATTATATTATATTATATTATATTATATTATATTATATTATATTATATTATATTATATTATATTATGTTATGTTATGTTATGTTATATTATATTATATTATATTATATTATATTATATTATATTATATTATATTATATTATATTATATTATATTATATTATATTATATTATATTATATTATATTATATTATATTATATTATATTATATTATATTATATTATATTATATTATATTATATTATATTATATTATATTATATTATATTATATTATATTATATTATATTATATTATATTATATTATATTATATTATATTATATTATATTATATTATATTATATTATATTATATTATATTATATTATATTATATTATATTATATTATATTATATTATATTATATTATATTATATTATATTATATTATGCAGCGATTATTTATTGTATGTTACGTATACTTTTTTATAAAATCATTTCGCGGAAGAATATCTTATACATTACCTTTTACGTTATTTATTTTCTTATCTTGTTGCTATCTGTTCCAGTCTTTGTGCGTTCCGAAAGTCGCAGTCGAGACAAAAAAACTATAAGATTATGGTCAATATTTATTTAGATTATACTTTTCTGGTGGTGTGTGTGTTTGTTAATGTGGTCTGTGATCGGACGAAGATAGCACGTTTCCTTTTGTGTGCGAACACCGTCCGATCAACACGTATTCCATTAGTGTCCCGAATTCGCTAAATAATTCCGCCCACACTGCTGCTCGATTAATGCTCAACAAACCCAAACAATGGAATTGTTTAAATATTTGCGCCTGGCTTATAATTATCAATTAAGGTGTAAAGTGCTGTTTAATAATGCGCGATTTTTAAGGAATTTGTACAGGACATTTCGTAAATCGCAAATCAACAAAAAATTATAGATCGGTAAGTAAGTGTGGGGGGTAAGTGTTGGAAATGTTTGGGGTTCATCATCATCATTGGTCCTACAGCCTTGAAAGAGCCTAGATCTCCCTTAGTTTTGTTCGCCATTCTTCCCTATTATGTGCTGTTCCGCGCCAGTTTGTTGCGCCCATTTTCTTGGCGTCCTCGTCTACCCCGTCTCGCCAGCGCAGTTTGGGTCTTCCTCTGCGCCTTCTTCCCTCAGGTTGAGCCGTTAGCATGCGCGTCGGAGGGTATGTTTTCGGCGCTTTTGCTAAAGGCCCAGTCCACCTTAATCTTCCCACTTTTAAGCGGTGTACTACGTTTCTTCCATTGTCTATATCACGGTACATGTGGTTGATTTCGTGGTTGTAGCTTCTTCGCTAGAATCCGTCCTCGCATGTTGATCCAAATATCGTTCTTAGAATCCTACGTTCAAATGTTAATAGTAGGTTTTCATCGGCTTTTGATATCGCCCGTGTTTCTGACCCATATGTGAGGACTTGCAGGATAAGTGTTCTGTGTATGAGTAGTTCCATTGTTGAGCGATCTGGCCTAAAACCGCTTTGGTACTGTCCTAGTATTTCGTCCGTATAGTTGCTTAGGTGTGTGGACAGGATGTTTGCGAATATTTTATATACTATATTCAAGAGTGTTATGCCTCTATAGTTTTTACATTCCAACAGGTCTTATTTAGAGGTACCATGATACCGTACACACCGGTGATACCGTGATACCGTATAACCTACACAACGTTCTGGCATTTGCTCTTCGTGCCATACCTTCGTAATTATTTCATGTATTTGTTTAATTAGCGCATAGCCCCCTAATTTAATGAGTTCCGCAGGTATACTGTCCTCAGCCGGGGACTTGTTATTTTTAAGTCGCTTGATTACCTGCCCTACTTCCTAGAATATAGAATCCTAGTAGATGAATGTTCTTTTGGGTCATTGTTCCCTACTGCTGTCTCTGTTGCTCCGCTTCGGCATGCAGTAGTTCCTGAAAGTGTTCAACCCATCTCCGGAGTACTTCTTCCCTTGTACTCACTATATGGCCGTTTTTGCCTTACACATGCTTTATTCGTGGTTTATATTCTTTTCGTGCATTATTTAGAGATTTGTACAATTTTATTGTCTCATTCTGGTTCTTTAGAGCTTGGAGTTCTACTATAGTTGCCGCAGCCACCCGATGGAGTAATAAACTTGCGTGATCTTCACGTGATTTTGGGGATGATGATTCCCTATTGGTCAGTCCAAACGCTATTGAAAAGTAGATCAAGCAGCCGAAAGTTTAAAACAGTCTACCAGTGCAGTTGTATGCCACGTGCTCTCGAGTTTTCAGTGTTTCTGGCTTAGTTAAAATTAGTTATTTGCATTTTATCCATAAATCAGTCTTTTTCAAGACTGTTTTTTAAAATTAATATAAGATTTGGCAAAGCAGTGTAAATCAGGCTATTTACAACGTCACTACAAACTATCACGTGAACGCCGCGTGATCACACCATGGGGTCGCTGCGACAACTATAGGGTCTGATTTTTTGCGGCTCTCTTCTTGTGTGCAATTGTTTCTCTTCTCTTCTGAGGTCTTTATAATTTTGTTGCCTTTCTCGTGTGCATCTTGGTTAAGTTTGTATGCATCGTTTTTCTCTCTGGTGATATTTCCACAATCTGTATCGAACCAGCTGTCTTGTGGGGGAAGTTGTTCATGTCCCAGTATGATGTCTGCTGCATTTATGATTCCACTTTTACAAATGTTCCATTGCTCATTGGTTGTTAAGTTTAAATCAATAGGGGATTGGTTGTATAAGTGGTTCTGATATATCTCTAGTACTTGGGAATTGTTTAAGAGTTTGATGTTGTAACGGGTTGTTTTACTACCTTTTTCTTTCCTGTTGTTTGCAATTCTTTGTCGTAGTTTATGTACTACTATGTAGTGATCTGTCTATATTTGCACCTCGGTTAATGCGCACATCCATGATATTTGAGAAATGTCGTGTGTTTATTATTAGCATGAGTGCGGTCTATTTGTTTTTTTGTGAGTCCGTCTGGCGAGGTCCACGTTACCTTTTGGATGTTTTTTGTGCGGAAAGTGTGTGCTTGCTACGAGCATATTCTTTGAAGCTGCAAAATTAAATACTCTAACCCCGTTATCATTGGTTGTTTCATGAGCACTGAACTTACTAATATATGCTTGGTATATCTTTTCGTTACCAAAATTTGCATTTAGATCACCAATTATGATCTTAATGTCGTTTTTTGGGCAATCATATTGCACTTTTTCTAGTTCTAAATAGAACTGATCTTTGTCTTCCATATCTTTGTCTTCAGTTGGTGCATGTACGTTAATAAGACTTATGTTGAAAAACTTGCCTCTGACCCGCACATAGCATACTTTAGGGCTTATTGGTTTAAAATGCATAACCAAGTGCTGAGTGTTATATGAGTGTTGCATTAACAATAAATGCTGTTTTAAACTCGTGTTTCCTTTTGTGACAGTTGTAGTAAGTAGATGTTCCATTGTTTCTGCTGAATTTTCCTTGCCCCCGTCCATCGTATTTCTTGTATTGTGTGTCTTACTTATATTGTGCTAAAAAAATATGTTAGATTTTGTAGATTACCTGGTTCGTAGAATGTGCGTACGTTCCATGTACTTAACCTTAAATCGTTGTCCTTGTGTTTGCGTTTTTTGTATTTGTGAGATGAGTCAGGCTTCCTTTTCTTTTGGTTTCGTAACGTTGCGATTTTTTGTGGTAGGGTCGTTAGCCCTACGTCCAACCTTCCTCCAACCCTCCTCTTTTATCCCGGCTTGGGAAAGGCTGCTTTGGCTGGTGGGCTACTCAATCCACCCACCTTCCTCCGCAGGCAGAGTTGTTTGGGGTTCAAGAAACTGATTAACTGATTGATATGTATTTCCATCGGCTGAGATTCTGTGACATTTTATATTCTCTATAGTCTACGTTTTCAGTGTGGGGAAAAACCCACGAACTGATACTCTGTAGATCCAACCACCTTGGTGAGTGTTCTCTCATCAATTTTATATCATTAAAACAAAGGACAATCACACTTTTAACGTTGTTAGTATATGTAATTAATATTTTCTGTTTTCTCGTAATCCTTTGAAATGAAAAACATTCACCTATTAAATGTTACAAAAACTAGAGCTAATACAAAGTTTTCTTTAACACAAATTTCGTGAGTTTTATTACAAAGCGACAAACACCTAAACTCGATTTCTACCAAACTCGCGAACAAGGGTTTTACGACAAATGACCATCTGTAAACTAAGACGCTCATCGAAAGATGTGTTGAATACAATAAGCCACTCGTTCTAATATTTGTCGACTTCGAAAAAGCGTGCGACAATATAAACCAGCACAAAATGCTCGAAGCTCTGGCCGAGTGTAGAATAGAGCACAAATATATTTTCTTTTCTTTTAGCCTGTTATCGTCCTCTTCTTGAAGTGCCGTACTCTCTCCGAGAGCGTAGGCAACCTCTCGCGCATACTTGTGGAACGAATATTCCACAAATATATGGGACCTTCAGTTTATCGCCGGTTCGGAACGGCATTAGTTGAGAGGTTTTTCTTGGCGGAATTACTCGTGGTATTTTGCCATTGTTTTCCACGAGGTGCCCACAGAAAAATCTTCACGGCTTGGCTGGGGATTGAACACGGGATCTAATGCATGACAAGCGGATGCGTTCGCCACCACACCACTGTGACCACCACTGTTATCGTCCACCCCTGAAATTAGATCTTTCCTATGCTACTGTCATCCAGTTTCCTCCCGCGTGGCGTCGGATGTCGTCCCGCCATCTTGCCTGAGGCCTGCCAATACTCCTCTTCGATCTTCCCGGCCTCCATTGCACCATTGTATTAGAATTTTAGTCCACTTGATGTTGTCTTTCACTATGTTACCCGCCCATTGCCACTTAAGATGCAGCACTCGCTCCACCACATCTACGACCCCTTTTCTCCTCCTGATTTCTTCATTTAGAATTTCGTCCCTGAAGCTGATTCCCAGCATCGATCGCTCCATCGCTCGCTGGCAGACTCTAAGTCGATTTGCGCTCTATATCTTTAGAGTTACAGTTTCGAGCTTATACGTTGCGACCGGCAATATGCGTGAGTCATAAACCCCTTGAGGTTTATAGGGATGCGTGGTTCTCGGAAAATGTAACTGAGCCTGCCAAACGCTCCCCAGGTCTAGCCGATATGTCTGGTGATTTCGGCTGTCTGATTGTCCTTTACCAACTTGATGTTGTGTCCCATATACATACTCATCGACTTTCTCAATAGTATGATTACCCATGGTGACCATTATATTGCTCGGATTGATGATTTTAGTTTTCTGAAGATTCATTTTCAGCCCCACCGCTTGGGAGACTTCTTCGAGTTTACGTAACATTATCCCTAGTTCTAGCGAGATTTAAATTAGTATCATTATTTCATGTCAAGTTCATGTCTTCTCCACAAACGTCAAATTAAAACCCCTTTCGCGACGATATTTTTATCTGGAAGACATAGGAATACTTTTGTGATTGTGATTTTTATGTTTGTAAAAGTCAAAATTATATTTTATAATAGAAAATGTCCAAAAAAACATCAAGGGGTTGAAGGAGCTAGTGGTACATATAAGCTCCATTAGTCTTTTATTGTCGAACTTTTATGTACCATAGAAAAACTTTCTTTGAAAAATGTTAAATATTTTTATTTTATATAATACAAAATATTTTAAGAACGATATATTGCAAAACATTTAGAGTATAGTCGAATATCACATTCTTGACAAATTGTCATTGTGCTTTTGGGGTTTATTTCCTCGCACCTTTTGCACCTTTTTCTCGTTGTACCTTCCACTGGAATATGTAAAGATACATTTTCGAGGCGCCGTCTTTTCCCAGATGGTTTTCATTTCTTCGATAAACTTCGAACAGTTATTGCTTTTCTTCCTACAGATATCATTTCTTCTGCCAGGAGCACTAGAAATTGCAGGAAAGGATTTTTTATCTTTGTCTTCTCTTTATATATCCATGTGTTTACGATAGCCATCAGAAGCAGACGATATAAAACCTTCTTCCACCATTTATTTGATTTGCGATCTAGATCGTATAATCCCATCATTTGGTCTGCCAAATCAACCCCCCCCCCCCTAATCTCTATATGTTGCAACCATTTCTGGACACTGAACACTGATTTTGGAGCCCTCTTTCAAAGTTTTGTTGACAGACTTAACATTAGCAGTATGGCAATTGTTTAATATAAGAGACTCTTTTGTGTCTTGTCTTCTTCACAAAAGTGAAGAAATCAAAACATTTTATGGTGGCGTAGTTGCTGACACTATGCAACTGCATTAGAAAACTAAATGGCACACATATAAACCAAATTTAACCGAATTTAAAGTGCTTACCCCTGACATAAAACTTAGTGGTATACATGTCTACCAGGAGTCGCGAAAGTGTTAAGTGTATTCCAGTTTATAATTCAAAACAGCAAAGCTGCACTGCTGAGAGATGAATCTGGAAACGTGTCTGCAGATGGTTATTCACTTAATTTAAATAGGAATAAATTATCTTAAAAACAATGTTATTTGTCTAGCACCCATTATTGACATGAAAATGTACTGGGGCTGGTAATAACATGTAAATGTCTGTTTTATAATTAAATATTCTGCGTGGTATTAGCCAAGGAGGTAGTTGTTTCAACATGGGATTTGTTCTATAGTCTTAATAAGACTTAATATTATAGAGCTAGGAACAGGTTGAATATATTTATAATAATGGGTGATTTTTTAACCGTTTGAGTTTTGAAGTGAATGAAAGATTTATTTGGGCCGATAAATGAATGCATGCCATTTACTTTTTAAAGATTATTTCATGTAAATGTTACCCGCAAACTTTTTCCAGCATTCCGGCCGGTATCTCAACAATGGCAGCTGTAATGTTGTCTTCCAGGCCTGGAATTGTGGCTGGCTTGTCTCTGTATACGAGAGACTTCACGTATCCCCAAAAAAATAGTCTAGTGGGGTCGAATTGCAAGATCTTGGCAGCCAATGGACTGCTCCAAAACGTGAGATTAATTGCTCTCCAAACTCGCTTCTCAATAGGTTCATGGTATCGCGTGCCGTGTGGCATGTGGCACCGTCTTATTGAAATCACATGACAACCAAGTCTAATTCTTCCATTTTGGGGCAAAAAGTCGGTAATCATCTCACGATACCTTGCTCTATTGACTGTAACGTTGCGATTTTCATCGTTCTTGAAGAAGTACGGTCTAATGATGCCACCGGCCCACAAACCGCACCAAATAGTGCATCTTTCAGAGTGCATTGTCAGCTCGTGGACTGCTTATGGCTGCTCTTCACACCAATTTCAGAAATTCTGTTTGTTGGCGAACCCATTGAGCCAAAAATGAGCTTCGTCGCTGAAGACAATTTTTCGATAGAAAAATGGATCTTCATCCAAACTTCCTAAGGCCCATTCACCAAACAAACGACGTTGTGGTACGACGTTTCAGCTGATTTTGTATGATTTCATACCGAGGTCCTTACTTAAAATCTTCCAGGTGGACGAAAAACACAAGCCCAATTGTTGACAACGAATTGACATATTGCGATCTTCATTAACACTGGCCGATAGAGAAGTAATGTTTTCCTTGGTACGCACTCTTCGCATACGGGTTTATGGATTAATGTCCAATAAAGTGAAACTGGTGCGAAATTTGGTCACAACAGCTTGATTAGCCTGTTCGGTGGGTCGATTATGACGACCATAAAATGGACGTAATTTACGAAACACATTTCTCACACAGCACGAATTTTGATAATAAAATTCAATGATTTGTAAGCGTTGTTCGTTTGTTAGTCTATTCATGGTGAAATGGCAAACCTTACCTTTTGTTTTACACTGAAAACCTTTTTTTCACACTGAAAAACCAAATAGCAAAAAACTCACCCTGTAGCCTGAATGTAGCGAAATGTAGCCTGAATATAAAAGGCTAAATTTCGCCTTTAATAAGTTTATATGATTGTATTTATAATTAGTATGGTTTCACCAATATTAGAAATAGTATTGTTTTATTTTTATGTAGGAAAATTCTGTAAACGTATAAAACCGATATAAAACTTCGAGGACACATATCCATGCTAAAAAATCATTACCTAAACAACTAAATTGTGAATATAATATAACATAAATAACGAAAAATGGATTATAATAACTTGTGAGGAAATTTGTATGTAATTTTGTTACTCGAAAAAGTTTTCCATATAAAAAAATATAATATGTTTTAGTCGTTTGTTCGCGATTCACTATTCCATTTTGGATGATATGTATGGGCTCGTTAATAGGCAATTTGCTTAACGAGTTTTTACGTGCTCGGGGAACGATTTTTTCGCGTGCCGCCGTGATTTTCCGAGTGAAAAAAAAGTACATAATGTGCCTCCCGGAAGTGGGGCAACTAATACCACACCCCCGCGTTTTACATTTCAGAAACATCCAAACGGCCTACCGTTTACGGACCCGTAAACAATAAATATAATTTTCTTCTGTAGAGTTTCCGTTTCTGTGGGATATTAAGTAATTTAATTTGATATCGCGTTATTTTCTTTTCACCCGAACGCATGCTTTAGGGTCAGTTTCTTAACGTGTTTTAATAAAAGCAAGGGTGTCCGAAATTACCGCTTCGGGGTCTTGAAGCGAGCTTTTCTCCAGGCCGAAGAAATAGAAAAATTTTCAGTCAGCATTTTCCAGTTACATTGGAAAAGGGATTTCAATATTTGTTTTATATCGAGACCTTATCCCTACCAAAATACAAGAATCAGCAAAAAAAATATTCGATTTAACTATTTTTAAAAGTAATTACAGCGATTATTTTTCTTCTCGTTTAAGCATAAAGACGGATTTTACAAAAATTGTTATTATTTTCATTCCGTTCTAAATATAGTTATATAGGCGTTGTATTTGCATTGCAAAGCCGTAATTAATTGCGAAATAAATCTGTGCCTCGTTGCATAATCATTGCTCTACGCCTGTATGGGTATGTGCGAGTGTATAAATGCGCGACCGAGGGATCCTACCTGAACATAAATCGATCGGCGGATTAAAATAACCGAATTTTCATCTCACATTAATATTTATAAAGGACATATGTCTTCCTGCCTCCCCCATTTTTTTCAGAAACAATGATAATACTTCTACTTCATCCCTAATATCTCACCTAATTCATTATTCATAAATTTATCTTTTGTTCTGTAGAATCTTCTGTAGTATCGTGTGTGGTACAAAGGGTTGTTATTTAGGTTTTGACATGTGTTGTCTGTCTGACTGTCTGAATGAAATGGTGTTATTACGAGTTTTTGATTGGACGTCTCGCGTGGCTCATGAAGCGTGACGACGTCGCGACGCTACTCACCCCTGTAAAACGCTTGTCAAATTACTTCTTAACTTATATAGGCTAGTTATTTGCGGCTTGGACTAGATACTACATATTGGCTTTATTTTTTTTAATATTGAATATTAAAAAAAATGATAAAATTGTCAAGACTAGACAGCCAAGACTAGAAGGACAAGACTGGACAAACGAGACTAGACAAACAAGACTAGACGGACAAGACTAGCCAGACAAGACTAGATGAACAAGACTAGACAAACAAGACTAGACAGACAAGACTAGGCAGCAATAACTGCAAGAATTCTCCTCCAGTCCGTGTTAATAAATTCGTTTCAATTTTATCAATTTATTAAATATATTTTCTAAAATGCGACTGTTTTTGTTAAATTAATATTGAATAACACGGAGTGGAAGCAACAGCTGTAAACGCTCAAAAAAAAAAATTAATTGCGTAGCTCGAATGTTTTCATTTTTAATATGCGATTCGCTATCAAATTGTGCTTTTATTTATTCAGTTGCCATGAATGATGAAATCCGTCAATCGTTTCCATTTAGCCCAATGAAAACATAACAACACTGGACACCGTCCCAAAAACTATTTTACCAAATGAAACAACAACACAAACAACATTTTAAATTCCCTGAAATAAAATCGATGAACGGGCTCGATCGGTTTAATAATTTAATTTATCTGGGAATAATTTACTAATAAACTCGTTCAAAATTCAAACAGCGGTATATATTGGGTTAATAAAAAGTAATTGCGTATTTTACTTCCATTGTGAAATAGAAGGCGAATTTATTTACTTACGGCAAACAAACACTTTGTAACATATTGTTCATTTTGCTAACAGGCAGGTAAATAATAATAAAATATATTGAAGCTTTTCTGGCAGCAGAACGCCGAGGTCGGTAGCCCTTTGTTTCATATTTATGTTACAATAATAATAATAATAATTGTTATTAAAGGTGTCCTTATAAATAATTAAGACTTCTCCCCTTTCAGAATGAGATAAAAAAAGTTTGTACACCACCTGTTCGAAGCTACCAATATTTAATAATAACACTACAAAAACTTAATTTAAACAAAATATTTGAAAAACAATCTTAATTCTTAATAAGTAGTCTAGTCTCGTCTGTCTAGCCTTGTCTGTATAGTCTTGTCTGGCTAGACTAGACAGTCTGTCTAGTCTTGTCTGTCTAGACTAGACAGATAAGACTAGACAGACTAAACAGACAAGATTAGATACACAAGACTAGACAGAAAATACTAGACAGAGAAGAGCAGACAGACAAGATTAGACAGACAAAGCTAGACAGACAAGACTTTGCTAAAGCGCCGGAGAAAATTTTTAAAAACATCAATCCGACTAGCATAACAAACAACCACATGCATTTTATCGTGGAAACCATGTATTTAGAGGATTTTTGTGAAAAAGAATCATTCAATCTTCTAAACAGAAATCTAAAAAATAAAAACTCACATGGGCCAGATGGTTTTTACCCTGTTGCTTAATTAAGGAGAATTTAGAACATCTAACGAAGTCGCTACTAAATATAATAAATTGCTCCTTTAATACCGAAGAATTTCCGGCAATTTTATAGGTGACCACTATTCTACCTATTCATAAAAGGGAGCCAAGACGGTCCTCAATAACTACAGACCAATTGCTTTAATCTCAGTACTGTCTAAGATATTAGAATACTGTTTCCTGGAGAGACTTCGCCCTTTTATTGCGAAGCATAAAATAATACCCCCGGAACAACATGGCTTTCAAAGCGGGAAATCTACTAGCACAGCTATCCTAAAACTTTATAATAAAATCTTATCTGATGTAAACAAGGGCAATTTTCCAATAGGTATTTTCTGTGACCTAAGTAAAGCCTTCGACTGTGTATGCCACGACGAATTGCTTGACAAATTACGTTATTACGGCATAAGAGAAAAAGCAGGAAATTGGTTATGCTCCTTCCTACAAAACCGATCCCAATATGTAGAAATAAACTCTTTGGATAAGGTAGGCATGTCTCCAACAATTGCGACGAAAACAGGGGACCGCCAGGGTAGTGTGCTATCACCAACACTATTTATCGTATTTTCGGCGGGTTTAGTGGCATATCTCCATGAATGTGATTCCACGTTATATGCTGATGATGACAGCTTTTTATTATCTGAAAACAATTTGGAATCTTCAATTAAAAAATCTAACACAATCGTGGAATTTGTAACACAATGGTTTTCCTCCAATAAGCTGTTTCTTAACATGGAAAAACTGAATTCATAGTTTTCCAAACCAACAGAAGCAAATAGGTAGAAAATATCCAAATAAAAGCTGGAAACTCGGCACTAAATCGAACAAAATGCACAAAATTTCTTGGAATACATATTGAAGAGCACTTAACTTGGCACACTACAACTCGGAGCATATGCAAAGTACTGAATCAGAAAGCATATTGCATTCGGTTCCTCATAAAAATTCTCATTCAAACCGAATTACTAAACTACTACTATGCTGAGATCCAGTCAGAGCTTTCCTATGGCATTCTATTGTGGGGATCGTCACCCGAAATATCTCGAATTTTAAAAGCGCAAAAAAGGATCATTCGTGCGTTAGTCGGCATTCCCACTTATGCTTCATGCAGGTCGCACTTTATACACCTACATCTGCTAACAGTTACTGGCCTTTATATCCTTGAAACTACGTACTACATCTACAAAATGAAACTAAGGATTCCTAGGAACAGTGATAGGCACGGTTACTGCACTCAAGGACACCTTAAGCTGTACCCCACCAAAGTAAGGCTGGATATTTGTGGCAAAGCCCCAGATGTCAAAGGCGTTATTATGTACCATAAGCTAACAACGAGCCTCATGGAGGAGACTTCATATAAGAGGTTCAGAAGCGTAATGAGAGAATTCTCAATTCTATATAGTTTTCTGTATACATTGTTTCTTTTGGACGTACCCATATGTATCTGTATATATATATGTACATCTTGTTGTCAATAAATGAATTGAAATTGAATTGACTAGACAGACAAGACTACACAGACGAGACTAGACAGACGAGACTAGACAGACAAGACTAAACAGACAAGACTAGATGGACAAGACTACACAGACAAGACTAGACAGCTTAGACTAGAGAGACAAGACTAGACAGGCAAGACTGCACATACAAGACTAGACAGACAAGACAACACGCCAAGACATTTATAGAGAAGTATGCAAGGACGATGTATAGAGACAGCATGTTTCCAGTTTCTAGAAGAAATCATTCAACATCTGAAGGACCATAGTATTCCATGCGGGATAGATAATTCTCCTGGATTTCGCAAAGGCATATGACACAGTGGACCACGCTTTTGTAATAAAAAGAGCATACAGTTACTAAATTTGGGTTGTTGCTCTAGACCAGGGATGGCGAACCTATGACCCGCGAGTCGGACACTGACCCACACATGTTTTTTAAGTGACCCAGGCATTGCTTTTAGAACTTTTAGATATGTCCAATAACGCAACACTTTTATTATTTTCTTATTAAAGTTTTTCAATCACAAAGGTATGAATATTAAATATATCAATTAGAAATTTCTTCTCAAATTATTGTATTTTAAATGTGCTTATCTACTCGCACACCAAAATGAACACATTAATATGTAAATTATTGTATGTGAAGAATGCCATTATTATAATTGTGTATAAAAGTATCCAAATCGTGCGTAAAAGTCCAAAGTAAATCAAATGGAGTTTCATTATTGAACGATTTCTGTTTGTTGTTACTCGCGTCACTAACCAAACGCAGTGAAAATAAGTTTTCTGACGTATACTAAAATTGAAATAATTTTTTTTATTTTGAATCAAATAGACCTTTGCCTCTCAGTCTGGCTCTAACATAACTTAATCTAACCAGAATCTAATCTAGATCTAAGTTCACCTAGATTACATCGAAAACCAAATAGTGTTCCTGTCACTGTGCATTTTTACTACTTAGCAATTTTTGCAACGGAGACACTAAACGTTCAAACCTTATTGTATCAGTGATTTGAAGTATTTTGTCTGTCAAAATTATAATTTTTCAATATTTTCGGTAAGACAGTATTTTAACATGCTTCGTAGATAAAATAATGTATGATACGCGTGTGTGAGCGACTTTTGTGCACTAATTGTGATTAAACTTCGCAACTCATGTACAAAAACCCTTCATCACACACTTGAATCATAAACTACTATTTTAGTTGTAACCCTGTAATATGGCTGCGGTTAAAAAAAGGAAAACAGGCGATACAAATCCCACATCACACCAAACAGAATGGTTTGATAAATATTGTGTGATTGAAAGGAATTATAAAGAAGGTGTGTGTAATTTGTAACGAAATAGTATATTTTGCAATTATATTGGCAATTGGACACGAGAGCGAAATTCGGCGCACGAACGTATGGTTGTGAGTAAGTGAGTATGGATGCAATGTATCTTTTCCAAGTGATGCAACTGGCCTGGCGACCCACGAGCTAGCTAGTATAATGAACAAAATATGACCCACTACCCAAAAAGGTTCGCCATCCCTGCTCTAGACCTAATTACAAACTACCTTCAAAATAGAACCCAAATAACAGAAATAGAGACATCATATGGAAAGGAGAGATCGACACCAAGGATTATAAATATGAAAATACCACAGGGTAGCCGTTTGGGCCCTTTGCTTTTCCTACTGTACATTAACGACCTTCCGGAATTAAATCTATAACACACGCCAAATATGACATTGAACTATGCATATGGCACAAGTATTATTATTGGAAATAGGTCAGAAGATATAATATCGATAAGCTGTGCAAGGAAAAGAAGGGTAGCTTTCTATGGCCACATTGCAAGACTGCCTCCAAACCGACTAACCAACCGTATGGTTACCTTTTGGCAAAACAAGAAAGTTCGTACCACTTGGTTGACAGAAACCGAGAAGGATATTAAAGAACTGGGAATAACAGATCTCCAAAACAGATAGTCTGTGAGACGCACACTGAACGGAAGTCCGAGGATTTTATGAAAAACCCCGAAGGAAAGGTACCCCCTGAACAGAAGAGAGAAAGGAGTTACACCGACAGAAGATGCGACAATACTGGGCAAAGATCAAAGCACAACAGTTGAACAAGCGTGGTCCAAAATAGGCCCATTCGAAACAGGAAGAAGAAGAATATCGATAAACGTTCACACCTCAACAGAGAGAATGAAAAGCTGGTGTGACGAGAACAGATTGATCCTAAATAGTGAAAAGACCATGCTCATAATATTTAAAACTAACACGGATAAAAGGACATACATCGATGATTCAAGTCAAAATATTAATTTTGAGCTTCAGAAGAGCATAAAATTGCTTAGTATCCATTTCGACGACACACTAGGATGGGCAACGCATATAGCACAACTTGTTAACAAACTAAATAAAGAGATGTATGTCTTAGGAATATTAAAGCAGTTCCAGAATATATATACAGAGACACTAAAAACAGTGTATTTATTACGCGAACTTCCGTTCCCACCTTAAGATCGGCATACTGTTTTGGGGCAGGGTAGAAGGAATTGATGTGTTCTAGAGGCAGAAAGATGCTTTAAGAACCATATTTTCCCTAATCTATCGATAATCTTGCAGAGAAAGGTTTAGAACAGCCAAGATGCTAACTGCGAAGGGTACTTACATCT
This sequence comes from Phosphuga atrata, assembly GCA_944588485.1. Classification (NCBI taxonomy): domain Eukaryota; kingdom Metazoa; phylum Arthropoda; class Insecta; order Coleoptera; family Silphidae; genus Phosphuga; species Phosphuga atrata. The sequence continues at coordinate 55,435,751 of OX155899.1, forward strand.
ACGAATCGATATTATTTTTAGCAAAAATCTTTCCGAAGAATTTAATTTTAAAAATCCCAAGGAAGCACGAAGCAATAACAGCAATTTTCGGAAACGAATACACAGGTTAACTAAGACGGAAAAACCACTCTACAGTATCATGGAGCTGTACAATACGTTACCTAAATACAGTATATTCTCGGTAATTCGGCCGTTGGTTAATCGGACGACACGTCCAGTAATCTGGCTGTCTGGAGACCGCTCACGCTCTCCTCTCACACCACTCTTTCTGATAATCCGGCGTTTGTCTGGTCCATATATGTCTGTCGGATTATCGAGATTATACTGTATATTAAATTACTCCAACGAGCAAACACACGAATGCTCGTCGACATAGAATCGCACCCCGTACAGAAATTTTACAAACAAATAAAAATCTATCAAGAATGAAGAAGGAACGGACACATTTCATTTAGTGAACATCAATGACCTGTGATAATATGTTATTTGTAATTATAAAAGCTGTGCAAATGTTTGATTACTTAATGAAATAAACTCTTCGAATTTGACTAGACGGACAAGGCTAGAGACTAGACAAAGTGCTAAGACAAATGGTAGAACAAATGATGGTAGAGAGGATAAAACACGAGCTTAGGAAGGGTAAGGATCTATCGAGGTAACAATTCGACTTCAGGGAGAGACTCAACTATACACGCTATAATGAGAGTACTAAAAGTGGCAAAACTGGCTGCGAAAGGATCGCGGAGGAAAAGAAGAATTTGCGCAGACATAACGTTTGACGATAGAAACGCTTTCAACTGCGCTGCTTGGACAAATGTTGTTTGTTGAAGAATTGATAGCAGGAGACTTCCCTCCATATCTTCTGAAGCTAGTAAGCAGCTACCTCTCATCAAATGAAGACAAATCTACAGTGGTGTTCCACAAGGCTTAGTAATGGGACCAACCCTGTGGAACATCCTCTATGATGTAGTCCTTAGACTAGACGGAATGGAAGCTATCGGTTTCGCCGACGACTTGGCTCTCATCGTCACCGGATTAACAGAAATCTGTGTAATTAAAATAGCAAACACTAATTCATAGTCACTTCACTAAGTCATAGCACTAATAGACAACTGAATGGAGAAAAAACATCTAAAGCTCGCTGCAGAAAAAACGGAGCCGGTTTTATTAACAGGTTGAATGAAGGTAGGACCAGTCACATTTAAAATAAAGAACGAAACAATAATACTAAAGGAGACATCATTAAGGAACCTTTCCTTTCGACAACACGATTGTTCTTGTTGCTGGGTAGGCACTGAAAACCTCAGCAGGACTTGAAAAACTTATGCCAAATGTTGATGGCCCTAAGAGCACCAAACGAAGGCTCTTGTGTCAGTTGTCGAATCTGCCATGCTCTACGCAGCACCAATCTGGAAGCGAGCCATGTAGAGCAAACCTGCTAAAGCTGCAATCCATTCAACGAAAAATGGCGTTACGCTTGTCGAGCGCATATAGGAACGTCTCAGGTGTCGTTGTTCTCGTTATTGCAGGAATATCTCCCCTAAAATTTCTTGTTGAAGAAAGAGACAGAAGAAAGAGACACCTTTTATAACCAAAGGAGCAGTGAAAACAAAAAGGAACTGAGGAAGAAGGCAAGGACCCAAATGCTTGAAAGTTGGGTGTAGTGGGAAGGCTCAGAGAGGGGTGAGTGGACGAGACTCCTGATCGCAAAATTAGATCCATGGGTTGCGAGAAGTGACCTACTACCTGACCGAGGCATTGAGCCACGGGTACTTCAAAGTCTGTCTGCAAAGTATTGGTCGCGAAACAGACAATCAGCCTATTGTGATAAAACAGATAATGTGTGTCACATAGTTTTCGAATGCCCCAGGTGGTCCATGGAAAGAGAAATATTGACTTTCAAAGCAAAAAGAACTCTACAAAGGAGCACACTCACGGAGACAATGCTTAGAAGTGAAGAAGACTGGCCTGCGACAGAAACCGTAGTAGGGAAATATCCTTTGTGCTGGAACCACTTCCGCCTCTGACCCTGAGTTTGACCACTTCCTGTCACCTTGACGACTTCCGGTCCCTCGCTGATTAAAGCTGATTCAAAATAGATTTCACACCCTGTTTAGCATGGGGTTACATAGACCTCACACCCTGTTTAGCGTGGGGCTACATAGACCTCACACTCTTTTTGCTATTAAAGCGTAAAAGCTGATTAAAGCTGTATAAAAGCTGATACAGCCTAGCCCTCATTAATGGGTTAACAGTAGTTAGCCCGACAATTGAGGATTATAAGGGAATCATAAGATTTCATGTGAAGGGCTGTAAGGTATTCAAACAGCTTTTAATCAGCTTTAATCAGCTTTTAAGGAGGTCTATGCAGCCCCACGCTAAACAGGGTGTGAGGTCTATGTAACCTCACGCTAAACGGGGTGTGAGGTCTATGTTACCCCATGCTAAAGAGGGTGTGAGGTCTATTTTTAATCAGCTTTTATCAGCTTTAATCAGCGAGGGACCGGAAGTCGCCAGGGTCACCGGAAATGGTCAAGTTCAGAGGCGAAGGTGGTTCCAGAATGAAGGATCTTTGCCTACTGACCATGATAAGGGACATACTAAGCATGAAAGAACAATAAAAACAACCTACTAAACCCCTAATTCACCCCTAATCCAGGGAAGATGGATCGGGGACGTTTGGACATCAAGAAAAGTCAAAGCCAACGTCATCTTGAATATATTCGAAAAGTAATCTAAATATGCTTGCTACGTCCCCAGACTAGACTAGACTCAGACAAGACTAGCCAGACAAATCTAGACAGGCAAGACTAGACAGACAAGACTAGACAGACAAGACTAGACAGACAAGACTAGACAGACAAGACTAGACAGGCAAGACTAGACGGACAGGATTAGACAGACAAGACTGAAAAGTTGTTTGGGGGAAGCTCTCACTAAACTAAAATATTTTGTATTATTTTGTTAAACTAAAATATTTATTATTGTTTTTGCTCGCACTAACCCCCTATTCCACTTTTTCTTTTAGTATGCACCACCCTGGTGTCGCATTTTATGCATTCATTCAAGACAGCCCCGACTGTTAATGAAAATCGCCCTAGTTGTCGCCTCCCTGACCAAGATTCGAACCCGGGTCTCCCGCATTGAAAGGCGGGTATCTTGTCAACAACACTACCGAGGAGGACAAACAGACTAGACTAGGCAGACTAGACAAACAAGACTAAACAGACGATACTAGACATACAAGACTTGACAGACAAAACTAGACAGACAAGACTGGAGAGACAAGACTAGACAGATATGACTAGACAGACATGACTAGACAGATAAGACTAAAGAGACAAAACTAGACAGACCATTCATATATTTAAATGAATTTTCTACTTAATAATACTTAATTTTTATTGTTATCTTTCCATAACATGTCTATTTTTGTAACACCATTGTATTTCGAAATGTATCCTTAATTTTCTGTTCCCGTTTGCTGCGTGTCGAAAGCTATTGTCGCCGCTCTCTAATTACCATTCCGCTTTCCTGCGTATATAAATCTGGAGTGGCGTCGCGTTCATCCCCCTGCGCGTTCGCCGCCGCCGCCGAAAATATTTATTATTGTTTTTGCTCGCACATATCCACCCACCCCTTTCCAGCCAGCCCGTTATCGGCATTCATCTCCATGCAAATCGTCTGTAGACTTTTTAACCCTGCACCTCCTCCGACACACAACGCAATCCCTTATCTCAACAGGAAAGACATCATTTACGGAGAATTAATGGCCGAAACTGGAGCATTATTCAATCGCTGTATTTGCATAACTGGGAAAACTCACTGTACTAATTACTGGGATTTTTTTGCTGGAACTAAAAGGAGGTTTGTTTTGTTTCAGGAAATAGCTGCTATTCTGATAAGCTTCGATCGACACGCAGAATGGCAAAGCAAGGAGGTCAAGATCAGGTAAGATAACAACATTTTATTTTACTCATTTTATCTAATTTATATAAGATTACATCGCGGATTACGTATTCGTCCACATCTAGTTTGTATTCAACTGAAATAACGTAAATTGGGTTTATATACCACGTATGCAAATTACTTTATTAGTTTGAATATGTATATATTACTTTATGAACTAATTTAATTTAAACTGTACGGATATTTTTCATCAATTATCTTTGAGTCAATTTACATGGGAAGCAATTAAAGTCTTCCGTGTACACTTTCCAACTCCAGCTGTAAGTTTTGTTATTCTAATTTTATTTATGTAGTATTGCTTGTGTCGTTAGTCGCGGCGAATGTACAGAGTTCGTGTATTCGTCCTCATTAAACTAGTTTTAATTCATTCTCGTTAACGGTAAAGATGGGGGCTCAACAATGATACATTTAAATTGCAATTACAGCTTAATCGCAATTAAAATCGGAAAGCGCGTCCCGTAAATTCCGGCACTAGACCCTCGCCGTCACAAACTTTAATGCCGAGACAGTTTCTGATCACTCACAAGTACAAATATTATTATTAGCGTTATCAAGAATGCAGATTTAATCTGATATATTGATAAAACGTCTTTATTTATTGTCTCTGTAGTTCGTACTAATTCAATACCCGGACTGAATGTATAGATACAATTTGAATAAAGAAATCCATTAGTATTAAAAAATCAGTTTTATCAGGTAAAAGCACTTTTCACAGTGCTGATTATGGAACCTTATATCGGGCATTAAAAAAACATATGGAACCACTGTAGGTTATTAGATATTAGATAGGTCATTAAATAGTGAGTTGACTGAACATATAAAGGAATTGTAACTAAATAATGAGAAGCAATCGTAGACGGTAAAACTGTCTGTGGAATCGCATATTAATAAACAAACTGATCATTTGGAAGTATTAATTTATGAGTTATCTAACCAGACTGGCGACTAGACAGACAAGACTAGACGGACAAGACTAGACAGACAAGACTAGACATATAAAACTACAGACAAAACTAGACCGACAAGACTAGACAGACAAGACTAGATGATTGTAATTCTTATTGAATTTGACGATATGTCTGTGAATCTGTCAGGAATCGGAATGGCAGGCAAAGCTGCAGCGAACACGTGAACGCCGTGACCGCGAGCAAAAACAATCGAGATCTATTGTAGAAAAGTAAACGTCGCTGACGTATTTTCCTGCGGGACGTTTAACCTCCTGCAGCCTCGAACGCACCGAAAACCCTAACAACCGTCTCGTATAAAACGGCCGCGTCCCGCCGAATCGTGCATCAATCAGTCGACAATCGACCAAAAATGAATCCTGCAATCTTCTTGACGTTTGAATTCATAGTCCAGATACACGCTGCGAGTGTCTGTCACTTCGGTGAGGGCGTCGACATGTGCCATGGCGGCAGCAAATGCGCTCCCATTGTGGTCCGTCCCTCAAGGTCTCGAAACTCAAGATCGAAGACATCAGGAAACCAAGAGTAGTCTGCAAACAAATGGGAGGAATTCCCGGCCTCAAACCAGTAGGTGGTCTCTGCTCCTGCGAATCCATCGTCATCCCAGCCTTGGTACCGCGACCCATCTGTCCAACCTGCAACTGCAAAGTTTAAAAGCCCTGCCCTTGTGTTTGTTCCTCCTCGTCTTCTTCCTCTTCTTGCGGGTTTTCCTCCTGCCCTGGATCATCGAGTTCTTCGTGCTATTCTTCTCAACCTGCCCCAGTGCACGATCACCCTTCAGAACCTGAACCAGCCGTACACCGCCGTGGCCGATCCCGTCTCCCTCAGCTTGGTCTACAATATGCACCAGAAGAAATGCGGTGCCAACGAAGACCACTTAGCCTTCGGCTTCTGAAAGCTCCCAATCGGCGGGTCCAAAGCCAAAGTGGTCAAACACGTAGCCGAAGAATTGTTGTTCGACTTGAACGGTGAAGTCGTGGCACTGAAACCGATTGCTTGCAAAGGTAAAACTTTGAGTGTTGATGAGGAAGCCAGGGAGGATTTTGTGGCTGAAGAGTTTGACGAGGTGGAAGAGCCTCAAGAAGCCGGAACACGCCGCAGAGTTAAGTGTACGTGCCCGGACCACCACCTCCCGATGAAGACACCGTTCTTCCCATTCGCTACGTGTCCAGCTACTCTTCTTCCAGCTCCTGTTCCTCCAGTTCTTCTGCCAACCACCAAGTCAAATACCCCTGCGGAAACTGAGGAGACAAACATGAAAGCACTTTAAAAGAAATAGAATAATTTGTTTTGAAGGAACATTCTTAATTGCCTTAAAAAAATAAATGACTAAATGACTAGACTGACAAGACTAGACCGACAAGACAGACAAGACAGACAAGACAGACAAGACAGACAAGACAGACAAGACAGACAAGACAGACAAGACAGACAAGACAGACAAGACAGACAAGACAGACAAGACAGACAAGACAGACAAGACAGACAAGACAGACAAGACAGACAAGACAGACAAGACAGACAAGACAGACAAGACAGACAAGACAGACAAGACAGACAAGACAGACAAGACAGACAAGACAGACAAGACAGACAAGACAGACAAGACAGACAAGACAGACAAGACAGACAAGACAGACAAGACAGACAAGACAGACAAGACAGACAAGACAGACAAGACAGACAAGACAGACAAGACAGACAAGACAGACAAGACAGACAAGACAGACAAGACAGACAAGACAGACAAGACAGACAAGACAGACAAGACAGACAAGACAGACAAGACAGACAAGACAGACAAGACAGACAAGACAGACAAGACAGACAAGACAGACAAGACAGACAAGACAGACAAGACAGACAAGACAGACAAGACAGACAAGACAGACAAGACAGACAAGACAGACAAGACAGACAAGACAGACAAGACAGACAAGACAGACAAGACAGACAAGACAGACAAGACAGACAAGACAGACAAGACAGACAAGACAGACAAGACAGACAAGACAGACAAGACAGACAAGACAGACAAGACAGACAAGACAGACAAGACAGACAAGACAGACAAGACAGACAAGACAGACAAGACAGACAAGACAGACAAGACAGACAAGACAGACAAGACAGACAAGACAGACAAGACAGACAAGACAGACAAGACAGACAAGACAGACAAGACAGACAAGACAGACAAGACAGACAAGACAGACAAGACAGACAAGACAGACAAGACAGACAAGACAGACAAGACAGACAAGACAGACAAGTCAGACAAGACAGACAAGACAGACAAGACAGACAAGACAGACAAGACAGACAAGACAGACAAGACAGACAAGACAGACAAGACAGACAAGACAGACAAGACAGACAAGACAGACAAGACAGACAAGACAGACAAGACAGACAAGACAGACAAGACAGACAAGACAGACAAGACAGACAAGACAGACAAGACAGACAAGACAGACAAGACAGACAAGACAGACAAGACAGACAAGACAGACAAGACAGACAAGACAGACAAGACAGACAAGACAGACAAGACAGACAAGACAGACAAGACAGACAAGACAGACAAGACAGACAAGACAGACAAGACAGACAAGACAGACAAGACAGACAAGACAGACAAGACAGACAAGACAGACAAGACAGACAAGACAGACAAGACAGACAAGACAGACAAGACAGACAAGACAGACAAGACAGACAAGACAGACAAGACAGACAAGACAGACAAGACAGACAAGACAGACAAGACAGACAAGACAGACAAGACAGACAAGACAGACAAGACAGACAAGACAGACAAGACAGACAAGACAGACAAGACAGACAAGACAGACAAGACAGACAAGACAGACAAGACAGACAAGACAGACAAGACAGACAAGACAGACAAGACAGACAAGACAGACAAGACAGACAAGACAGACAAGACAGACAAGACAGACAAGACAGACAAGACAGACAAGACAGACAAGACAGACAAGACAGACAAGACAGACAAGACAGACAAGACAGACAAGACAGACAAGACAGACAAGACAGACAAGACAGACAAGACAGACAAGACAGACAAGACAGACAAGACAGACAAGACAGACAAGACAGACAAGACAGACAAGACAGACAAGACAGACAAGACAGACAAGACAGACAAGACAGACAAGACAGACAAGACAGACAAGACAGACAAGACAGACAAGACAGACAAGACAGACAAGACAGACAAGACAGACAAGACAGACAAGACAGACAAGACAGACAAGACAGACAAGACAGACAAGACAGACAAGACAGACAAGACAGACAAGACAGACAAGACAGACAAGACAGACAAGACAGACGAGACAGACGAGACAGACGAGACAGACGAGACAGACGAGACAGACGAGACAGACGAGACAGACGAGACAGACGAGACAGACGAGACAGACGAGACAGACGAGACAGACGAGACAGACGAGACAGACGAGACAGACGAGACAGACGAGACAGACGAGACAGACGAGACAGACGAGACAGACGAGACAGACGAGACAGACGAGACAGACGAGACAGACGAGACAGACGAGACAGACGAGACAGACGAGACAGACGAGACAGACGAGACAGACGAGACAGACGAGACAGACGAGACAGACGAGACAGACGAGACAGACGAGACAGACGAGACAGACGAGACAGACGAGACAGACGAGACAGACGAGACAGACGAGACAGACGAGACAGACGAGACAGACGAGACAGACGAGACAGACGAGACAGACGAGACAGACGAGACAGACGAGACAGACGAGACAGACGAGACAGACGAGACAGACGAGACAGACGAGACAGACGAGACAGACGAGACAGACGAGACAGACGAGACAGACGAGACAGACGAGACAGACGAGACAGACGAGACAGACGAGACAGACGAGACAGACGAGACAGACGAGACAGACGAGACAGACGAGACAGACGAGACAGACGAGACAGACGAGACAGACGAGACAGACGAGACAGACGAGACAGACGAGACAGACGAGACAGACGAGACAGACGAGACAGACGAGACAGACGAGACAGACGAGACAGACGAGACAGACGAGACAGACGAGACAGACGAGACAGACGAGACAGACGAGACAGACGAGACAGACGAGACAGACGAGACAGACGAGACAGACGAGACAGACGAGACAGACAAGACAGACAAGACATTATTCTTCTCGGTAATTGGCTAATCGCTATAATCTTTTTGCGCAAGCATCGAAACTTTTCCACCATGGGTGATCTTTCTCCAATACTTCAAGATCTTCTTTCTGGTGTGGTCCACCCAGCCCTGATCATTTTTATTTAGGTTTGTTGTCTCCATTCCTTGGTCCTTGGGCAATCGATCAGCACATGGGTCGGTTCCCTAATACTGATACTATTTATTTAATACTAAACTTGCCACACTTAAAACTGATACTATCAAGATTATATGAAGATATAGGAGACTGAATTTTCGTAATGGAAATCGAAATGACAGTTATCAAAATAACAACCATTTTCCAAGACTAGTTCCAACAAAAGTAATCTCTTAAGTTTCAGACTGGATTTCTAACATATGCATTCACCGATTTGTCTTAAACTTAACGAACCTATTCTTAATAGTATTAAGAAGATTTTTGCAAAATTTAAAATAAATCCCACTCAAAATAGAATTTTTTAACCTTGAATATACAACCATAAAAACCAACTACTTTTATCAAACGACAAAATTTCTAATTTGATTTTCTCAAAAACGCGTTCGCGAATTCTTTCCAAATTTTGCACACTTAACACCAACACTATCAAGAAGATGAATCTAAGTTTAGAACGATATCGAATCAATACTTTTCAAATTAGCAACAATTTGTTGTCATTTCGACAAGCAATTCCAACGGATTGTTCTGCCTTGGTTATTGAACAGCTGCTTATATCTTGTACATGAAAATTTTAAGACTTTCTTGAGCTTTAAGAAAATGTAAAACTAGTTTCGGCGGTGTTAATTCGTTTTTAGGATATCACTCAAAATGTAACGTCGTAATGTCAAAATGTAATGTTAGGATATCACTGTAAATGTAAAGAGGTTTTTAGGTAGATGAAATGTGTGTGGTTTCTTGCGTTTTCTCGACTTATTGCAAACTAAATTACATAATTGTTCATATTTTGGAATGTACATAAAATTCCGCGTAATTTGATATATGAAAAGTCTAAATTAGTGAGGTGTCAAAAATCGCGATTTTTTTTAAGGCATAAAAAATCGCAATTTTCGACGTATTGAATTTCGAAGTATTGAATATTGACATGTGATATATAAAAAAACGCAGAATTTTACATAGAATAAGAAAAACTATTTTCTTTTTTGTTTCGGTAAAACACAAGCCTAGAAAATGGATTTAAATAGGCGTCGAAAATATCAGATTGTCGCCAATAACTTTTTTCACAATGCTTAGAACTGCGTGAATCTTTTTGAAAATTGTTCAAAATTAAATACAGATTGAAAGTGTGTACGATACTCGTTGCTAACATTCACATAAACCTCTCGCGCTTTCAAAGAAACGAATCGATTTTTTCCTGAAAATTTTGTTTTAAATTCCTCCCAAATTTTTCGACTAAATCTAATAGAATCTTGCATTTCTTCTAAGCACATATTGAACAATAGGTCTACACAATTTGATACTAATCGAATTTACAGTTTGCGATCTGCAAAAATTTGCGAAATTATGAATGCGATTGAATCGTTTGTTGCAAGTCTAGCTATCACAGTTTATGGTGGTTCAGGTATAACATATCGCCAGGTTACGTTAGCTTGGTGTTTTATTTAATAATAAATAATAGACACTAGACGTAATTTTCACAAATTGATCAATCAATTTAATTTCAATTTCATCAATTTGTGAAACTTACGCCTAGTGTCTATTATTTATTATTTTTTTATGTTTCACCTAGTGCCTACAACTGAATCTTTAAATTTTACTTGTATGTTTTTATTTAATTTCTGTTATTGTTAGCTTTGCTGCCTACAATAGGTTTTGAAACGCTGCTTAGCTTACATTTGGCTTCGTTGTTCCAAGCATTCAGTGCCGCTGAAGCCACACTGTATCAATATTATCATACTATTAACTTTTTGTTTAAAAATAACACCAAATGGCAAAAGAGATTTGAAAAAACAGACCTAAAACTGGGTTTTGTGGGAGGATAAAATAAAATTAAACACATTTTATGCAAATTCGGTAGTCCCAATTACATTTAGAGGGAGTGTTTTGCAAATTAAATATGCATATTTAAATCTTGTAATAACATTTTATTTAAAACTAAAACCAGTTTTATAGTCAAAATAAACATAATTTCTTGCTAATTCTTTGCAAAAATAATAGACCACATCTTCATACACCAGCCGACCCATATAATATCAATAAGTTATTCCAAAATGACGCAACTAGAAATTACTGATTTTGATAGCTCCACGAAGGGACTTTGTAATTAACAAAGGTCTTTTAATAGCTTTGATATAATGTTTGTATTGAAGTTATTTTTCTATATAATGCTAGCAGATGGTAGTTAATGTGCTAATGCTAATTTTGTGCAAATAAGAGGCAACAGGTTGCATTTTTGCTAGTTTTCCGGGACATCTGGACACTGGCGAGCAAAAAAAATAAGAAATTGCAAATAATTTGATGTTTTCGTGGAATTTTCTGCTGGTAAGGCTAAATTTTTTAAAAATTAATAAAACAATAAATTTGTAGGCTAAATTAAATATTCAGTATTGAATTAGAAAGCATATTTTTTGGTTTATGGTTTATTATGAAAATGCAACAAATTTACGTTTAATATGTATTTCGTTTTTCTATTATGAGAAACTAAGAAATCGAAAAACACACTTAACAAAAATTAAAAGGAATAATCATTAATAACGTTGGCATAACGAGGCATACTTTCAATTAAATTTAAAAAAATGCCTTCGGATACGTCGTCCCAACTTATCCCAGACATGTTCGATGGGATACATGTCTGGACTGAGTGTTGGCCATTCAAACCGCCTAATTCCCACTTCATCCAGATATTCTCTGACAACTCTGGCTGTGTGAAGTTTAGCATTATCTTGCATGAAAATGTCATGCTCATCTATAGTGAGCATGAAAGGCATTACATGGTGGTCTAGAACCTCCGTATTGTATCTGTGAGCAGTCAGAGAACCATTCTCTATGAAAATCAACTCAGTGCGTGCTCGTGAATAAATTCTTGCCCAAACCATAACCGAGCCGCAGCCAAATGAAAGCCGTTTGTCAATGCAAACTCGAGCATATCTTTCTCCGTCTCTTCTCCATACTCGTCGACATCCGTCTGGCCCAGTGAGGCAAAAACGCGAAAATAGAACAATAGCCATCATTGTTCCATGTCAAGTGATTTCTAGTAAAAGCCAATCTTGCAATTCGATGCCTGCATTGTAATGGTGGACCTGTAGCCATCCTTCTATAAGATAATCCAGCATCATGAAACCTTCTTCTAACGGTCCATTCAGTTCACATTGACATCTCTAACTTCTTGAAGTTGATTTCGTAGCATAATCACAGAAGATATTTCGCAAACTTGCGGACACCAAAAAGCGGTCATCTCTTTGGGTGGTGACTCGTTTCCAGGATCCGGGTCTTCTGCTTATCTGTCTTAGTTGCAATTTCTTAAGTGACCTAAATTTTTTGCTCGCCAGTGTAGTTTCTAGACCCTATGTGACGTCATATCTTGCGTATTTACACAACTAGTGTTCCAGCAAGAACTTTAGGAAGATATTTATTTTGCAATAAAACTCATTATTTAACCGAAAAATTTCAAAATGTGTTATAATATGAATTCATGTATTACAATATGAAGTTACAATCAACACAACATTCGTGAGATGACTAGCATATTCATAAACTTTTGACTAAAAATTTGAATACATTTGCATATATCCTTGTCTCAATTCCGGCAATGATGCATCTTTAACGTGAGGTTAAAATACAAATCCAATTGTAAATTTTGTCAAAATAACATTTTTTTTTCATCTAGGAAGACTTTTGAGTAATAAATAAATAACTGTAATGTAAGCTTTTCTAATCTCGTTTTACACGATACGGTTTTGTAGTCTCTTAATGGCTGTCTTCAGACAACCACCTTTGAAATTGCATTTGAGATTGTTCGTCACATATTTGGGTGTCGTTTTCATCGGGAGAAATCTTTTGTTAAAGCAAATTACATTTTCTAGCTTCATCCTTTTTAATGATAATTATTACATACTTTTTGGTCAATGACGCCAAAATCACTTGGTTGAAGTCAAATAATCCACAAATAATAAATAACTAAGTAAAAGTGTATTTTGTTCAATAACTATTTTCCATCTTCTCAACAATTTCATGAATCAACGTTCAAAGAAGTTACAATCCTTATCTGCAAGTGAAAATCTATTCAAGCGGTCTATCATATCTTGATATCTCACTTTTGCTCTTGTTGGAACACAGTTTATATATATTTTTCAATTAAGTCTATTATGAAGTCATTAAAGCACTTATATGAGTTCGTTAATGGATCGCCGAGTGCGTTACAATTTTCTCAATATGAATCGGCGATTTTTTTATTTAGAAATTGCATAAAAGGGCGAAAAATAGAAAAAATAGTATAAAAAAACACGTTCATAAAGGTCGATTCCCATATGCGCGACACTCAGCTACGCGACGTGGTGCGACATTGCCTGTCAAATAATGATTATATTGTTGTAAATGGGCACGTCGCGTAGCTGTCGCGTAGCCATAGTGAGAACGTGCCCATAAAAGAATGTCATCATTATTTGACAGGCAATGTCGCGTGATGTCGCGTAACTGAATGCCGCGTATATGATAATCGGCCTTAATGGACGCGTGCTGAAAAACCGCGCTTATTGAACTCGTTCTGTAATATACTATTTCTTTAACTATTGTTCCATGTGGATGTTTTAATGTTTGTCTTTACGAGACAGAGGTTATATAAACGATAATGAAGATACTAGAAATAACTCTTGAACGCAAATAACTTTTAATTCCAATTTAATGTATCTCCACAGTCTTTCGCGCAAGTTATCGTTTCTCCTAAAACATTTTATTAAGACCGCCGGTATTTATTCAGTTTGCCAAATTGTCCATTAAAAGCGTCTTCCGCCGTCGCTGCGGGTTGAAAACCAATAACAGTATTCCCGTCTAAGTGTAATAACGACCTCCTGCTCGATGTGTTTGTTTGCGCCCCGCCGGTGTAATTGTTACGGCCGTAGGAAATTACCGGAGGCGAAACAGTTTTTCGGCCTCGATCTCTCCTCGAGAAATTGGGGGATTTCTTCAGCGGGAACGGTGTAGTACTTATTTTTATATGTGCGACCCCCGTACACGCGAACCCTCCATTACGACCCTTCCGGTTACTCTGTATTCACTTCCCCGAATTATGCAATCGAAATATTTTATGGATAAATGAATATGGAACATTCGCGTCTCGGATTTTTATTCTCGACGAAGTAATAAGCAGGACAATAGATCTAATTTCATAAATTGCTATAGTTATAATGACGAGTTTAAAATGAGATATATAATTTGATCTCAGTCTAGTCTGATCTCTTGTCTAGCCTTTTCCGTCTATTCTTGTCTGTCTACTTTGTCTCTCTAGTATTGTTTGTCTAGTCTTATCTGTCTAGTCTTGTCTGTCTAGTGTCTTGTCGGTCTTTTCGTGTCTATCTAGTCTTGTCTGTTTAGTCTTGTCTGTCTTGTTTGTCTAGTTGTGCCTGTCTAGTCTTGCCGGTCTAGTCTTGTCTGTCTAGTTTTGTCTGTCTACTATTGTCTCTCTAGTCTTGTCTGGCTAATCTTGTCGGTCTAGTCTTGTCTGTGTACAATCGTTGAAGTAAATAACGACACACAACCGTTATACATATACTTCATTATTGGCTTTGCAAGGATAAGTGAACTATGGCAATAGAGATTTTATATACAGGCTGAAACGATGGAAAAGTTGCAAAATAATATCTGCACGATTGCTACCAAACAAAATTTTCCATAATTTTAAAAATTAAAAATGGATTCTGTTTGATATCCTTTTAGTCTTAACCTGAATCTTAAAATATTAAAGAAATCTCAATCTGAAAATATTAAATACTTATTTAATAACAACGGCCGCTAGTTACTTATTCGCTCCGTGCATAACCGCGCTTAGCGCTACCCGTGGCCAGAAAGACAACTTCGTCTCCAACAATAGTGTATAAAAACAACAGGCAAAAATAATTAATTTAATATTTTTTAATAAGTGTAGAATATTTATCAGCAAAAAAATTGACAATAGACCTTTTAACGGTTAGTTAAGCGCATGCGTCAAGTCAAGTCAAGTTTGAAAAGGCGGGAATATGAAAGTTTCGGGCAAATATTAAGGTTATGACTTCAAAAGTTTCAGGCAATTTTGACGTATAACATGGCGGAAATTGAAAAAATTGGCCCAAAAAGTATGAAAAGGTCTATTATGTCAGGTCATATCTCGCGAACGTAAGCGGATAGGAAAATGCAATTAGTATATTTACAACCAGCACGTAAAACAGTTTCAGACACACTTTGAAACTTTCCATTCACTTGATAAATAATGATTTCAGGAATTACATTTTCTCGCATTTTTCGAAAATTTCACAATACCATGACCTTTGAACGACTTACCACAAAGACTTCCAGTTTTCACCAATTAATTCAGCGTCCCAAAATTAGCCTGAAAAGATATTACATATTGGTAGGAGGCTTTTAACTAGGAAATACCGTCGAAGCGTGAAGTCAAGATTGCGGAATCGGTAAAATGCGCGAAAATCGATTTTGCCAAAATCGTAATTTTTTGAGATACAGAAAAATTTAAAAACGTTTCTGAAAGCATTTTTGCTCCTGATTACAAATATCCAAATTATATTTCGCTATCTCTTTCCGTTCACTATCGCCTGCAAAATTGAAGAAATTTTAAAGAAATTTCGGCGCTCGAGTAGAGATCTCGGAAAGTCTTGAATTTCCCGCGGACAATCTTAGAGTATTAATAGGAAAATGACGTTCTGAAAACAATGCTGTTTCCCTTTTTGATTATCTGCAACCGTTTCCGAGACATCTACTTAGCAAATCGAGAATCGGGTAAATTTCAGTTTGAAATTTCTGGACGAATTATTGAATATTTCCGGACAATTTACACATCGATTTGTCTGTCTTGTCGTGTAGTTTCTGTGTGCCGAAAATGATTTCGCTGCTTTCTATCGTTCTCGAGAAAATCGAAAAAAACGAAAAAGCACATATTTTTCGAACGAAATGATGGAAAAGATGGAAATTTTTGTTGAATATTTTTTTGGAAATTTTTTTCGTGATTTGTCTTTTGTTACCCGAAGGAACTCGATGTGCTGAAAACGGTTTTCCAGTTTATTTTACTCTAAAGTTACAAATAAACAAGTTTTATATATTTTTTCGTAGTACACCTTCTCGCATTTCCGACTGATTTCACGCTGTCATAACTTTTGAACGGCTTACCACAGAGACTTCTAGTCTTCACCAACCGATTCAGCGTCCTAAAATGAGTCGGAAACGTATATAATATTCCATAGGAATCTTTGAGTTAAAAAATACCATCGACACGGGGAGTCTAGACCGCGGAAGCCACAAAAAGCGAGAAAATCGATTATGTCAAAATCGTAATTTTTTGAGTTACAGCAAAATTTAAAAACGTTTCTGAGAGCATTTTTGCTGCTGATTACAAATATGCAAATTATATTTGGCTAGCTCTTTTCGTTCACTATCGCCTGCAAGAATTGAAGAAATTTTTAAGAAATTTCGGCGCTCGAGAAGAGATCTTGGAAAGTCATTTCACGACTTTCCAAGATCTCTTCTCGAGCGCCGAAATTTCTTAAAAATTTCTTCAATTCTTGCAGGCGATAGTGAACGAACGAACGATCGTCCCACGGACGATCTTAGTGCATTAACAGGAAAATGATCTTCTGAAGACGATGCCGCAATCCGTTTGTGATTATCTGCAACCGTTTCCGAGACATCTACTTAGCAAATCGAGAAACGGGCAAATTTCAGTATATTTCGAAGAATTATTGAATCTTTTCGGATAATTTACACATCGACTTGTTCGTATTCTCGTGTAGTTTCTGTGTGCCGAAAATGATTTCGCTGCTTTTAACCGTTCTCGAGAAAATCGAAAAAACCGAAAAAGCACATATTTTTCGAACGAAATGATTTTTTGAGGAAAAATTTTTTGGAAAATTTTTTCGTGATTTTTTTTAGGTTACCCGAAAGAAATCGAAGTGCTGAAAATAGGTTTCCAGTTTAGTTTTCTCTAAAGTTACAAATAAACAAGTTTTATATATTTTTTCGCTGTACACCATCTCGCATTTTCGACTGATTTCACAGTGTCATAACTTTTGAACGGTTCACCACAGAGACTTCGAAAACCCGAAGGAAATCGAAGTGCTGAACACGATTATCTAGTTTATTTCGCTCTACATTTACAAATAAACAAGATATAGCCTATATCTTCGGTATTTTGACCATTTGAACCGAATAATCTGGAAAATCCTGTTCAGCAGTTCCATTTCCATCGAATAAACTTGAAAACAGACCCTAAAATTTTCTGCAAACGTCGCCAAAAAAATCCATACTTTTGACCAGGTAAAATATTGCATTTTCGGTTCTCTAGGATCCTCTTGGAAACAACAAATCTCAGCGAAATCATTTTCGGGTCATTAAAACTTGACGACTAGAAGGGAAAATCGTTGTGTAAATTGTTGGGAAAGCGAAATTCTGAATTCAAATTGTTTCAAATACATGTCAATATATACAAATAAATGCCGAGTAACTGGTCATGAAGTTCTTAAAAGTATCACCTTTGGCGCTAGTGCTGTTACGCTCGGAGCGAATACGAAGGCCCTGATAATAATACAGAATTGTGTCTCCAATTTTTACGCGAGCTATATCATACATGTTATTCAACTATTCTCATCATATTTTTAAATAGAGTAAACCATTATCTAAATTAGTTTTGTCGTGCACGGTTTTAATTACAAATAACACGTATAATGTTAATAATAAAATATTTTGTGCCAAACGTTTCCAAAAATGTTAAAACAAATCGCATGTGATGTATATTTAAATTATTTTAATTTACCAAGACTTTTTTTCAGACCAAAGAGTGGTTCCATGTTGTTGTACAGTCGGAAGAAAGTGAGGTACCGTAGGGATGGTTATTGCTGGAAGAAGAGGAAGGACGGAAAAACGACCAGGGAAGATCACATGAAGCTGAAAGTTCAGGGAACCGAAGTGAGTCCCAATTTTTGATATACTATTTGCATTATTAAAACGTAAAATTGAATTGTTCTTAAAAGAGAATTAGAAACTTAACTCGCTTAATGAAATTAGTTGCAGAAAAGAAGAATTTTGCGGGAAATAGAATAATATAAAACTTAAAGTACAAGTTTAGTTTAATCGCATATTTCACTTACTTTATCGTTTTATTATGTAAATAAGTTGAAAACTTTATTTTTTTTTGCAATATATACGTTAACTTTTTAATCCATAAAAGTTTGCAATTTATATTAATTGTGCAATATCTACTGTTCTGTTACTTTTCCTTTGTGGGCGGATGCAAATTACTAGAAATGTCGGACGCTCGTGCCATAAAGATTATTTCCACCGAAAACTTTAATCAAAGTTAAATTGCCTTGACCGCATTTAAACTACAGAACTGTGTACGGCGTATCGGTCACAGAAATCCGGGACTCCGGGCGCCCATTAAATTCCTGTCGTCGATTTACCTACAAAAAAAAAAAGTTCAAATCCCCAATTAAACTAACCGCACGAACTCCGTCTCACATTTTTTTTAAACAAATCCCTTTCCTACAAACGCCCATAACTATAATTTGTTAATGTCCGTTGTTAATTCGGGAATTCGCGCGTACGTGGCACACCCAGGCTTTACGAGGCCACAGCTGCATTAAATTATCAGCGAGCCCCAAAAACCAGTGCAGGATTCTTCCTTTAAAAATTCACCGTATACTTAATATTTCAGCGCGTCTTATTTCATCCCTTAGTTCGAATCCTATAAATTTTACATGCCAGTCCGATCCGAACTCCCTTCGGTTACAAACCACCCTTCAACGGAACGCCCACAAAAAAAACAGATCAAAAACCTATAATCACTGATAAATGAACGTGTTATAATGTTAATACCTCAATATTAATATTAATGTAATATTAATATTAATTCCACAATCACTACATTCCAGAATATAAGTCACAGAACAGAAATTAGTCTGTTTTTCTGTTGCACCAAATCTAAATCGTACAAATAACCTACTAAATCTGTCCCACGTTTACTCAGATCTTTTTTGAAACCGAAATGACGTTGACTGACGGAAATGGGGAAAAGTCATATATACATAGATGTCTTCATATCAATAGATATTCGTTATCTTCTACAATCTATTTAGTATTTTCTATCAAATCTAGATTGTAGATTTCGGTCGTGACTTGTACTTCTACCTTTATAGATCTCTCTTAGAAAAACTAGAACAGTATGGTGTTACAGGAACGGCCCTAGAGTGGTTTAGGTAATATCTGAGTGATAAAGGGCAAGTGCGGCTTAAGGATCTATTGTCGGCAATAATGGACACGGAATTCGAACTACCTCAAGGAACGGTTTTAGGTCTGAAGCTTTTCATAATATATTTTTTCTTACTGTAAATGATCCATGAGTTTATTCAGTTTGTGTTCATTTACGCCGAGAAAAAAACAGAATTTCGAGGGATCATAAATTTCGGCAACCCTAATATCAACGAATTCACTAACTGGTGCTTTCAACTTCGGCCTGGGGATGAATTTCCCTTTCATCACAACGTTCGTCGGATACATAAAACTAGATAAATGCATGGGGTTTTGGATGATCTTTGGTAGAGCTGTTACGTGAAATTCTGCTTCTTCGACGGTGTTAAGCTCGGGCGATGTTGCGGTTTCGTCTAAATCATCCTCGGGGATCGGGCGGTTTTTGTGATACAATTTTAAATCGCCAGTAGCACCGAGTTTGCCATGGAATATATAATCTAAACTGCTGCAAACTGGTTTCAACGATCTAAAACCCTAAGTCGTATGCTTCAATTCCGACCCGAATTTCTCCCTATATAACTTTGGTAAATACGAAGTTCACTTATCAACTCTTTTGGATAGACATGGGAATCTTGTAATTAAGTTCATCATTAATTACTTCTGGAGGTGTTTTTGGTATAGCTCCAGATTTCCTCCTATTATAGATTTGATTAGAAGAATCTAAAGAAGTTGACAGGCAAGGTTTGTTAAATCTATTATTGTTTGAGGCCTGATTACTTTTTTGGTTGTGGGAAGGATTCGGTAAAACTAACAAAGGTTCTCCAAGAATCCCATTTTGAGTACTTTGAGGAACTGCGGTAAAATTATTAGAATTTTCAAATCCGCCTCGATATTTTGGTTGTGATGTCTCGGGATATTCTTTAAAGTAAACGAGTTTGCTTGCAGGCAGACTGACTAATTTAACAAGCTGAAGAGTTGATTTTGCAACGCGACGTTGGGAATAGGTACGAGTCTGTTTTGATGCATATAGGAATTCTGAATTCTGGTTCATCGCGAAATTTATTCTGTGATCCTGTCGCCGTTCGAAGTTTGGACTAAGTCTTTTTAGAAATGGCTGTGCATTCCCATTGGAAAGATTGGAATTTTCACTTTGATACGTGTTCAACTTCGGGCTGAAGAGAATTCCTCGCGCTCTTCCTGCACTACTCCTCTTGTTCCTCTGTTTAGAGATCATATCAATGATATGTGCAGACTTTTCTCCGACTATAACTTGGACTTCTGCGTGCATTCCTCTACCCACGATCTTTAGAGCATCCAGTATTGACCTTAGATAGCTTTCGAGGTCTCAAAACCCCAAAGCTCGGAATGGAATGCTGTAACCTTCCGACTTCGAAATCTTTCTCCAGGTCCCAGATGGTCATTTTCATTGGGTTGGAGGTTACAGCTACTTTTAATAGCAGTTTAATATCGACATAATAATATATATATATATATATATATATATATATATATATATATATATATATATATATATATATAAACGATCTGGTTATAACCTGTTCGAAGGTCTGCAGCGCAAAAATGTTTGCAGACGATACTCTATTATATGTAGTAAGGGAGAGTAAACCGATTGGTAACCCTAGATCGTATAGGCCAATCTGTCTATTGGAAGTCTCAATTATAGGAACAACTTCTTCTAACAAGATTAAAAGATGACTTCGAGGCCGGAACCGAATTATCTGACAAACAATTTGGATTCAGAAAAGGGAGGTCAAATTTTGATGCCCTAAGATCCGTTCTAGAATTCGCAGAAAAAGCCAAATCGGTATCGCAGAGAACCAGAACCTTTGACGTTAGGAATGCCTTCAACAGCGCGGACTGGAAAGATATTATTTGCAAGCAAGAAAAAATATTTTTCAAGCAAACTTGAAAAATAGAGGTATATCTCCATACTTGCTGCGCATGATACTAAGTTATCTTAGCAAAAAATTAACCAATGTTGTTGCAAGGCGATGAAGAGATAGAAGAGCTTGTAGTTAGTAGTGGTGTCCCACAGAGTTCCATACTAGGGCGTACCCTCTGGAACGTACTATATGACTGAATACTGTAATCTCCTAACCGTTGACGTTAGGAATGTCTTCAACATCGCGAACTGGAAAGATATAATGTCCATACTTGCCGCGCATGATAGGAAGTTACCTTAGCAAAAAATTAGCCAATGTTGTTGCAAGGCGATGGAGAGATAGAAGAGCTTGTAGTTAGTAGTGGTGTCCCACAGGGTTCCATACTATGGCCTCCCCTCTGGAACGTACTATATGACGGAATACTAACTATGAAACTGCCAGTAGGGGCAACAATAATTGGTTTCGCCGATAATATAGCACTAGTAGTTACAGCCAGAACCGAGCAAGGTCTCCTGCAAACAGCCATGTAATCGCTCAAATCAGTGCATGGATGAAATCCAGTAAATTTAGCCTAGCAGCAGAAAAAACCGAAGCGGTTCTGCTTACATGTCTGAGAAAACATAGCTCAATAAAATTTAAAATCGAAGACCGTGATAATACCAAAACATAAATACCTTGGTATAACGATTGACAAAAGGCTATCGTTTACTGCACATTTAACAAAAGCGGCGGCTAAAGGAATGAGGATTATGGCAGGCTTACAGCAAGTAATGTCAAACGTAGGGGGGGGGGGGGGGCGGGGCGGTCAAAAGCAGCACACGCAGAATTATAAGCTCTGTAGTTTAGACTACTATGCTGTACGGTGCGCCAATATGGGCCAAAGATCTGCAAACAAATGGAAATCTACAAAAATTAGCGGCTATACAAAGAGAAATGGCTATACGGGTATGTAGTGGCTATCGAACGGTATCGGGGGAAGCTGTCCTGGTCATTGCAGGCATTCTTCTAATTGACCAACACGCAGAAGAGCGAAAGAAGCTTTACGAAACCGGCTACAACAGGATATAAGAAAATATTCAGCGAGGAACTTCTCGAACAGTGGCAGAGAAGGTGGGAGCTCACGGAAACACGACAGTGGACCACTTATTCCGAGCATCTCCACCTGGATCAAAAGAAAGCACGGTGAAATAAGTTATCATCTGACCCAAGACTTTCTGGCCATGGTTATTTCAGAGATTACGTACACAACATAGGCCGGACTTCAGACGAATTACGTGTGTACTGCGTGGAGACAGACAGTGTGAGCCATACCATCTTCGAATGCTGGAGATGGCAAGCCGAAAGAGAAACAGCAGCAGCAAACATGGGGGAACCTATTGGTCCCAGAACCATTATAAGTTACATGCTTGAGAAAAAAGAAAACTAGGAAAACATGCAGCAACTAATCTACACCATAATAAGCAACAAATAAAAGGATGAGAGGAAGCCCAACAAGAAACTCAGTTGAAGCACATTTCTTTAATATATCCATCCGTCACTCCGAGGTCATGCGAAAAGCAGTTCCAGAGTGTTCGGATGAATTTCATGGGGGGGGGGGGGGGGGCACTTGTCTGGAAAGGACAATCCCCCCCCCCCCTAGAAATTAAAAAAAGTTGGGGGGTAGTGTTGAGGTAGAAAGAAAAGTGAATATAGCATTTAGCGTAGTGGAGGAACAAGCTGAAGATTAATGGAGAAAAAACAAAGTATACATTAGAAGTACAAGGAAAGAGCTGAGAGGTAATAGTACTGTCAAATGCTTGGATTGAAAAGGGATAGAACGGGTTGAAGTAATGAAATACCTGAGCGTAATGATAATTACGAGCGTAAAGGTAATTATGTATCAGCGTATACCAGGTGCACTATATACTTCCTCCTCGGCGGTGTAGTTGACAACATACCCGCCTTTCAATGCGGGAGAGCCGGGTTCGAATCCTGGTCGGGGAGACTACAATTAGGGCGGTTTTCACTAACCGTTCGGGCTGCCCATCCTGAATGAATGCAAAATATGCGATACCGGGGTGGCGCATACTAAAAGCCAAGGTGGAATAGGGGGTTTAGTGAGAGCTTGCCCCGAACCACTTTTAAAAAAGGTGCACTATATACAAAATAATCATAGTTCCTCACTTTAAGTACTGTGCGACGCTGCTAATCGACATGGAAGAAACACAGCTGAGTAGGTTGCACAGGGCACTAAATCGAGCGATGAGAGTAATATTACAGTGTGATGGTATACCAAGGTGGAACGGATGCTCCAAGCGGTGTAGTTTATGACCATAAGACTTCGGAGACTATATTATAGTATGTGCATATTTAGTTATTGAATAGCATAATGCCGACAGAATTAAACAATAGAATTAGAATAATAGGGGATGACTGGGAAAGGAAAACTAGACAAGCGGGAAACATTGCAGTCGAACTTCGCAGAACAAGAAATGCGCTAAAAGCTTATTCTACGAAGGAGTTATTAACTTTATAAAATTTTCACAAAAATTAGTGATGAAATTACAGTGAATTTTCCAATCCAGAGTAAATCTCAAATTATTAATAATTATCTTACTCAGTTACCGTTCCCTTAATTTGTTCAAGTCATCGATTTATTTTTGATTTTATATTAGTAGTTCGTATTGGTGTGCCTCTCCATCGTAGGTCTGTTGTTTACGTGATGTATTTACATCGCCACTCGCGGAGAATAACAATCGCGGTCTTCCGTAGAGGCTGCCACCCCTCGTCCGCCTCCTTTTTTTCTAAGGGAGAGATGCCGAAAGTTTCAGGGAATTGATTTCAATTTGCCAATACGTAACTTTATATTTGGGGCAACTGCGCAATTATTTATCGCATTCGCGGAGAAAATGGATGGTGTGAGGAGCAGCGTCGCGGGGAATCGATAATATTTGATTGTACCGAGGGCAATAATTCGCGATTAATGGGAAGTCTCGCACCTTTGTGTTTTAATTAAATATTTTAGCACCGGGGCGGTTTGAATGAGGGATTCTAATGAAATGATTTAATTAGTCGCGTTTGGATTGAAATGAAAGGAAAAGCACGAGTTGGGAGGATGTGGGTGAACGATATCTATATTTTTAATAACGGGGGGAAAACGGTTCATCATTTTTTGATTTTTTGCTAGCAGTAATTACTAAATCTCCACTTTTCTCGATTTTTAAGTTTTATTACACAAATGTCTGATTAATTTTCAGTGCATCTATGGTTGTTATGTCCATTCTGCAATTCTGCCGACTTTCCATAGAAGATGCTATTGGCTTCTTCAGGTAAGCCATTTAATCCAAACTCGAATTAGAGATCCGTAGGTCTTCTCTTACACCTTTCCAGCTGTTTATTATTTTTTTAATCCAATTGCGAGAAATTAGCTGTAACTATATATTTTTAGAATCCGGACATTGTGCTCGTCCACTATCTAAACGTTCCATATCCGGACGACAACAAGCTCGCTGTTATAACGCCCAACTTGGCACTGTGGGCCGACAAAAAAGAATGGACGAAAGACGAGCTTGTTTCTCAGTTGAAACCGATGTTCTTCAGCGAGGACGAACCCGACTTAAACAACGAGCTAGAGATTTCGGTAATTAAATTTTGAACTTAGTTATTTGTATTTATGTTGAAATAGAATTTCAAATTGCAGACTGCGGAAACTGTAGAGGCGATAGTGAGTCAATTGATGGAGAAGCAGAGGATTGCCAGACAAGCCGCACTTGTCAAGCAGTTGGAGTGCGGCTGTCCTGATTCCACTTGTGCCGACGGAAAATCCTGCTCCCATCCAATGCGTAGGATTACAGCAGCTAAAGACCTGATCAGTTCTCCCTTACCTTCTTCCAGTTCACGACCACCCAGCCGTGCAGATAATAATAATCAAGTTTCATCAACCACCGGTACTGGATCCATGTTGTTGTCCACAAATCATACTCGTGTCTATTCCCGAGATTCTAGAGCCCACGCCCAAGCTTTAAGCCGGTGTTCGTCCAGTTCCGGTAACACACCGCCGTTAGTTTTAAGTCTCTCACAAATTCAAGGCGGTGGAGGTTTAATCATCCTAAACAGCAATTCTACAGCTTCCAATAATCCTTCCACGCACCAATCCATTGTAACTCCAGTTTCTGTAGCCAGCTTCGTTTGCAACACCAATAACAGGAAGCAGGACAATCAGTTGAAGAACGGTTCATTGATCCTGAAACAAGAAGCTATGGACACTTGTTGCCACCAAAACGGCAAGATGCAGCGAACAGAAACGAAAGTAGATAACTTACGACAATCATTATTCGATTACCGGCAGGAAAGAATGCCACAGCAACAAACTGAAATCATTATGTCCAGCGCTCCATCCACACCTTCCAAGCAAATGGATACTAGTCACGAAGAAATTATCGACGAATACAAACATCAAAACTTTGAAGAAACCGTTGTACTTCTAGCTCCAGAACAGCCCAGGAATACAAAAAATGAAGCCACTTTAAATTTCTTTAACGAAACACTAGACCTTTCACAAGAAGACATCCAACGTACCCTTTCCGCAAATATGCCCCTGTGTTCTGAGCAAACTCCCGAACCGCAAGCAGTCGTTGTGGAAAAACCGCCAACAGAAATTAACCCCATGGACTTCATTGATAACGTTGTCTCGCCGACTCACGTCGTTGATGATGATGTATTCGTTAATTTAGACGCGTTCGATATGTTGGGCGAGTTCCCTGACCTCGAAGTTCTAGACACTGGCCACCATGGCCTAGGGCTTGATGTCAATCCGTCCGACGGAACCACCGCACGTAGCGATAAGATTCAACAACATCAATCGCAGCAACAACAACACGCCAACGTCCATCTAGAAGGTTCCGCAAAAATCACCGATTATTCGCCCGAATGGGCTTACCCTGAAGGCGGAGTAAAAGTTTTAGTAACTGGGCCATGGCATTCCACAGGACCTTACACCGTTCTTTTCGATACATTCCCCGTTCCTACCACGCTTGTACAAAGTGGAGTCCTTCGATGTTACTGTCCAGGTAAAATCATATTTTATAAAATTTGTCGATTCGTTTTATTGGTTTTGTCTTAATAGCACACGAGGCCGGATTGGCGACGTTGCAAGTGGCATGTGATGGTTTCGTTATATCAAACTCTGTGATATTTGAGTACAAGTTACCACCTAAGGAGGAGCAACTTTACGCTCCAGAGCCCAAAGTAGAACGTTCTAATGATAATTTGCTAAAGTTTACCTTACTACAGAGACTGGAGGCGATGGATGATCGATTACAGATCAAACAGGAACCTCTTGACGGCTCAGACTTAGTAAGAAAATATTTACAGATTTTGCCTTACCACTAGTTTGAATATTTTAGAAATGAATATTTCACAATATTTATTCTTTATCTTTAGGTTGAAGATACTGCATTGTTTACGCAACCAAATTTCGAGGATCGCCTGGTAAATTACTGTCAGACGATGACGTCGCGCATTTGGCGCCATGGCGAAGAACTAAGCGTTGCGTGGTTTGCTTGTCATAAAGGTATGACCTTACTACACCTTGCTGCTTCCTTGGGTTATTCCCGACTTGTTTGTGCAATGTTACATTGGAGAGCTGAAAACTCTTCCCTTCTCCTTGAAACCGAAGTCGACGCACTCAGCCAAGACGAAGACGGATATACCCCATTGGTAAACAAATTAATAATATATGAAAGCTAAGTAGTACTTAACTTTCTTTGAGTTAAAGTGGTTCATATTTTATAGTAAATGTAAAGTTTGCGTTTGCTATATAACTTGTTACAACTAGAAAATAATCGGTTTAGTATTTATGTGATGTTTTAGCATTCTGTATTAAAGTTGTAATGTGTATTAAATAGATGTGGGCTTGTTCGAGGGGTCACACAGAGACAGCGGTGATGTTATACAGATGGAATCACACGGCGTTGAATATGAAAAATAATTTGAATCAGAGCGCACTGGAGTGTGCCAAGGTAAACAATCACAGCGATCTCGCGGGGGAGTTGGAAAAATTGGAGTCGCGAAGGGATAAGGCGAATATGCTGTTGCAATCGCAGAATGATAACCAGGCAGTGTCGCCAACGGTTGTCTCTCCCGCCAGCTCGGTTACATCGTTGGTTTCCATCGCCTCCACCAGCAAATCTCACGACGGCGTCTTTTTACGTCCCGGCGTCGTCACAAGGTAATAACCATTATTTATATTTCAATGTGTTAATACAAGAACTACCACACCAGGCAAATTAAAATTCCTACTTTTTGGGTCGTCGGATTCATGAAAAATTTAAGGCTTTTCGTGTGTAAGTAATAGGTAGTTGTAAAAAATTTCAACTTTCTATCTAGGTAAATTTATACAAAATGTTAGGTCGCGAATGAAAATAGTTTGCGCACCACTTCTTTGTAGGATCGATGGCAGGTTCGATGGTATTTTTTAATTAAATGCTTTCTAGGAAGATGATATGTGTTTTCGCACTAATTTTGGGATGCTGAATCGATTGGTAAAAACTCGTTGTCTCTGTGATAAGCCGTTTTAAAGTTATGGCATCGTGAAATCTGATACAGCCGGTCCGCTTTCAGAACAATGTCATCTTCAAACTTAAGATTGTTCAGTTTCTCGCCGTGTATGTATTGAAATAATAGAAATCAACAATTAAAGCTATACACAAAAGAACAACTGGAAAAATATTGTCTTTATAAGACAACATTTGAGAAGCTTTATGCTTGCTTTAATAATTCCCTGCAGATTCTCTTTCTCGGCTTTCATATTATTTATTTTTACAAACAAAAATAACTTTATGTCTCGTGTTTTATTCAGTAGTTACTGAAGCGTGTTATTTTTTTTGTAGGAGCGAATCCCAAAAGTACAAAATGTTGAACCTAGACTTAGATTCTTTTGCATCGGATAGCAACATCATTGGTTCAAACAAAATGTTAAGCTCCCCGAATCCGCTTTTATCGGAGAGTGGCATTCTGAATCACAGGGGCAATCAAAGATTCACGAAGCGGCCCTCGGTGGACAGCGGCATCCATTTGACCGGAGGACAATCCTCTGATAGCCTCAGCTCGCTGCGTTCCACCAGAACGTATAAAACCCGAGATAAATTGTCGAGGTGAATATTTTATTCAAACTTAAATTTGTATAAATAATGTATAATATAAATAAACAATTTTTTGTGTGCTAGGTTTGATAGAAGCATGTCTTTGCCGTTACACTCGCCGCAATCGAACAATTCCTGTGATACTGATAGCATCGAAGGAAATTATCCAAGGAAAATGGATTTTGCTTTATGTAAGTTTTTTCTTTTACTTTCTCGTTGATGTTTTCTTTTTTACTTTAATTTATTATATTCTTTGAAAAGAAATTTGATCAAGAATGACATGTTTTTATACGAAAGCTATAAAGTAGAGTAAGTTTCATTTACGCAGGTAGGTTTTTATTTTTTTGCTTTTATATTTATTTGTTTTTTTCTTTAATTTTCTTTTTTGATAATCGCCCGAAAATATGGAAATTTTGGCGACGACTTCAGGTATTGTGTTTATTTTTTTGGCTTCATTTACCTCAGCTTCCAAGTAGTAAGCTCCTTCAAACTAAAGGGTGACAAATTAAGAATGTCCTGTTTTTACAAAATAAAAACAAAACGGAGTAATTACTTATTTGCCATAATTTTAACTATGTGGGGTGGGTGAGTGGCTAGCTCGGAGACAAAGCTAATTCGGTCGTTTTAGTTTTCCAGAGATGTTTATATATATATATATATATATATATATATATATATATATATATATTTACACAAAATTTACTAGTAGGATGTGATTCATTCATGCGGGGCTGCACGGGAGACGGGTCTTGATCTTTCCAGGTATTAGCGCGACGCCCTTCTTGGCTCGGCGATGTCCAGTGGAGGGCAGTAGCGGCGATCTGCTGAGACTCTACGTACTTGGTCGCTGCCGAGTGGAGCATACTATAATTTCAACACCTAGACCCGACCATATAAACTCATGTAAATTGAGAAACGAAATTCAAAGAAGGAGTACCCATTGAAAAAAAATTGCATTTCATATTTTTTACTTTTGCGGCTAAACCGAATGATTTAACTAAATTTGAAAGAAAATACTAGAAAGAAGATACTAGACATCGGCGTCTTATATATGAAGATCCGGGTTACAATTTTGTATTTTGAAGCCTTACCGAGATATTTGCAAAAAAACCTTTGAAGCAAAAATAATTTCCCACGCCGTCCCCATTGGAGGCGGAGCGTTCAAATATGGTCAAAGGGTACTTCTTGTGGATACCCACATTCAGTAAAAGTTTAATTGAAATCCCACATTTTCTCGCTGTTTTTTAATATTTCGAAATTTTCCATTCGGTTTTCGTCGGATTTCGTGATGTTGAACTGCTCGGATCTAGGTGTTGAAAGTAATCTAGGCTGGCGAGTGGAGTCGATTCGGCTTGCTAAGCGTTCTGACCTCCCAAGGATGCGGTCCGTTTCACGTGGAAACGGCTCGTTGGCTTGTAAACGTTCCGACCCCACAAGTGTGCAGAAAGTTTCGAGTTGAGAGACAAAACTTCTCTTTGGGCTTGGAGAAGTTCTGACCTCAAAAGGTTGCGGAAGGTTTCCAGATGCGAGAAAAAACTGCTCTTGGGCTTGTAAACGATCTGACCTCACAAGGGTGCGGAATGTTTCAAGTTGGAGAGTTGAGACTTCTCTGCCTTCTGATCATGGTTTCTTTGGTTTCCGGGCGGTTTGTTAAGTAAGCCTCATTTTTCCGCAGTCCTCAGTTGGTAGTCGTTTGTGTGTTTTGTTGTTAGTCCTGGTGTCCTAATGTCGAGACACAAGGAAGGTAACATGGACGACTAGACATTTGACGAAAAGATGGAAAAATAGTTTAATAGCTAATACGACAGAAGACGAAAGACGAAATGGAGAAAAGACGAAAGGACAACAATAAGAAGGAAAAGGAAGCAATTAGAACAAACACCACCACCCACCTGAAGTAATGCTCATTACTCGCAGAACTCGCAGTTTCAGGCGAAGAGACAGAGGAGTGGTTTTAGTAGGTATACTGGTCACGAAGAACTCGATCAGAGAGCCCCACACTACACGGGTACGAAGGCTCCTGTGTGCAATAATGCATTCCCCCTCCTCCGAAAAAAAAGTTCGGGTGTCCTTGTTTAGTCCTTTGGGATTTTTCGCTTCCTTTGTTGTTTCTTCTACTGTCTTCTGGTATATGGTGTTCCTTGTTTTCTTGCGGATTCTTGAGTCGTCTCATTTTTCCCGCACTCCTTGTTTAGTAGTCGTTTGTTGTTTATAAGCTACAAAAGTTCTTAATGGATGCCATCGTTCAACTCTGATTACCAATAAACGAAATCAGCAAGATGGTGGAAGGCCTCATGCATCCAACTTGTCTATAGGAGTGTTACGAGAGTTCTTTTTTTATGGTCAGAATTATGGCCAATTCGCACTCCGGATTTTTCGGCTTTGGATTATTTCTTATGTGGTCATGTTAAATCCAAAATTTACCAGAACCAACCTAACAACTAGGAATACTTGAAAGGAAACATTCGATGAGCTTCTTCTTCTTCATTTGCCGTCTTCCTTAACGAGGGGCGATCGTGTTGTTAGTCCTGGTGTCCTAGTTTGGTCCTTTGGGGTTTTTGGTTTATATTGTTGCTTCTGTGTGTTGTCTCGTTTGGTGTGTTCCTGACGTTCCTTTTGGTGGTGATGGAGCCGCTTTTATATGATTCTGTGAGGGTGGCTCCTCCTTCTGTTGCTGTGATGTGCTTACGGGGATACTGTGGTTGGCACCCACCGTGCCGTGCCGTAAGGTGGTAAGGTAGTTCGGAGCGCTCTGGTACATCTGGTACGTGCCGGTTACAACTTTCTAATATTCAGTGAACCTTTAAGTTTTTTTGAAAATGGAGCGGTGTCCGCTTGTACAAAGGATTGCTTGTGTAGAGCATTTTATTAGAACGAACTCCACTATTCAAACTCAGAAGTGGTTTCAACAACACTTTCATTTTCTAGCGCCGCCAAATTGTAGGACAATTGCAAAATGAGTCGAGATATATCGTCGAACAGGTTCTCTCGTTCCCTTAACGATATTAAACTTGCAGAGAGGAATAGAATTGAACTGATGGAATACAAGTGAATACTTTGCAAGTTAGGAACAGAATTGAAGAAAATTCCAATCAATCCTGCGACGTTTATCACAGTAAGTAGGAATTTTTGCAAGAAAGAATAGTTTTTAAGAAAAATTTACTCCTTCGACCTTACAAATGGCAAAAAGCTCAAAAACTTCTTCCAATAGACCGAAACTCGCGTTTAGAAATCATGCTATGGATGTTGAGCAGAGGGAGCATAGTTTTGCCAACAAAATAGGCAAGAGGAACATACAAAATTTACGTTACTCGTCTGCCGAAAACCGCCAAGTTATATTCGAAGCAGAGCTGCATTCTGTAGGAAAAAGGATCGTAAGTGTAGAAAGGTAACTGAATGGTGTGGAATATGCTCATTTGGAGTATTGGGACCGTGTGTTTTTGAGGATGAAATGGAAAACGCAGTAGTTGTCAATAATGAACGTTACGTGGAGATACTACAAACGTTCTTAATGGATGCCATCGCTCAACTCCGATTACCAATAAACGATATTAGCAAGATGGTGGAAGGCCTCATGTACCCCACGTGTCCATAGGAGTGTTACCAGATTTCTTTCCAGGTCGTCTGTCTTCCAAGCGCCGGGATCAATTGTGGGCTCCTCGCTCTCCGGATTTGTCGGCTTTGGATTATTTCTTATCGGGTCATGTTAAATCTAAAGTTTATCAGAACCGACCTGACTCCTTAAAAGACTTGAAACGAAACATTCGACGTGCTATTGGTGAGATTTCGCCAGATATGTGCCAGCGTGCAATGCATTCATTATTTCATCAATGTCAGTCACGCATCGAAGCAAACGGAGGTCATCTAATCGATGTAATTTTTAAGTATTAATTATTAATTTAGGATGAAGCATTTAACTTGTTATTAAACTTAACAATGTTTAACAAAAAACTTGGTGTCCAACTTATGTTGTCTTTTGATAATTGATGTTTCAAATCAGGACACTCTTAATTTGTCACCCTTTACAACAAACTGCCCAAAAGTTTTATCGATATTTGAAAAATACGCTGAAGAACAAATGAAATGTAATACCTAGAATTGTTCAAAGAGATTAATTAATTTAATTTTGATTGATTTATTATTTTAATTGATTTTGGCCAGAAACATTGTTTTTGTGCGGTTTGTTGCAATATTGAACAAATTTTATTACGAAGTGACAAATTGGATTATCAAATGAAAATGTTTTTAAATAATTGTGTTTGTTGCCTTTTGACCGATTATTATATTTTTTAATTTTCTTTTGATGACGGACTGTAGGTGAGGTTAGTAGTGTCCCAAGAAGCAGTAGCCCGTTGATAGACGTGGAAGCAGTCTCAGACGATGAGTCAGACACACGCAACAGTGCTGTAGGTCAGTGGAGAAAAGAAATAGATCTAACGAAAGTTCATTTGAACGAAAAATCTACCTCTATTATGTTTCGTCTATCGATGTTGTCTCTCACTGTTTGTTCTTTTTAAATGTTAATCTAACTGTTGTCCCGCGCGTGTTCCTTTGACCGAAATCCCGTCAAAGGAACTCGCCAACTCAATGTGAATACTAAACTAGATTCTAGAATAATATAGGTATTGCACTAACGTTTCCCAAATAGATTATATAATAAAAGAAACGCAAGTATCTCAAAGTATTACATTCGAAATTTTCTTTCTTTTATTCCGCTTGCTTCTTTGTGTGCTTATTTTAACGCATGTCTATCCCATAGAACGAGAAAAAAACTAGAAAATAATAAATACCATCCTTGAAATACTTCTGATAATATCTATTGATTTGTTTTAATAGGGGAGCAAGATGTTCGTGTGCTCACCTTAGCCGAACAAATCATTGCCGCCATCCCTGACAGAATTAAGGTAAGTTTTTTTTTTATAATCCTTGTCTTTACTCGCCACTCCAATAAAGATCTTATTAAAATAAATCTTCGGAAATCTATGTAAAATGCATTCCACGAACTTACTCTTCTCAGTCTAGTCCCATCTATCTAGTCCTGTTTAGTCTTGTCTATCTAGTTTTGTCTGTCTATTCCTGTCCGTCTGGTCCTGTTTGTCTATTCTTGTCTGTCTAGTATTACCTGTCTAGTCTTACCTTTACTTGCACGTGCTGGGAGGAACAGACACCACCCGACCCGTGCCGAGTGGTAATGTGGGCTGCCCAGAAGCGGCGACCCACTAAACAACCCCCACCATTTAAGCCCCCCAGCCAGAAACCAGAGGAAAACGTGATGGAATCCAAAGTTGGCATAACTTCATCACGTACCTCCCCCTTTAATTTCTAAAAAAGAACCATTTTCCCCATTCACTCGTTGTGCCGGGCGCGTCGTTTGTACGCCGTGCCCCCCTTACATCAAGGTTTACAATAAATTTGTGCGCCCCCTCGCACTAAGGGGGGCCCGACGATGGCATGCACGACTCGCGCGTAGCTACCCTTCGGCCCGACTCACGCTCATCCCTTTCATCCTTCTCCTTTCTCCTCATTATAGATTCTATCATTCCATTATGCACGCCCCATTCATACTCACTTCAGAGCATAATCCTAACCAAGCTCAACTTACTTACCGCCTCACCCACCTTGCATTTTGCCACGCTCCTCGTTTGCAGCCATCTCGCACACTCAAAGATCGTGTGCTCCGCCGTGTCCTCATTTGCACCGCAGTGCTTACAGTGCGCCTCGTCTAGTTTTCCAATCCACTCCAAGTAAGACCCAAAGGATCCATGCCCCGTAAGCGCCTGGGTTAAGTAATAGTTTACCTCCACGTGCCCACGATTGACCCACTGTCCAGGCTCCCTTTTCCGACGCCATCCATCTCTCCTGCCATACCAGCAAAGTATGTGCCGTTTCGTTTCTGGGTTCGTTACCTTCCCAGACTCTCACTCTTTCATTTGCCAGAAGGTCTAGCGATATGATTCCAGCAACGACCGCCACGGCGTCCTCAGGCACAATCCTGTATGCGCTGCACACACGCAGTAGCATACACCTTTGCACCCTTATCAATCTCTCCTTAAAACATTTAGTCCTGTAAGCAGAGATCCATGCCTGCACCCCATAGAGCACCCCATTGCACCCCATTCTCTTGGAGGTCATCGGCCCACCTGCAATGGGCATCAGCCGTCCGAGAGCTCTCGCACACTCTGTTGCTCTACTCACCACTCGGTTCATCTGCTCTGCCACCCTAAGGTTTCGCCGGAGCTCCACCCCAAGATATCTCACATACTCCCGAGTCGTGCACGTTAACTGTCCCCATTCGCACGGTCTGTTCCCGCAGCTTTCTTCTCGCAATTAGCAGGACCGCTTCGGTTTTATGAGGTGCCAGGGCAAGCCCCTTTTTCTCCATCCACCGGGCAATCCCACCTATTGCCTCCTTCGTAATCGCTTTCAATCCTTCTTCAGGTCTTGCCACAGCGACAACCGCTATATCATCTGCGTACCCGATAAGTGTAACCCCGTCGCCTGATTCTCAACACCTCGTCATAAAATATGTTCCACAGTATCGGTCCAAGGACCGACCCCTGTGGAACACCCGCGCACATCTGGAAGGTCTTTCCCTCCGCAGTCACCATCTCCCTTTTATTCAAGTAGCTGCCCACTAACTTTCGGAGGTAGGGAGCTATCCCCTTCAATTCCAATGCCTCCATGATTCCGACCCACGGGACCGAATTGAAGGCATTTTTCACATCCAGGGTTACCAGCACAAAATACCGACGGTCACGTCGTGGACCCGAATTTGCTTCCCTTGCTCTCTCTCTATCACGCGCATCATTGCGTCTGCCGTAGTTCGGTCGCCCCTAAACCCATATTGGTCAGCTGACCAATATCGGTTTCGCTCCTTCTCCATCATAACCAGTCTCTCTCCCTTTCTTCCACTCCTTGGGGAAGTTTCCATTCGCCAATTCCTCATTCATCAGTCTCAAACACAGGTTCTCACACACATGTCCAAACACCTTGCACGCTTCGGGAGGAACACCATCAGGACCCGGCGCTTTACCCTCCCTCATTCGATCGACTGCCTTCCGCAACTCGCTCGGGGAGAAAAGGGGCACCGGTCTCCATCCCGCGGGTTCCGCCCAGATCGCTCGCTCATGTGTTCGAAACAGCTTCCTGACTTCCGCCATTAGACTGTCCCCCCGGAGAGTGTTTACCCTTTGCATAATTTTCCTGGTAACGATCTTCTACCCATGACCCCAGATGTTGTTATTTACCTCTTCGCAGAGCGCTCTCCAAGCTTCTTGCTTAGAGTTCGCGATGGCTTTACGGAGTTCACTGCGCGCCAGGTTGTCTTACTGTTTAGTCTCTACTGTTTAGTCTTCACTGTCCACCCTGAATGAATGCAAAATATGCGATACCGGGGTGGCGCATACTAAAAAAGCCAGGTCTTCACTGTCCAATCTTGCCCTTCTAATCTTATCTGTCTAGTCTCATTTGTCTAGTCTTGTTTGTCTAGTCTTGTCGGTCTAGTCTTGTCGGTCTAGTCTTGTCGGTCTAGTCTTGACCGTTTAGTCTTGTCCGTCTGGTCTTGTCCATCTAGTCTTGTCCGTCTAATCTTGTCCGTTTTGTCTTGTCTGTCTAGTCTTGTCTGTCTAGTTTTTGTCTGTCTGGTCTTGTCTGGGTAGTCTTGTATATCTAGTCTTCTATATCTAGTCTTCTATATCTAGTCCTGTCTGCCTAGCCTTGTCCAATTTGTGGCGTAAATGGTTCAATTGTTTGTTATTTTGTGAATTGTTATTTGAAATGTTGTTGTTTTCTAGAACGAGAGTGAAGAAATGATGATGGACGGTAGTCCTGGTCCTCCCGATACCCTGCAGTCAAGTGACGCACTATCCGATGTTTTCATGGAACCATTGCTTGATCAATCGTCTTCAAGTTTCGAATCCAACGAATTCAATTTTGAGTTTTCAGATAATAATTATAGGTAAGCTTGCAACGTGACCATCCAGGAATGTATTTACTGTTTTGACTGTTTGCTTATCGTAGGTATTACGACGTTGGAACGCCGTCTTCGAGTTTAAGCCCGGCGTCGTCCAGTTGTCTCCAATCTCCGTGTTCCTTCACCTTGGACTCCCCGTCGCCGCCTCCAACAACCGCCGATTTTTGCGAATTCTTCCAAGCCTCGAGCTCTCTTTTCGAGAAGGATTTTTCTAACTTAACTCTTTCAGGTAAACAGAAAAGTTATAATAATATTTAGATAATATTTGTTGATTTTTCTTATAATTTCCATTTTTGTAGTGGATACCACCCTTCTTGTTTTTGCTGTGTCTGGTCCTGCTTCTATAACCTATGCAAGGATTGGCCTGATAACAGCTTTGTATATCCTACTTTTGGTGTCTGTTCATAGATACTACCAACTACATACTTGATTTGCTTTAGTGATTTGGCATTTGCGTAACTAGTTGTTATATTACCTAGATATCTGAACCCCATTAGAATCAAGTGATATTGAAATATGAAATCGTAAAATTGAAGGAAAAAATTCTGTAAAATTTTGAACATTTTGGTTCCATCCATCTTTGTAATGTTTTAGATCGTGAGCAACGAGAGTTATATGAAGCTGCGAAGATCATCCAAAAGGCATACCGTTCCTACAAAGGACGTCAGCAGGAGCAGGACAAAGAACGCGCCGCGGCCGTGCTGATCCAGAATTACTACCGCCGATACAAGCAGTACGCTTACTACAAGCAGATGACGCACGCGGCGATGGTCATCCAGAACGGCTTCAGGTCTTACTGCGAACATAAGCGGTTCAAGAAGAGCCAGGAGGCTGCAGTGTGCATCCAGAACTATTACCGTAACTACAAGGAGCAGGGGGGAAGGGGGAGTAGGGAAGGTACCCCCGCAGCGGGGCTCAAGTAAGTTCAGAGCACGGTGGGACTGGTTTGCTGGGTTTTACTGTACGGGTCTTCTAAACACTCCTTATATATATTTTCACCATTAGATGGCATAATATTCATTTCTATTTAACCAACAATTTTTTAATGATTCGTCGAGGATCGGTATTAAGGAGATTATATCTTTGATAAAATCGAATCGAGATCGGAAGCCTTAGTCAGGATTACGACACATTTCGATCCAACATTTAACATTTTTATAACGCCACCATGATTGTCCAAAGTTTAAATTATTTAATGAATATTATGTGATTTAAACACTACTCACAACAAAAATAACTGTATTTGTTGTTAATTATTGTTTGCTACAACTAAGTGTGCTTTGTTTTTCCCCGTTTGTAAAAAGGTTTTATATTTTGTGTTTTCTCTGTTGTTGGTGTGTAGATGGTTCTTACATTGATAAAGTTGGCAAACCACTCTCTATAAATGTGAATCCGTGTGTTGGTTGCACTTGCCCTGCCTGCTTCTGTGTAGCTGCTGCCTCTCTAAATGTGGTAGTTCTTGATGTATACCCCTAATGTTAACCCTCTCTTAACACTCTTTCTTGTAAACTTCTTATAGTTCCAAAAAAACAAACAAAAACTAACTGTTCTATTTCTGTTTTTACTTTATGGTTTTTTTGAATATATAAGTGTAGAAACGTTGGTTGTTGTTCACGAAGGTTCTTTTTTTGCAGCCACGGCAAAGAAAGAAAGTTCTACACTTATTGTTCAATGTGAGTGTTTCGAAACGTTGCCGTGGAATATTTGAATCGTTTAATCATTTATTGTTTTCATTTCTCTGTTTCTCGTATGTAGAAGGACGTATTCCCAGCGAAGACAACACCAGGCCGCCAGGAAAATTCAACAGTTCATGAGGCAGTCTAAAAACAAGTAATATATTTTCTTATTTAAACGATATAACAAGCTTATAAATAACCACTAATATTATATTTTATATGAACTGTTTTCTAATTGTTTTGCCAACAAAAGTTTGTGGGATGAAACTATGGGGACTGTGGTGAGTTTTTCCTGTCATATCGATGAATAATAATTGTTATATAGAGCGCTAAATTGAAACCAAACTACTATAGACACGACAGAGTAAATCTCTAGACAGAAATAACGTTAATTAAAGTCTATATCCTGCTTACGTTTTATGTGTTGTAATTATTTAAATAAATGGAAATATTTTATCAAGAAATAAGTAAAGTCTATATTCTGCTTACTTGTTGTGTTTACTCCTATTACATATAAAGAGATTCGCGCCTTCAGCTTTTAAAAGTGAATAACATAAATAACATGTTACCGATATGTTATTTATGTTATTCGTATTATAGAAGAAAATCCCGTATAACAAGAATTTCGATAACGCAATTTCATACAACGTGTGATTGCATATTTCCATTTATTTAAATAGTTACACAAGCAGAATATAGGCTTTGTTTTATGTTATTTCTGTCAGAAAATAGAGTCTGAGTTACCCAAGTCGCGCCGCGCCTATAGTAGTTTCGCTTCAATTTTGATTGTTGGAAACCTTATTTCCGTCAGCCAACGTCAATTTTGATTGAAACAATATCTGAGTTACTACCAATTCGTCTCTAAAGAAGTTTTACATCTGAAGTGGTTTGGAAATAATGTTATAACGCAATACCCCTATGTCCTATTGTAAGGACGCTGGCAAATATGAGTACAGATGGTAATAATAATCATAGTATATTTTATAAATTCGTATTAACCCCTTAACATACTAATAAAATTCGCGTTGACGTGTCCATATACATGTGATCTTATCACATATACATGACGTCTTAGAGACGTCATTGTATGTTAAGGGGTTAATTATATATAATATTGACCTAATGTATCAAATATTTATGGATAAATCATAACAAGTTTTATACAAGACGCATCTACGCAATATCTTCCCAACTTAAATGCCTTGCCTTTTGTTCATCTTACATACGCCGTAAGTGAATAAAATATCCAATAGGCTTATGCTCCAGTAATTTCATGATTATCATCCTTCTTAAACATAAGAGGAATGACCACCATACTTCAACATTTTTTTTCATCGAGTCTTCCTGTTTGTCAGGGATTTCAAGGATACTTCCAGTTCCTGTGCACACCTCGAAAGGGTCTCGTATGTATGACAAATTACATTCTTAAACTTAAGAATGGAGAACCGAATAACAATGATAAGAATGACCACTGTACTTCAACAGTTGCTTCTGGAGCTCATCATGTTTGGGAGTCTTCCTGCTTGCCAGGTATATCAAGAATAGTTCCAGTTGTTCTGCACACCGCAACAGAGTAATGCGTGGCATTCTCGCACATAAGAATTGTAAACTGAGTGACCATGATAAGAATGACCACTGCACTTCAACAGTTCCTTCTGGAGCTCATCATGTTTGGGAGTCTTCCTGTTTGTCAAGGGTATCAAGACTAGTTCCAGTCGTTGTGCACACCGCAACAGGACACTGCATGGTATTCTAGAAGATAATAATTGTGAACTGAGTGACCATGATAAGAATCACCACTGCACTTCAACAGTTCCTTCTGGAGCTTATTATGTTTGGTAGTCTTCCTGTTTGTCAATATCAATACTAGTTCCAGTCATTGTGCACACCTCAACAGGACCTGCATGGCATTCTGGAACATAAGAATTGTGAACTGAGTGTCCATGATAAGAATGACCTCTGTACTTCAACAGTTCCTTCTGGAGCTCATCATGTTTGGGAGTCTTCCTGTTTTCCAGGGATATCAATACTAGTTCCAGTCATTGTGCACACCTCAACAGGACCTGCATGGCATTCTGGAACATAAGAATTGTGAACTGAGTGTCCATGATAAGAATGACCTCTGTACTTCAACAGTTCCTTCTGGAGCTCATCATGTTTGGGAGTCTTCCTGTTTTCCAGGGATATCAAGACTAGTTCCAGTTGTTGTGCACACTGCAACAGGGTAATGCACATTCTCGAACATAAGAATTGTGAAGTGAGTGACCATCATAAGAATGACTGTACTTTACTGTTCCTTCTGGAGCTCATCATGTCTGGGAGTCTTCTTGCTTGTTGGGGATATGAAGACTACTTCCAGTTGTTGTGCACACCTCCAGAGGGTTTCATATGTGTGACAAATTAAATTCTTAAACATAAGATGGAGAACCGAATAACAATGATAAGAATGACCACAGTACTTTAACAGTTCTTTCTGGAGCTCATTATGTCTGAGTGTCTTCCTGTTTGTCAGGGATATGAAGACTACTTCCAGTTGTTGTGCGCACCTCAACAGGGTCAAATTATAAATATGAGAGCGCCACAGAACGGTTGTGTTTACTATTAAAGACAATTAAAGATTTACTATCAAATGGATGGCAAATCTTTAATTCTTCGCTTAGTGCGTATGAAACG
This sequence comes from Phosphuga atrata, assembly GCA_944588485.1. Taxonomy (NCBI): domain Eukaryota; kingdom Metazoa; phylum Arthropoda; class Insecta; order Coleoptera; family Silphidae; genus Phosphuga; species Phosphuga atrata. Next base: position 55,476,661 of record OX155899.1, read on the forward strand.
ATTTGTTTGTTTTCAAATTAAATGCTAATAATTGTACTCTGCCTATTCGGTCTGTGCGTATCCGCGCTTAGCGCCCCCGTGGCCAAAAAGACAACTTCGTCTCCCACTCAATAATTTTTTTACCGGTTAATTGGAGATTCTGATCTCTTCAATGTCCTTGCTGAATTTGTCAAATAAAGTCAGATTATAACTTGGACTTTCTGGATTTTCGGACTTTTTATTGCTAGCAAAATGAAAACCTTAAATTCGGCTCCGCTTATTCGGAATTAAAAAGCGGCTAGCAAGATGCTGTTTGTATATTTACAACCAGCAGGGAAAACACTTTCAGGCACACTTCCATTTCCATGAAATTTTCCATTCACTTGATAAATAATGATTTTCAGGAAATACATTTTCTCGCATTTTCCGAAGATTTCACTGTCATAACTTTTCAACAGTTTGTCACAGAGACTTCTAGTTTGCACCAATCGATTCACCATCTCAAAATTAGTCAGAAAACGTATATCATATTCGTAGCAGGTTTTTAATTAAAAAATAACATCGAACCGGGATGTAAAGTTGGCGGAAACGATAAAATGCGAGAAAATCCATTTTGCTAAAATCGTTTTTTTTTTAGTTACATTTAAAATAGTTTCTGAAAACATTTTTGCTGTTGATCACAAATATGCAAAGTATATTTTGCTGGCTCTTTCCATTCATGATGACCGGCTAAAATTGAGTAAAATTTTAAGACATTTCGGCATTCGAGTAGAGATCTTGGAAAGTAATGAATTTCCCACGGATAATCTAAGCGTGTTAATATGAAAATGACCTTCTGAAAACGATGCCGCAATCCGTTTTTGATTATCTACCAACGTTTCTGATATATCGACTTATCAAATCGACAATCGTAAAATTTCAGTTTGAAATTTCGCAATGAAAAATTGAATCTTTCCGAACAACTTATACATCGATTTGTTCGTCTTATCGAGTAGTTTATGTGTGTCGGAAATTATTTCTTTGTTGTTTACCGTTTTTGAGAAAATTGATAAAAACCGAAAAAGCACATTTTGTTCTACCCAAATGATGAAAAAAAAAAATTGGGCGAATTTTTTGGAAAATTTTGTCGCGATTTTTTTTTGGTTACCCGAAGGAAATCGACGTGCTGAAAACGATTTTAGAGTTTATTTCGCTCTAAAGTAACAAATAAGCAATATATAGCGCATATCTTGGGTATTTTGAGCATTAGAACAGAATAAACTGGAAAATCCTGTTCAGCACTTACATTTCCTTCGAGTAACCAAAAAAAAATCGCGACAAAATTTTCCAAAAAATTAGTCCAAATTTTTTTTTTGTTCATTACTTCGGTCGAAAAAAATGTGTTTTTTCAGTTTGTATCAATTTTCTCCATTTCCGTAGCCCTTAAATTTTGTGAAAATATGTATTTGTAAAAATCCATCGTTTTGATCAGGAAAAATGTTGCATTTTCGGTTCTCTACGATCCTCTCGGAAACAACAAATCCTAGCGAAATCATTTTCGGAATACTGAAACTAGACGACAAGAAGAGAAAATCGATGTGTAAATTGTTTGAAAAGATTCAATTTTTTACTGCGAAATTCCGAATTCAAATTTTCCAAAATTTAGTCTTCACAACTCCTTATCTCGAGAATGGTTGCAGATAATTAAACGGATTGCGACATCGTTTTCAGGAGGTCATTTCCCTACGTCTGCACTCAGATTTCCATAAAAATATTAATTAGTTTCTCAGTTCTATCCTCGGGCGACCAAATTTCGCGAAAATTCGCTCGATTTTACCAATTTTATCAAGTCATATCTCGCGAACGGAAGTTGTTAGCAAAATACAATTTATATATTTACAACCAGCAGGGAAAACACTTTCAGACACACTTTGAAATTTTTCATTCAGTTGATAAATAATTATTTTAAGGTAAAATGTTTTCTCGTATTTCGGCCACGTAGTCACCTTTGGCGCTAGTGCTGTTGCGCTCGGAGCGAATAACATTCGCGCAAGTGCAAACAATAATTTTAATATTTATATTTGGGGCGCATAAAATACGACCAAACAAATACTCATTTTAATTTATTAGATGTAGATTATTATTATTATTATTTTAGGTTGCAGAGAGAACGAGCCGAAAAAGAGAAGCAGGAGGGCCGGTCAGCGGATGTCCACCCAAAGTGAGCGTTTCTCGTGGTCAATTCCACCACCGGCCTAAATAACAGGTGACTTTTACACCCAAAACAAGTTTGCAGCTATCACAATTAAAATCAAATATATATTTTTAAATGTAAATTTAAAAACTTTGATCGTTTTTAGATTATAAAGCTCTGATGCAGAGTGTAGTGGAGACCGGAAGACAATTGGGGATTGAAGAGAGTTTTTTGTTTTGTTTTGTTTGTTGACTTTTCAAATGATATAGTAAGGAAAATGTACTTAAAACAAGCATTTATTATAAATACATCACCCATCATTCATTTCGGAAGGGATGTTAAGAAAACACACTTAAGTGGCTTTACTCTTAGAGCTATTTATTAATCTAATATTTATAAAGTAATCATGGTAGGTAATTATAATATTGCTAAAGCTAATTTGGGTTTTTAAGAGGAAATTTGAATCTGGATTATATTGGGTGATAACAGAATTTGTCTTCAATAGTTTGAATATTACTAATTAATAGGAATCTTTGTTTTTTTTTCAATTTTAATAATTTCAAGTTAACTAGAATTTTTTTTAATTTAATTTTTTTGTCGGGGGATTTGTATAGAATTTGTTAGGTACACAGCTTTATAAAAAGAGAGAGCGCGCGGTATAGAAATATACACTGAGAGAAAGAGAAAGGCGTAAAACGTAACATAACGCGAGAATATTACTTCCCCACCGCGTGGTTGAAACGTTTGTAAAGAAACTTCGTTCCAATGAGGGTTCAACTTCGGAACTCTGTTCAAGGGTGGAGTGAGAAGCGATGTTCAAAATGTTTGTTGTTAAATTATTATGAGGAGTAATTTAGATTTTTAGCGAGGATTCATATAATTAATATGTAAGGAATTGTGGAACTCTTAAAAACCCAAAATGTACAGTTAAAGGCTAAAAAGGCTTTAGTAGCGTTGTGTCTAAAAAACAACGCCAGTTTAATTTAAAAAAAAACTTCTTTAATTTAAAGTACTTATTTATTATTGATTGAGTTTTTGCTATTTTTTAATAGTAGTGTCTCAGCTGTATAATAATAATAATAATAACGATATATTCTTGTATTTTTAACGATGTCTATTTTGGCTGTATATTGGTAATTTTTATGCATTTATATAAACGAATGCAAAGGATCGACAACAAAAGTGAGACGTTTAGACATTGTACACGACCTATATTTCTGATATATTAAAAAGGATTCAGTGCTGTGATTTCCTTTGATGCTACTACTATTCATAATTTATTTAATATCTCACATTCATTATGTAACGCCTATTAGTCGCTCTCTATAAGAAAAAAATTAAAAGAATATATTATACAAAGCATATTAAATATTCAATGAATAATTTTACGCATCAAAAATTTTCTAGTAGTCAGAACCTAGTCTATTAGTAATAGTTAATTAAAAAGGAAAAAAAAACTTGTACTTAAGAATTTTAGCTTACTTACAACTATATATATATATACATATATTTTTACTAATTTTGATGGAGAATGTAGAAATTTAAAAAAATGAAAAAGGGTGGTTGCGACTGTTATTACGTGGTAATCCATACTTACTCTGAATTGAAAAATTCACTAATTTTTGTGAAAATATAAATCTATTATATAAAGCTACACACTTTACATACACGTGAGTTTCGACTGTTCAAGGTTTTTTCAAGTGGATTACAAATTGATGAGATTGAATTTCAACCAAGCGTTTTGGTGCCTGTAGTTGGGGACGATTGCGTTAGATTAAAAAGTTGAGAAGAGATTAGGTCGATTTGCTCGTTAAAGAGATTAACTGATGGATTACGGCTTTGTTTGAAAATTTCTAATGTCTCCAGGGGAATAAGGCCTTTTTGCAATTATGCAAGATTTTTAGATCGTCTATTTCGGGGAATTTCTTGTAACATTGTAGACAATGGTTGGAAAATGAACTTATCTTTTTTAAGGCACGAAAATGTTCTGAAAAACAAATTAACATACTTCGTCCTGTCTGTCCTACGTAGACGCTTTCGAATAATGAATCTCATATATCAATTTTGTCTTCTTTTTGAATGGCGCTACTGCCCTTGGTCTCCCGGTTCCCCTACTTCCAACGTTCTCGGTCATTAGCTGTCCTTCACCAGCTTCTTGTTTTTAGGAGTTCCAGGGCATCTTTGGGTACGTTATCGGTCCTGCTTGCGCGAGTCCTGCCAGTTCGTCGTTTTCCTCCTGGTTGTCCCAAGACCAATTTCTTGTATATTGTAGATATGCTGGTGACCACTTGTACTTCGACCTTTATAGATCTATTGTACCGTACCCTCTTCCTCTAAGCGTTGGTATACTTACCCATTTAGAGCACCTCCTCTAGTCCTGATTCCTTTAGGAATTACAGGATCTGGGTGGGATTCAAGGACTGCAACTCCTCTCCGTTCAAGCAGTGGGCCCCAAGATACATTTGTCTCTTGCTGAGCAGTTCTCCGCAGTCTTTGAGCAGATGTATGGGGGTTTCCTCTGCTGAACCACAGAATCTGCATCTGTCATCCTCCTCTAGGCCTAGGGCCCTGAGTTGTTTGCTAAGTCTGCAGGGTCCCTTCAGGACTCCTGTCAGAATTCTAAGCTCGTTCCTGTTTAGTTTCAGGCAAGCTTTTGTTCTTTTCTGGTCAAAGGATCCCAGTATCATTTTGGATTGTCTCAACCCTGGAAGTTCTTTCCAGGTTTTCCTCCATTGTTCTCTTATTTCTTCATCTTAAATTTTGTGGATGGTGTTCACATTCATTCCGCAAAAGGGTTCCGGACCTATAAAGGGATTATAACACTTTCTTACTCTACTACTAGTTTGATGTGCGTCGTAATGATGGGATCTCTGTATAGTTGGTACAATTCATGGTTGTACCTAATCCTCCACTCCTCATTTTCATGCGTCGCACCATATATTCTTCGGAGAATCTTCCGCTCAAAACGGTCCAGTAATTCCTCGAACTTTTTGGTCATTGTCCACGTTTCGCTTCTGTGGCATACTACAGTGCGAATGAGAGTTTAATGCATACGAAGTTTGATGTCTCTATGTACATTCCTGGACGTTGCAATTGGTAGTAGGGAGAAGAGTGCGCGATTCCCACTCGATATTCGTTTTTTGATTTCCAGATTCTCATCGTTCTGGGTGTTTACGTTGCTGCCAAAATAGATGAAGTTCTTGACCCTTTCGCAGTTGTAATTTCCTAAGGCTATGCTTTCGCATTGTCTTTGGAGCGAGCATACATTTGGTTTTATCTTCGTTGATCCTTAGCCCAATGTTCTTCGCCCCCGTGTTGAGATTTATGAATGTTTCCTTAACTGCTGCTAATGATCTGCGCATGATTTTGATGGTGGCGTTCAGATCAGTTTCTGTAGTTGTCATCTCACGTTCGAGTGTTAGGTTGTTAAGAGCATGGGGACCAGTCCGTCGCCTATCGTCAGTCTGTTTTAGTCCGCTATGTGAGTCGAGTTCGTCCGTCAATTTTCCTTCTACTCTTACCCCGCATTTGGTGTCTAGCGTTGTGCTTACAAGTCTCACTAGCTTGTGCTAATAACTATCCGAGGGCGAATTACTACACACTTTACCCTATTTAGTTTTATTGCCAAAACTCTTGCTATATTATTAATATAAGAGACAACCGTTCTGATGGGACAATCGGGTTTGTGAGTTTTTATGAAACCGTAAAACCTGGGAGCTGTGGGATTCTGATTGATAATTTTAAATTTCTCAAATTCTGGGAACAAAGTTGTAATATTCTTTAAAAGGTTTCTAATCTGGAAGTGTGGGTTCCTTATGGCAGGATTACCTTGACGAAATGGCGCCTGACGTGACGTAAAACATAAACACATTGTTTTGATTACGATCGACGCTACGTGGCGTATCAGAACTTAACGTAACGTATTTTCGTAAAATTTAACGTAATATTCTTTTCTTGTGAAAGCTGCCAATTGGTATGTCCACACTTGTTCAACTTTTGGTCGTCAAATCAAACAAGAAGCGTGCAATGACGCACGTGACGCATGCGGCATGCCTCCAAAATTGATAGGAAATGCGCGTAGCGCACCGACTCCCACCATCTTTGGATTTCTTGCCTCTTCGCTTTCAATTTTCAATAATAAATTTGTTTGACGACCAAAAGTTGGACCTCTGGAGAAGAGGAAGTGGAAGGCGCACAAGTGTGAACATATCTAATGTTCAATCTTCGCGTCGCACAGTGGTCGGAGATCCCAAAAACCTGGCCAAAATATGAAGGAATCTTTCAAATATCGCGATTTTTTGTCTCCTCGCATTTCTGAGGACGCTGATCACGAAACTGAAATTCAAAAGTGGCAAAATGGCGGATTTTTTTTCGAAAAAAGCATTCAATTTTGTTGATACTCGGGACTTAGCGGTTTTAAAAGTCGCCGATCCCGAAACTAAATTCGAAATTTCAAAATTCAAAATGGCGGGATGCAATATTGCGTATAATTTTTCGAAAAGAGCATTCAATTTTGTTGATACTCGGTACTTAGAAGTTTTAAAAGTCGCCGATTACAAAACTGAATTCGAAATTTCAATATTCAAAATGGCGGATGTAATATGGCGGATATTTTTTCGAAACAAGTATTAAATTTTGGTAAAACTCCGGATTTGACGCTTTTTGACGCCGCTGATTGCTAAACAGAATTCAATATTCTACAATTCAAAATGGCGAAATTAATATTGCAAGCAATTTTTCAAAATAAGGCATTTAATTTTGTTGAAACTCAGGATTTAGGGGTTTTTGAGGTCGCTGATTACGAAACTGAACTGAAAAAAAACTGCACAACACTTCATCGCATAAAAATTATAACCGAAAACGAAGTCGCATCTAGTTCCATCTAATGACCAAGAAAAATACCATTATTTTCATTAATAACTTATAATTTCCTACATAGCTAATAATAATTTCCAGAAACACATTCAAATTGTACTTACTATCTGGAGAAGAATCCATTTTGCAGAATCCAAATCCGTTAAGTTTTCGCGATTCTATACGCGTCTGAATTTGTGTTACTTTGGATGAGCAATGAGCAGAAAATGAATCAGGCCCGACGCGTGCGGCGCTAACGATCATAATATGTGTACCGGTAACGGTCATAATACATACCAGGTGTCATTACAACTATTCCAGACCAATAGAAGTCACTAGAAAAAATACATTTGTTTCTAGTTTGGCGAACTTTTTAGGATTTCCGACCACTGTGCGTCGCGTTAAGTTAAGTCGAGCTGTTTCACGTGACTCTTTCAACCAATCAACGTTCTCGATTCTTCCGTGCATGCAGTCGAATTCAAGAGTAACATTTGGTATTGTGTTGTGACATTTATATTGTGCAATTGCAACGAGAAAAAGAAAAGAAAATGCCGACGAACGACAAATTATTAGTCGAGTTTTCGAAGAATCCTGTTGGGTGAGGTGAGTTCGTACTCGTTTCCTTTTCCGGTTTAAGATACAAATATCCGGCCCAAAATTAAATTGAACAATTGATAATTCCTCACAAAAGAATTCATGTTGAACTACCAACGCAGTCGAAGCGCTGTCGATGCACGCTGTTTTCGGGCACGTTACGGCGATTGTAATTTGTTTACGTCAAGTCACTTCACGTCGCGCCGCGTTACGTTTTCAACAGAGTTTGATTTTCTGTTGAAATGAAAGAGTTCGTTTTATTAATGTACTGTTTTGAGAACGACAATCGAATCGGATTTATCTGCTTTTGTTAAGTTTGGACTCAATTTTGGATTTTAATGATTTGATTATTGTTGAGTCTTGCGCAAGATTACGAGCGTAAGATTTTATGTGATCTGGTATTTTGGCTGGAGGTATGAGAGGTTCCGACACATTTCTAAGCGCGATTTCTGACTACAATTATTGTTGACTTATTTATTATTGATAAATGGGTTGTAATAAATATTGATAAATCCACTGTAGTTGGGATTTTTGGAAAGGGAAAATTTCAAGTCGAGTCATGTAAAGTGTGTGGAGTCTGTAAAAGTTTGTAAAAGGAGCTTGTAAGTTCGTAAGTTATATAATAGTTTAAAAAAATTACTGGTAAAAACATGTGAATTTTTCAATGAAGAGTAAATAAAGATGGTTTCTTTGTATAAATAAAAAATAAAATATGTATTCCAATCTTTAAAAATGTAAGGCATCCGATTTTTGAATATTTTCACTGCCATTGTAGAGTAGCTTTTTTGGGGGATTTTTGCCGATTTTGAAGCAATAAGTTTCACGATTTATTTTTTAATTTCTCACTTTTATTTCACAAAAAATAATATATATACAAAAAAAAAATAATTGTAAAAATCCAATTCCATCCATAAAAACAATTTAAATTTAGTTTAAAAACGAAAAAATTGGAATAGTTCTGCTCATACATATCATATAGATAAAATGAAAAAGGAAATAAAAATAATAATAAACGATATAGTTTTTAAATGATAATAAGAACCTGCTGTACAATGAGAGTGTGCGTGCGCAATACTGCAATAATTTTCTTGTACATAAAATAGTATTGCAATTTTAAGGACGGTGAAAGTTTAATATTGGTGCTCAAAAACTTGAAAAATTATAGATTTCTTTCGTTGCACGGTGTACCCTCAGTGCAAGTTTTGTTCCGGTTGTATGAAGGTATATGGAGCCCCTAATATTCACATCTGTTCGTCAATTAGTGCGAAGGAGATACTTTGTACCTGCGGGCAGGTTTCTACATTTATTTCTAGAACTATCCTTCCTATATTATCCATAAGTAATAATAAAAAAACATAATACAGTAATAATAATAATATTTATTACAACATGGATATTTAACAATAGGCTACCGAACTCGAGGTCTTTCAGCCTCAACATAACATACTTTATTGATAATAATAATATTTGATTTGATTGATTTTAATATTTCATGATAATGATATTTGTTGTAGCAAAAATATAAAACAAAGGGCTACCGATCTCGAGATCCTTCTGCTATTTGTAATAAATTATTACAGGTTTTACAGGTTTATAAAAACTTGATTTCATTTTCGAATGAGTGATACAAATTAATGTTATCATAAAATGTGATTTTAGAGCAGAGTTTCTCAAACTTTGTTTCATTTGTGAACCTATTTCACTAGTCGATTTGTACAATTACTGATACTTTGATTGCGCCATTGTCACTTCACTCACACTTCGACGTCCCTTCACCATAAACAGTTCAACGATACATGACTAATACTTTGATTGCGTGATTGTGAACACTTCCCCGACAATTCACAATAAAATAGTTCAACGATTCTTCATTGATACTTTGATTGCGCGAATTTCAACTCTCCGACGACACTATACAATAAAACAATTCCACAACACTCCACTGATACTTTGATTGCGCTTTTGTCAACACTTCCAGATATTTCACAATGAAACAGTTCAACGACGCTTCACTGATACTTTGGTTGCGCGATTGTCAACACGATACTTCGACGACACTTCACAATAAAACAGTGCAACGACACTTTACTGATAATTTGATTTCGCGATTGTCAACACGTCCCCGATACTTCCACGTCACTTCACCATTAATAGTTCAACAATACTTCACTAATACTATGATTGCGTGATTGTGAACACTTCCCCGAAAATTCACAATAAAACTGTTCAACGACTCTTCACTGATACTTTGATGGCGTGATTTTCAACGACGCTTCACTGATATTTTGGTTGCGCGATTGTCACACGATACTTCGACGACACTTCACAATAAAACAGTTTAACGACACTTTACTGATTCTTTGATTGTCAACCCTTCCCCCATACTTCGACGTCCCTTCACCTTAAACCGCTCAACGATACTTCACTAATACTTTGATTGCGTGATTGTGAACACTTCTCCTATAATTCACAATAAAACAGTTCAACGACACTTCACTGATACTTTGATTGCGCGATTTTCAACACTTCGACTACACTATGCAGTTCAACAACACTCCACTGATATTTTGATTGCGCGTTTTTATCAACACTTCCCGACACTTCACAATAAAACATTTCAACGACGCTTCACTGATACTTTGGTTGCACGATTGTCAACACGATACTTCGACCACACTTCACAATAAGGGGTCGTCCATTAATCACGTGATGTTTTTTAGCAACTTTTTAAGGCGTTTTGGGGCGCGTCAAATAATACGATCCTAATAAACTGTACATGTTCTTGTAGGAAATTTAACGGTCTACAAAAAATGTTTCAAATGATTTTTCGCTAACTTTACTGGTTCAAAAGATATTCGAGGTCAAATTATAGTTATAGTCAATATTGGCATAACCTAACTTTTGAACCAGTAGAGTTAGCGAAAAATCATAAGTGAACTTTTTTGTAGTATAGACTTATAGAGTGTTGAATCGTTGCCTGGCAACGGCTAGTCGCGCACAGCTTTTCGATTTAAAAATCGCGCGATCTGCGAAATAATAAATACACGTGATATCTCACTACAACCTCCCCCGCCTTAAGATCGAACTTAATACATAATTTTTTGTAAAATAAATCTTGATTGACAAAACTTGATAAAAACGGACTCACTAAAACTATTTCCCTTGTTCACAAAGTTTGAGAACCTCTGTTTTTTTTAATAATTTGTGTCCTAGAATAGACAGTTTATATTTGAGAAATTCGTTTTAAAAAACAATATTACAGTGTTTTATGTAACAAAACTTTGTTAAAATTTGATTATTACATTTACTTTTTGTGATAATTTATTAAGAATTTATTTTACAATTTGCAGATCTTTTTTCATTAGATATTTTTCATATAAACTTATTAAAGGTGAAATGTAGCCTGAATATATAATCTGTCCGGCGAGAGAATGCAGCTGTACTGCGCCGAGGTATGGGTGGCAAGGGACGCGCCGAGGCATGCGCAGATTAGTTTGAGTTAAGAAATATGCGTCAGTTTTTCAAATACGGACAACTAAACTCCGGGCACGTTTTCAGGGAAAGGGACACGGGGCACGCCAAAAAACAATATATCTGGACTAAGTGCATGAGAATCTATTAGCAATGAAGGTGGCCGTATGGAAAGCTAAGGCCCAGAATAGATTGGAATGGAATAAAATTCTAAAGGAGGCCAAGACCCGTAATGAGTTGTGGAGCCAGAGCTGATGACGATGAAACACCGCGCACTCGAAAGAAAGTGGGGGTATGCGCAGAACAAAGCTAAACTCGTCGAGACGGGATGCATTCTCCCGCCGGACAGAGTATAGATATATTCAACCTGTTCGTAGCTCTTTAATATTTAGTCATATTAACACAACAAAACAAATCACATGTTGAACAACTACTTCCCTGGATAAAACCACGCAGAATTTTAATTTATATAACAGATATTTGCATGTTATTACTATCCCCAGTACATTTTCATGCCACTAAACGAGTACTAGATAAATAACATTGTTTTTAAGATCATTTCTTTCTATTTAAATTAAGTGTCTTATAATAATCTTAGAAAGATATGATCTTAAAAACATGTTATTTATCAAGTACAGTATAATCTCGATAATCCGACACATATGGGACCAGACAACCGCCAGATTATAAGAAAGAGTGGAGGGAGGGAAGAACGCGAGCGGTCTCCAGACCGCCGGATTACTGAACGGATCGTCCGATTAACCATCGGCCGAATTACCAAGATTATACTGTAGTCGTTTAGTGACACGAAAGTGTACTGCGTCTAGTAATAACATGCAAATGCCTGTTGTATGATTCAATATCCTTAATGTCCGCTTAATAAGACTTAATATTATAGAGCTACGAACAGGTTGAACCTATTTATATATTCAGGATACATTTCGCCTTTAGTATGGTTTCACCAATATTAGATATTTTTCAGTTGAAATTCAAGAAGGTATTGTAAAGATTTTATGAAAACTAAGAAATGAATCGTTGCTAGTATGTTATTTATGGATAATATAAGAGACGATTGTTCTGTATATAAGAAAAACGTTTTTAAAGAATCAAATGGTGAGACGAAAGAAATTAACAATTCCCAAAGCTGTAAATAACTGTTATTCGTTGAAAAATTTTATTCTTTAATCTAATAATAATGAAAAAGTATATATTATATATAAGAAAGAAAAAAGAAACTATATATATTATACATATGAACAAGTATTATAATTTTTTTGTTGAAACTTTAAATTTAGTAACCTACCAATATATAGAGAAATTACTAGTAGGATTTTTGCAGATCGAGGGTTGGTTGGATAATATTTATTGTTGCTCGAAACATAAAAAAAAGTGGAACGCGGGCTAGAAACCTTATACTATAGATATTGCTTTGATTGCGAATAGTGATAAAAAATAATTAAAAGTTTAAAAAAAATTGCTCGGGACGGATGGGAGGCTTCAAAGCGTAGACTTGATTCCATCAAAATACAATCAAACATTTCAATCTATAGAATTACAATTATGAAGCAAAACATAAGATAATTACAACAAGTTTTGTATGGACATTTATTTGTAAATAGGGACTCTTTCTTAGAGATATTTTTATTACACAACTTACGTTTAAAAAAATAAAAAGAATATTATAAATATATACTATTATAAATATGAAGTAAAGAGAAGAAAAAACAAACACCAAAAAAATAGAAAATTATATTATATATCGATTTGTATAAAGTATTTTAAAATCAATATCTATAGGCATACAAAATTAATTAATTATGACAAATATTATATTATATACATATATATTCAATTTAAATTTTATATCTACAAGGCATACAAAAAAACCTAATGATGTATTGAAAAAAAAAAAATATAAATATATACTGTAGTTGGTAGATATAAGAGAAAACCCAAAATATTGTTTACTTTAAAAAACTCATTTAATATTATTTTCGCGGTTTCTCTAAAGCTCTCTCAAGACACAAAAAAATAAAAGAAGAACAGATTTTTCCCAAAAAGGATGTTTTTTAAAGTTGGTCTCGCGAGATACATTGTAGCTGCACCGTCCTACAATTATCCAATCTAACTTAATAAACTCTAGTTCTTATCTTATTAGACTTTTTCGACTTGTTACATTTAAATAAACCAACAAACTAATTAACGAATAATTAATTAAACGCGGCGCTGCGCCGTTCCACTTATTATTACATTTATCAAACCAAAAAAAATATATAAATAATGACAAAAAAAAAATAATACTTTTTTTAAGGACGCAACGGTTATCCTGCACTCTATTACATTTGTAATTAAAAGTCCAACCCACTTGAAGCATATTTTTCAAAGCGAGTAATTACGGCCCATTCCATTGGAATTTTTTTTATACGACTTTTTTATCTGTACATATTGTTTTGCTTACGTTTACTCCACTGTAATTTAATGTTCTTTGATTCAATCGTTTGTATTTATTGTATATATTGTAGATGAGATTGTTAATTTATATTTGTTGATTCTGATTTGTTTCTGTTGTCGCTAGAGTGCAGACTGTTGTTACATATTATGTCTATTGACTAATAAACACTTTCCGAATTTCATTATACTCTTTCCTAGTGAACAAATCTTTTAAATCTGTTTTTCTTAATTTCAGCTTTTCTTCATAAACTTACGTGCATAGAAATGTGCCCACTGTAAATCTTTGACTTTAACTTTTTGTTAGAAACTATTTATTTTCATTTTCGTTTGAAAGACAATTTCATATGCTTTAATATGAGTTTAAATTTATCAAGAATGCTCATCGTTTATAGGCATAGAAATTGGTAAGCAAAAAACGAACTTATTTATGTGGTGGTTATAATGAGAGTAACAAACTTGTGAAAGATTGTAATTTTTTGCCTTTGCAATTGAAATTTGCACATTATTCGTTTGTCATAATTTGATAAGTTTTCAAGAGTGTTAGTTTAATTCATACTACACCACACAAAGCTGCCCAAAACTTTTGTTCTAATCGAAAATGGACTTGGCCAGCAAGCTATTGCTCGTCAACTGAATCCTTTCATAGACGACCCGGTACAGGCAGCTGATTTACAAAAGCTCGGAAAAACCGCTTTATTGTGTCAACACCATTAAGAAATCGTCACCTTAATGCCCGTTCAACAGCAACAACAGCTCCTTAAAGTACGAAGAGTGGACAGACAAAACTAGATAAGCAAGGCTAGATAGGTAAGATTTGACAGACTAGACTAGACAGACAAGACTAGACAGACAAGACTAGATAGACAAGACTAGATAGACAAGACTAGACAGACAAGACTAGACTGACAAGGCTAGACAGACAAGACTAGACAGACAAGACTAGACAGACAAAGTTATACAGGCACGACTAGATAGACAAGACTAGACATACAAGACTAGACGGACAAGACTAGACAGACAAGAATAGATAGACAAGGCTAGACAGACAAGACTAGAGAGACAAGGCTAAACAGACAATACTAGACAGACAAGACTAGACAGACAAGACTAGACAGACAAGACTAGACAGACAAGACTAGACAGACAAGACTAGACAGACAAGACTAGACAGACAAGACTAGATAGACAAGACTAGACAGACAAGACTAGACAGACAAGACTAGACAGACAAGACTAGACAGACAAGACTAGACAGACAAGACTAGACAGACAAGACTAGACAGACAAGACTAGACAGACAAGACTAGACAGACAAGACTAGACAGACAAGACTAGACAGACAAGACTAGACAGACAAGACTAGACAGACAAGACTAGACAGACAAGACTAGGCAGACAAGACTAGACAGACAAGACTAGATAGACAAGACTAGACAGACAAGACTAGACAGACAAGACTAGATAGACAAGACTAGACAGACAAGACTAGACAGACAAGACTAGACAGACAAGACTAGACAGACAAGACTAGACAGACAAGACTAGACAGACAAGACTAGACAGACAAGACTAGACAGACAAGACTAGACAGACAAGACTAGACAGACAAGACTAGACAGACAAGACTAGACAGACAAGACTAGACAGACAAGACTAGACAGACAAGACTAGACAGACAAGACTAGACAGACAAGACTAGACAGACAAGACTAGACAGACAAGACTAGACAGACAAGACTAGACAGACAAGACTAGACAGACAAGACTAGACAGACAAGACTAGACAGACAAGACTAGACAGACAAGACTAGACAGACAAGACTAGACAGACAAGACTAGACAGACAAGACTAGACAGACAAGACTAGACAGACAAGACTAGACAGACAAGAACTAGACAGACAAGACTAGACAGACAAGACTAGACAGACAAGACTAGACAGACAAGACTAGACAGACAAGACTAGACAGACAAGACTAGACAGACAAGACTAGACAGACAAGACTAGACAGACAAGACTAGACAGACAAGACTAGACAGACAAGACTAGACAGACAAGACTAGACAGAACCTAGACGGAGACTAGACAGACAAGACTAGACAGACAAGACTAGACAGACAAGACTAGACAGACAAGACTAGACAGACAAGACCTAGACAGACAAGACTAGACAGGACAAGACTAGACAGACAAGACTAGAGAGACAAGACTAGACAGACAAGACTAGACAGACAAGACTAGACAGACAAGACTAGACAGACAAGACTAGACAGACAAGACTAGACAGACAAGACTAGACAGACAAGACTAGACAGACAAGACTAGACAGACAAGACTAGACAGACAAGACTAGACAGACAAGACTAGACAGACAAGACTAGACAGACAAGACTAGACAGACAAGACTAGACAGACAAGACTAGACAGACAAGACTAGACAGACAAGACTAGACAGACAAGACTAGACAGACAAGACTAGACAGACAAGACTAGACAGACAAGACTAGACAGACAAGACTAGACAGACAAGACTAGACAGACAAGACTAGACAGACAAGACTAGACAGACAAGGACTAGACAGACAAGACTAGACAGACAAGACTAGACAGACAAGACTAGACAGACAAGACTAGACAGACAAGACTAGACAGACAAGACTAGACAGACAAGACTAGACAGACAAGACTAGACAGACAAGACTAGACAGACAAGACTAGACAGACAAGACTAGACAGACAAGGACTAGACAGACAAGACTAGACAGACAAGACTAGACAGACAAGACTAGACAGACAAGACTAGACAGACAAGACTAGACAGACAAGACTAGACTGACAAGACTAGACAGAGAAGACTAGACAGACAAGACTAGACAGACAAGACTAGACAGACAAGACTAGACAGACAAGACTAGACAGACAAGACTTGACAGACAAGACTAGACAGACAGAGACTAGACAGACAAGACTAGACAGACAAGACTAGAACAGACAAGGACTAGACAGACAAGACTAGACAGACAAGACTAGACAGACAAGACTAGACAGACAAGACTAGACAGACAAGACTAGACAGGACAAGACTAGACAGACAAGACTAGACAGACAAGACTAGACAGACAAGACTAGACAGACAAGACTAGACAGACAAGACTAGACAGACAAGACTAGACAGACAAGACTAGACAGACAAGACTAGACAGACAAGACTAGACAGACAAGACTAGACAGACAAGACTAGACAGACAAGACTAGACAGACAAGACTAGACAGACAAGACTAGACAGACAAGACTAGACAGACAAGACTAGACAGACAAGACTAGACAGACAAGACTAGACAGACAAGACTAGACAGACAAGACTAGACAGACAAGACTAGACAGACAAGACTAGACAGACAAGACTAGACAGACAAGACTAGACAGACAAGACTAGACAGACAAGACTAGACAGACAAGACTAGACAGACAAGACTAGACAGACAAGACTAGACAGACAAGACTAGACAGACAAGACTAGACAGACAAGACTAGACAGACAAGACTAGACAGACAAGACTAGACAGACAAGACTAGACAGACAAGACTAGACAGACAAGACTAGACAGACAAGACTAGACAGACAAGACTAACAGACAAGACTAGACAGGACAAGACTAGACAGACAAGACTAGACAGACAAGACTAGACAGACAAGACTAGACAGACAAGACTAGACAGACAAGACTAGACAGACAAGACTAGACAGACAAGACTAGACAGACAAGACTAGACAGACAAGACTAGACAGACAAGACTAGACAGACAAGGACTAGACAGACAAGACTAGACAGACAAGACTAGACAGACAAGACTAGACAGACAAGACTAGACAGACAAGACTAGACAGACAAGACTAGACAGACAAGACTAGACAGACAAGACTAGACAGACAGACAAGACTAGACAGACAAGACTAGACAGACAAGACTAGACAGACAAGACTAGACTGACAAGACTAGACAGACAAGACTAGACAGACAAGACTAGACAGACAAGACTAGGACAGACAAGACTAGACAGACAAGACTAGACAGACAAGACTAGACAGACAAGACTAGACAGACAAGACTAGACAGACAAGACTAGACAGACAAGACTAGACACACAAGACTAGACAGACAAGACTAGACAGACAAGATTAGACAGACA